>VWYI01030304.1:137388-175934 GCA_013399455.1 Anthoscopus minutus | reverse complement strand
TAATATAATATAATATAATATAATATAATATAATATAATATAATATAATATAATATAATATAATATTACAATAGAGCAACACAAGTTGTTACCCTGTGCTTTTATTGCATACTTCTTTTTAGGACAGACAACTATAAAACATTTTTCTGTCAAGAGTGCATAATTCTGGAAACCCCTTGCTGTTACAGAATATAGCATCAGAAGCTTCTGCCTTGAATTAAAAGGAGTTTCTTCATCATTTTCCCAGTGTAGCAGTGAATGCAAATGAAATTTCTGCCTGAGGCTTTTCAGTGTGCAATCTGCTTATGACACAAACCTGACTCTCATTTGTCACTCTCTGTCCATAGACAGTAGTCCGTTCTTCAAATGTGAAAATTTAATTTTATGTGGAAATGTGGAAATTTAAATTATCTATAAAATCTTAGAATTACGGCATTGCAGAACCACTACAGTAGGTGGGGAAAACAATGAATCTAAACTACAGGATAATTATCTTATTTTTTAATATAACTGCAAATTATCTGTCTATCCCACATAAAGGTATATTTTAAACTAATTTGTTTGTATAACTTGTATTTGTCTTGTATTTCTTAGTAAATTAAATTAAATCATTTTGACAGGTTGAAAGTAATAGTGGATTTAGTACACCAAATAAAGATTCTTTCTTGTCTCTGTTTCAATAAATAGAGCTACCTTCAAAATTTCTGATAATTTATTTACAAGTTAAATAGAGAGAGAGTTAGGAAATATTTGCGACTCAAATCACCTGAGTTTTGCCATACCATGAGCGGAGGGGAATAGATAACCCCTGCAATCCCAAATATAGGTCCGTTAAATATGTCTACAGTTATATCAATAATAATCAGAATTTTGTCTACTACAAAATTTTTTCATCACATGATGTCAGTTCACTTCAACTCCTACAATATAAGCAATGGATTTTTGGCTGTATGAAGCTGAAGGGTAAAATGCTTGTTATTTATAGAGAAGCCGAGATTACACACTGTATTTTTAGATGTTTGCAGAATAAAGACATCAGGAATGTTCATCTGCAGGAAGTGATTTCCCTTACACCAGGCTTCCTTTAAAAACATGTCATAGCTTGAACTGAAGCCACAGCTTAAATTGGTAAAGTCATGTTATTGAAGGAATCATTAGTACCAGACTTCATGGTCTGTAAAATGGGTTCAAGACTATGCAAACATATTACACAAGTTGGTGTCAGCAATTTTGAACACATTTGGATTTTGATGCATGCTCACACAAAAATAGGATTTGTACACCATAATATTCTAGAATGGTCATTCCTTCTCCCTAAACCAGAAGTAATATGGAATGAAGCAGTAATTACACTTTCAGTTAGAAGTGTTCAACAGTTTAAATGTCACTCCAGGATGACCCCTCCTTCCCATGAGAGCAGATACAGTGGAACCACTGAGGAAACACTTTAACAGAGGTCTTAAAAGGGTTAATAAAAACTTATCAAATAATTTTCTAATGAAAACCAGGGAGTTTTGAATAAATGTTTCTATTCTTCTACAGACAGTGAGCAATACCAATAATTCTAGGGGTTTTTCTGTCAAAAAACATAGTTGGCGTTGTTGCTTCTATGCTGGTAAACTGAACAGGGAAAGGTCTCTGTCACTGTCATGTGATCATTCCAGCTCTCACACCAGTAGGATCCATGGCACAGGTCTCACTCCAGCTCACTAATGCTTCCTCAGACAATGCCTGGATGTGCTGCAAGGTCAGCACCTGCCAGGCCCATGAGCAACAGGAAGTTTGGGTTTGAACCCTCTGCTTTGTGGAAATAAGGAAGACCAGCTGTAAGGACACAGGCTGCACATGATCACAAATGTGACTGATCTATTTTATTTGCACAGATGTTGCAAATGAGAGAGGGAAAAACCTTCTCCTAGAAATGCTTTTGTTGAAGAATATTCATTGGGTGAAAACTATACTTTTGTGAGAAGACTTGCAAATACTTCATTAACAGCAATCAGGTATAAGATTAAACAGAATGTCATTAGATCAGCTTCTGTTTCATGCCACATTCCCTCACTGTGGCCTGAAAGAAATAAGGAATATTTGAGCTACTTGCTATTGAGATCAGAAAAAGACACTTGATCTTCTGTTTGTGCGTGAAGCCAAAATGGAATAGTATGTGTGCTGCTAGAGGATTGATTTGTCACATCAAATAGATAAGAAAAATGGGGAATCAAGAACAAAAGGACATTGTTGTATTTAAGTAATTAGCTATCTATCTCTTGTGTTTTGTTTTGCTTGCTTGTTTGGTTTTTATTAGGTCTTCCTAGGTACTAATCTTTCAGCTCTATTTCTTTTTGCTTGGTTTTTTTTTCTCTCCTACCTGTTGATTTTGCCTTTATCTTTTGGAGGGAAGTTGTGAAATTGTTGGTTTCTTATTGGAAAGCATGAAAGCTTGGTATTTTATCATCAGTATTCACTGCACCATTCAGATAAGAATTCACTCTGAATATAATAACCTTGTGTGAGGAAATTTACTGCAAATTACTGCTCTCTGTGCAAGGTTACAAATGCCAATAAGATACTGGAGGCTCAGAGATAATGCTCAGCCAACACATAAGGGTCAGCTAGATAAGTAAAAGGCAGATTGCTTTCCATCACACTGATGATTTCTATTTCATTTGGAATTTTGTCCCTTATTAATTATATACTTTATCTAAATCAAGTAGAATCTGAGAAACTTTTTCATTAAGATTTTTGCATTTAAATAAAAAATAATTAAAATCATTTCTATGCAAAGGAGTGGAAAATTTTGAGTTTGTATTGAACAGCTCATGCTAATGCAAGCAGCCACATGAAAAGATGTCTCTAAATTGTCGTTTCTTTCTCTCTAAATGTAAGCAGTCACAGTGTCAGCACATTTCACTTGCAGATTCCTCACTCATATCTTAGTGTTTTTCAATAGAATTCATCTCCAAAAAGGATCAAAGTTGTGAATAACCATCCATTTCCTGTCTCTAAGCTTCTAGAGCTTGCAGTTGTATTAGATTTGCTTCCACTGAGTCCCCTTCTCCTAAGTACATCAGACCCTACGTATGTCAAACATCAACACAAATAACCATGTGGAGAGTAAATACATTTGGATACAACAGCACATAAATCACAGATATTTTCAGTTTTGTTAATGAGATGATTTCCCTGGGCTGTGGTGGAGATGGTGCAGTGGGGAAGAGAAGGATTTGGTGTAACATGGGCACACAGCCCCTTTGTTCCATGAGAGAGAGGGCACGCTCCTGCTGGGAGCCTTGGTGGTGAGTGCAGGGTCCTGCTGGGAGGCTCCATGGGCTCTTGCCTGCACCATGACTACTCCAGATGGAGAGATGATCCCCAGTCCTGGAGCATGGCTGGGGGAATTTCCTCCCTAGAGCTATTTTTCACTCTTTTGGTTATCCCAATACCACAACATACTTGAGTGTCCTTATCTTCAGTACTGGGGAAAGAAAACTTTGACCAGATGGTTTCAGTTTCGATTTTCTGTTAATTTCTGATTTGCTTCACTGTTGCTGGTGCTCATGATATGCTTGTTCTGGACACTATGAATGGCACTTCTTGAAGATCTACGAGTTGTTTTGCCCATTTGGCTACTTCCTTGGTCACAGCAGTACTATTCTGCTGCCTGAGACGGGGATAATCATGTTTTCAATCTCAAATATTAGACCTTTGATTTATGAAGAATCTGACTGGGATTCAACACATAAATATATTTTAACCCGTTCTAGAAGGAGATCCAGAAATTCATATATTAGCCTGTATTCTTTTAGTCTGCACTTCGCCTTCAAATTCTAATGCCTTAAGTAGAGAAATTTGTAACCAAGGAAACATGATTTTTAATTCATTTGTTATTCAGTAAATTTGACACAAACTAGAGAGGGCATCCATCCATTAGTACTCCAAAGCTAGAATATTGTCCTACTTTTTTCCTATAATTTCTTTCTGCCTTTGATAAATGACATTGCTTCAATGTCAGGTATCGTGGATATACAGACCATAGTAGAAGAAATAAAAAGAAAAAAGCAATCATGCTCCTTGACATATATGAAGAAAGATTTATGAATTCTCTTTCCTCTGCAGATGAAATGTTTCTTGCAGAACTATAGTACATTACCGCAGCAGTTCCCTCTGAAAAGGGTTGTGATGGGAGGAGGTGGCAGTTGTGTCAAAGATCTCAGATTCCTATGATTATCTCTGGTTTTAATTAACAGTTTTGACACCTTTCAGACAGAGCTAATTCTGAGAAAGTACTGATAAGAATAGTGATAATGTTATGATTAATTTCCTAAGCTTAGTTAGACCCCAGCCAGGCTGGGGAAAATATTGGAGAAAATATGGCTTTTTAGTGAGTGAGGGTGATTAGAAATAATTAGCCAAATGAACTCTTTAGCTTCTACTGCAGAAGTAAAAATAACATCCTGCATGACTTTCATAGATAATTCTGAATTTTCCATTCTTTAGGGTTATTTTTTCTGGGTTTCTTCTTTCTCTGTCCACAGCCATCAAAAGTGTACCAAATACCTGGCAGGCAGGTATCATCCAACTAAACAATTGCAAGGAAATCTTTGTGTGAAATTTCTTAACAATCTGAGTTGAAAATCAAGGTGTCAAATTGTGAAGGTGAAAACAGCAATGAAATTGTTCAGAGCCTTTTACTATAAGTACACTATTTATTATTATTTGTCATAGTAGCAAAACAATTGATGACTGGGGAAAGAGAAGGAAACTTGACTTGATGTGCATAGAAATTAAATTAGTTCAAAGCCTTAGGTGTAACTATATCAGATTGGCAAACTGATATGATTTATGGACTGTTAATTAAATCTCCCTTCTCTGTGTCATTTATAAATATCTTTATCCAGACAAACAAGCTATAATTATCAAACAAGCTATTGGACTATACGTGGCATGCTGATAAAAAACTAGACTCAAACAAATCAAAACGTGGCAAATATGACAATAAAAGACAACCACAAGCAGAATACTTGTCAGCTATTCACAAATAAAATTGATCAATAAATAGTCCTTGCATTTTCTGTAATAATGTAATGAAAATACTTTTATAAATATATTGAGTGCAACCTCAGCCAGTTTGCCAATGACATGGACACCAGGCTGTGTGATTGTGATTGACCACCTGTGCAAACATCATGAAGTTGGATCAATAAGGCCAAGTGCAAGGTCAGGACCTGGCTCAGGGCAATCCCAAGCACAAGTACAGCCTGGGTGGAGAATGGATTGAGAGCAGCCCTGGGGAAAAGGACTTGGGAGTGTTTGTGGATGAAAGCCTGGACTTGTGCACTTGCATCCTAGAAAGCCAACCACTTCCTGGGTTATATCAAGAGATGATATGGTTCAGATTAGATATGGGGGGAAAAAATCACTAAGAGAGGGGTTAGACACTGGAATAAGCTGCCCAGATGGTGAAGTCACCATCTCTTGAAGTGTTCAAGAGGTGTCTGGATGTGACATTTGGGATATGGTTTAGGGGTGATTATGTTGCTGCTGGGTTGACAATGGGACTACATTATCTTGAATATCTCTTCCAGCCTTGATGAGTCTGCAATGAGCACTGTGACCAGTGGGTCAAGGCTGTCATGAGCTCCCACCTGGAGTTCGTGTCCTGCTCTGGAGTTCTCAGCATAACAAGGACATGGATCTGTTGGAGCAAGTCCAGATGAGGTCACAAAGATGCTCAGAAGGCTTGAGCACATCGCCTATGAAGAAAGACTGAGAGTTGAGGTTGTTCAGACTGGAGAATAAAAGGCCTCTGGAAGACCTAATGGCACCTTTCAGTACGTAAAGGGGCTTCTAAAGAGAAGGGACTTTTCTAAAGAGGGCTTCTAAAGAGAAGGGACTGGAGAGGGACTTTTCCAAAGGTCTCTTTTAAATCTACAAAAGATGGTATAAAGGGAAATGGCTTCAAACTGAAGGAGGACAGCTTTACATTAGATATAAAGAAATTCTTAATTACGGGGTTCATCAGATACTGGCACAGGTTTCCCAGAGAAGCTGGGAATTCCCCATCCCTAGCAGTGTTCAAGGCCAGGTTTGATGTGGCTTTGAGCAACCTGGTGTCATAGGAAGTGTCCCTGCTCATGGCAGGGGATGGAGCTAGATAGTGTTTACTGTCCCTTTAAAGCAAATCTATTCTACAGTTCTATGATTCTACATTCAAAGTATTTTATTAAAGTAGAAACACCTGTGGTAGTTGCTATAGTAATATGAATTCCTTGATTCTATCTGGCTGATAAAGTTACCAAAGGTAAGGTTTTTTATTTGATAATAACTTTAAAGCTATAAAATAGCTAGTTATTTTTCCTATAGTATGATTGATCTAATGACAATTATATGGGAATTAGCTTTGCCCAGCAAATAAAAGCTATATATGTGGCATTCAAGTCTATATATTATAATGTAAGCAATCTCTCATAAAATTAGTTGTGTAAGGATGCATTTCTCATCACTTGATCCATAAAAGGAAAATACTTTCATTAAATTGCTTTGTGCTCTAGCAGCTCCAGTTAAAAATTCAGTACTCTTGGAACAAAACTGGGTTTTTTCTATGTAGTCTCATCATCTGGTCCATAACTTCTAGTATACATCATTGGACTCCATTACAAGAAGCATTAAAATGGAGCAGTAGAATACTTTAATGGTTAACAGGCAAGAGAATATTATAAAAAGTTAGATTTTTGTGCCTCTGTAAGTGGTTACTAAGTATTGATTTTCCTATTTGCTTGAGTAAATAAATTTTAATTGTTATGAGAGTACAGACAGCTGACTTCTTCTTGCTGTATTATTCCGTATTTGCATAGCACCTCTCCTCTAAAATGTGACAAGTATTTCTTATTTTTCTTTCTTCCTTTACCCTTCAGCCACATCATCTTGACCTCTATTTTTTGTTGTCTATTATGTTACACCCTATTCAGCATTTTGGAAGGCCTAATGCTGATGGCATTGCTATGGAACTATTTGTCAACAGAGAATAATAGTGAAATGGGAAAGGATAATTACTAAATGTCAGAAAAGGGAACAGGTGAAAGCATTCTATAGTTCCAATATCACTGACATTACATTTCTGTGAAAAAAATTAAGAGAACTCACTTTTTCTTCACAATATTCACTGGTACCAGTGAATCAGTGCTATCACAATTTCTTTTGCAATAAAAGACAAGTAAGCACCTTAAAGTAATCAGATAATTAATTCTGGGAAAAGTACATAGAATAGAAGGGAGGATTTTTGTCTGCAGTACAAAACTTTTATCGCATCTACACAACATTGCCATCCATCACACCAATTTCACTTGATTCTCTGTGAATATAATTGGATTTATTTTCCTGAATCTATCGCTTGCTGTGGTGGTTTGGAAGCCCATCAAAGCCACTCTGTCACTGTCCTCCTCACCTGGGAAGGGGAGAGAAAATATAACAAAAGGCTCATGGTTGAGATAAAGGCAGGGAGAGATCACTGCCCAGTGACTCTCATGGGCAGAGTAGACTCAGCTTGATTAAATTAATTTAACTTACTACCAATCAAAATCAAAGCAGGATAATAAGAAGCAAAGCATTTCTTAAAACCCCTTTCTCTTACCCCTCCCTCCCTGTCTGGCTTAATTTTATTCACATTTCTTCATTGCTCCCCTCCCAGTGGCTCAGGGAGGTGTGGAATGGGAGTTACAGTCAGTTCATCACGTGTTGTTTCTCCTGTTGCTTCCTCCTCAGGGAGAGGTGTCCTTCCTCTGCTCCAGCATGGGTCCCTCTCACAGGAAATACGCTTCCAAGAACTTCTCCAACATGAGACCTACATGTGTGCTGCAGTTCCTTGTGAGCTGGTCCCTAGAGTGGATCCCTCCCAAGGGATGCAGTCCCTCAGAACAGCTTGTTCCAGTGTGGATCCCCCATGGGGTCACAAGTCCTTCCAGCAAACCTGCTCCAGTGTGGGCTCCTCTCTCCATAGGCCACAGGTCCTGCCAGGAGCCTGCTCCAGGGTGTGCTTCCCACCAGGTCACAGCCTCCTCAGGCACCCACCAGCTCCACTGTGGGGTCCTCCATGGCTGCAGATGGATCTCTGCTCCCCCATGGTCCTTCATGGGCTGCAGGGGCACGGCTGCCTCTCCATGGGCTGCTGCAGGAGAATCTCTGCCTGAAGCACCTGGAGCACCTCCTGCCCCTGCTTCTGCACTGACCTTGGGTCTGCAGGCTTCTTGCTCTTATGTGTTCTCATCCCACTCTACTCTTCTCTGTCCAATCACTTCTGCCCAATAACTTCATTTTTCCTTATGTTATCACAGAGCTGTTACTGTCCCTGCTGATTGGCCTGGCCTTGGCCAGCAGTGGGTCCGTTGTGGAGCCAGCTGACCTTGGCTCTGTTGGATGTAAGGAAGCTTCTGGCAGCTTCTCAGAGAAGCCCTATCCAAAGCAGAGAGACAACAGACAATTCAGTTGTCTGAACATAAGCATTCCTTTCTATTTGAGTTAGCCTGGAGATGCCTCCAGCTGCTGCTGCAGAACGGTGTGAGGCTTGCCAAGACATGTGTTGCATTTGTCAACACCACACAGGTGTTCAGACAGAGTGGGAAATCCCAAATCACATGTTCAGGGGTCTGAATTGAGACCACACATATGCACGTTTTCACAATATAACATCCTCTTTGTTTGAACCATGCAGCTCACAGTGATGAAGTGCATTAGGAGGAGGTAGCTACCCTTTCCTTGCATTTAGCAGAGTTCAGGGATTTCATTCAGTTGGCTTCTGTAGCTGTGCTTGCCACTAAATATGTGTTCATCATAACTCAGAGAAATGGAAAAATTTATTCAAACAGTAATATTTCATAATATCAACTTTAAAAATTGAGCCCAAATTAGAAGCACCATCACCAAGTCTCCTCAAAAGTGTCAGTAGACTTTAAGATTATCCTCCCATTGTGAGACTTAATCTTCTACTAGAAAAAAGCCATTGGAGATTAATTAGGAGCAATGGCCTATGGGAGTCTTTAAAAAGAGGACTGGGATACTTTTTGTGTTGCTATTACTATTGACAGATATTTCAACACAGAAGATAATGAACTTTTGAGGAAGAAGCCTCTATTGGATATTTTTGCAAATACAGCAATAAACCACACAAAATGGTATCTTCCATGAAAAACTGAAGCTGGCCCTGGAGTCCCAGCAAATAAGTAGTTCAAAAGTTAGAAAGTTAGACAGAATTTAATTTCTTCCTCCAGTTTATGCCTTTTTATATTATTAATTTGCAATAATGTTTTGGCCACTAGTTTACAACATCCTTCTAATCTTCCCTGACAGATCTGTTCAGCTTTGTACAAACATACCTTAACAGTTTTGGAGCTTGGAATAGAAAGCAGGCGTTTGGCTTCTCAGGGGCATGTCCTACCCCCACCCTGCAGAGCTGGTCAGGTGCCCCATCTCAGACTGTGTCTGCTTCCACAGAAGCTCCAGAGTCAGGCAAGGATCCAGTACAGTAACTGAAGGTAAATCCTATAATTATTCTTTTAGGTAGTATGAAAAAGGAAAAAGATTTTTGAAAATCCATCGTTATGCTGAATCCAAAGCAATTACTCAAACAGCTAATAATCCATTGCTTGTTAGTACAATATGTTGTTTTTTTCAAGCATCTGGATGTGGGTGTTAAATCCCAAACAGCTGTTAGTGATTCCCTTCTGTATTCCTGTATTTTTATTATTGTAATCCATGTATCTCTTGAATATTAGAAGCATTTTAACACATAGAGTTACCAAGCAACTGCTCAAGATAGCTTTATTATATTCACATTTCTTGCATGCTTCATGAGGCTGCTCTGTGAACAGAATTATCAAAGCACAGAAACAGGAGACATAGCTGGGGAAAGAGACCAGCTAAAGGAGACAGCAGTTTTAGAGGACTAATTCTATGAAATTCCCTCTATTTAATAAACATCAACAACTCAAAGAGCATAGAGGCTGTTACCTTTCTACAGCACCAGAGTTCACACTCTGACATGAGGCTGGGTACAAGCTTCTTGCCACAAACAGGATTTTAAAGACTTAAATCTTTCTGTCTTGTCCTTAGAATTATATTCTCAAACATTCAACCTTAAGTACAAACCTAATGACCCAAATGTAAATGAGCAGCTTAGTATGACAGTTTGTATGTGGTATTAGTGCTCCTACAATGCAGTGTCAGTATTCCTCATTTTATTTAGTCTAGTTTTTGCACCCTTTAATTACACTTCATCATTTAGTTACACCCTTTTCTCCAATATCAAGAGAACTCAGACCTTGCATCTTTTATAAAAGCCAGATATTTCCTGTAATCACATGATTTCTCAAAGCTGCAGTTCTTGGAAGCAAACAACTACCTATTTATTTTATATATTGGTCAGCATACTTTGATTTTGGTGAAATTCTAAGAAACTGTCATACTATGGTATTTTTAGTAAGCTGCAATTTATATACACATTAATGCTTAAACTGTAACAAATATACAATTTAATTAGAAATATGAGGAGAAGATGGTAATAATGTTCCCTTGTGGAAAATTGTTTCTGAGAATGAGGATACCAAACAAGACTGGAGCATAAAAAAAAGGGAATATATGAGACATAAAATGTTTTTCATTGAAAGGATTATGGGTTTAAGGCTAAGTGCTTTATAAGAAAATATGGTTTTGTTCAGTCTGAAAAATACAAGATGTTTTTCTTTCCTTTTGTACTTCTAACTTCAAGTGTGCTATGGCATTGTAGAATGAATTTCCTGTATTATTTTCTAGCAGTAACACCCACAAGAAGATCTGGAGGAGTTAGCATATCTCCTGCAGAGCTTGTGTTCAGGCAAAATTAAGAATTCTTTCTGGATAGAAGCTGACATGGAATAGAGCTATTTGTCTTTTCCCTGCAACCTTGAGAACTCCAGCTTCCAGGAACACAGCTTAATGCTATGCTAACAGGTCTGTTACTGACAGGCGGTTGTCAGGCTTTGCTGCTTGCCTTGGAAGCAAAATAAATGCATTTACTGGCTACTATGCTTGGACTCATATTGAAGTTCAAGCAGAACAACCACCAGTGTCTGATCTACAAGTTGGATAACTGCTTCTGTATAAATGAGAGTTTTCATGTAGAGATGCAGTATGCTTTCACATAGCTAATCAAATGGATGGAAAACATGCTGAAAAGCTGTAGCATCCATATTTCCCATTAAAAGGGTGTTCACCTTAGAGTTAAAGAAAGTGAAAATCTCTACAGGATAACATGAAGAAAATAGTTGTGTGTTAGCACAGCAAATGTGCTAGCTTTTCCAAAGTATACTTCTGGGTTGTGACCATTTCAGATTACTTAGAATGTGAATCCACATCAAAAGCTGTGGCAATCCTTTCTTGAGAAAGTCTCACACCAGCACTGATGTAGTGGTTGCCATAAATTGCCACCAGGGAGAGGGAGCACCAAAGAAAGGATGGGATGACTTTCTGTCCCACATCTAAAACCCACAGTGGGAACCATAGCAACAGCTGAGCATGAGAGTACAGCATGTTTCATATGACATAAAGAACATGATAAATCAGGTAGACTCACTTTGGGAGCTTTTAATTTTTAAGTTGTTTATTACAACATGCAACCCCTTGTTTTATGTTGAAGAAGAAGATTTGCTTATGGGATGCCTTATTTGGTCCATTAGTAACTGGACACAGAATTTCAGACATGAAATTCTGTGCCCAGAAGACACTGCTTCTCTTCTGCCAAGCAGTTCCAAAGTTAAACCTGCAGACATGAAATTCTGTGCCCAGAAGAGACTGTTTTTCCTTCCACCAAGCAGTTCCAAAGTTAAACCTGCAGTTGTGTGTCATAAAACAGTACTCAACACTATCTGAAAGACTCACCTTTGTTAGTTAATAGGTCCCCCAAAGATGAACTAGCAAAAGTCAACACTTGAATGGCACTTTTAAAACATTATAATGGTCATGCTGTCTCAGGCATCTCTGGAAATACACTCACCAGCCTTTTCCCACTCATCTGAGGAATTATGCAGGATAATAAAGACAATTTAAACTTCCTTTCCTCAGACTGCTCCATTTTAGCTGTTGAAGGAACATGGCATTGTCAATTGAATATGCTTCTACTACACTGGTTTTCTTTTTGTGTAATATCTGGAAAAAGAAACCAGCTTTTTATTTCCTTTTGCATAATACATTAACACCCTGTCACCTATAAATATTCAGACTCAACCTCTTGTCAGATTCCATTTGTATTTCTATTTCATGTTTTCTTCTCCTCCTTTCAGCACACTCTGATACTCTTTGCCTTTTCACTGGCTGCTTGGGAGCTTGTCTGCACATGAAATTAATTTAGCAACTCCTTTGGAATATTCTTGTATTTTAAATCTTACTTGTAGGTTGACTTAATTTCTGAAGTAATCTAAATAGGTGGTAAAATACCCTAATGAAAACTTCTAAATACATTAGTATTCAGAAAAAATTACTGCAGATTACAATACTTCTTTACCTTAATCCAAAATAACATTTTATTTCTGGTTTTAAAATAAAGTCTGTTGCTACTGAGACTTTCGCTAGTGATGTGAGACTATTATTGATGTTGAAAATATAATTAAATGAATAATATAATAGAATGTAACTTGTAATTGTAACATAGTTCTACCATAGCAGTCTTTTAAAATTCTATTTTAAATTCTAATTTATATAGATCCTGGAAGTTATGAATGATTCTAGGAATAGAAGACTTCTCATCTGATAGACTTCCTTTCTGCATGTCCATTGCAATACAGAAGTTTCCAAAGATCTTCTACAGAGAATACTTTTCATTTGATTAATATCTGTTCAACTGATTTTGTCTCATCTATTTGTTGTGCCTCTCATCACTTCAAACCTCTAACATGGGGCTACCCACATCATTCCATTGGCTATGGATGGAATCTGGAGAGTTTGAATAAGGAAAATTTGCCTCTCTGTTTCTGACTTCTTTTATCATGCAGGCTGCCTCATCTGGACACCTTCTCAGGTCTGGTGGATTGATCTCATTATTGGGATACTGAATCCAGAACTGCCTCCTCTTCATTCTTGTCCTACTCTTCCTCCTCGGCCTCCATGGTGTCTTTATATGTCTGCACTGCAGAATGAGAAATGTCCCAGGAGGGGCACTCAGCACTGAGACACTTTTCCTACTCTCAGTACTGTTATTTTCCCTGCCAGTTTCTGGAAATCTCCAACAATATGTCTGCAAGACAAATCCTAGGGCAAACCTGGGGGGCAGCCTACCTGCTAGGAGGCAGTATCATTAAATCAACTTGTTTCCCAAGTGCAAGCATCCCTGACTCTCTCTCATGCTGAGGCACCAGGCAGGTTGCACCACACCTGAAGAGAAACTATAAAAATTTTGTTTCTGGCCATAAGCTCATCAAATGTGGACGTGTGCTATACAATGACATGCAATCTGTGACACAGGGAACTAGATCAAGACTGGGGGTTGTTTCAAATAATGACTCCAGTTTATTCTCACTCCTTCACCATCATCCCCCCTCCAAAAGAAAGACAAATTTTATAATTATCCACTTCTAACAGTGAAACACTTCTTAGATCTGGCCTTAAAGAGACAGAAAATTACCTTAGTGCAAATATGTAAATTATTGATGCCAGTACTGGAAGCCTCAACATTTCTTTTTGTTTGAAAAGTACATATGTGCTTGTATGCATATATTGCAACTGAAAAAGCTGCTTCTTAGCAAATAAAAGCGTATTGTCAACAGAAAATTTGTCAAAATCCCAATTTTCTACAGGGTCCTACAATGATACATTTTTCTAGCAGCTTTTCTATGTCACCAGTGCACTGGTGACATAGAGTAGACAGATTCTGGGAGTTTACACAGGTTAAATTACCTTATGACATTTTATGATTGCTTTGGATCACATCAATATATCTACTGCATCCAGTGCTTGGGTCCTAGCACCAGCAACATTATTTAAAGCAAGGAGCTGTCATGAAGATTCTGCTCACTCTTTGCCCCATTACATTTCAAGATGAGGATACAGCTGGTTCATGCTTCCAGAGATTTCAGCAAAAGAAATCACATTTTTTGTTCCACACTTTTTGTTCTGTTTATGCTATTTACATACTTAGGATACACACCGGAATGAAGATTTCTTGCATATGAAATGTAGTGAGATCTGAACTCCCTCTGAAGGGAGAGGGTTCAGGAGCTGAAGTTTTATTATCAGTAACTTTGGGCATCTGCCCCTCATCTTTCCCTGGGCCTGGGATTATAACAGTTATTTTCTGTATTGATGGAAGAAGAAAATAAAAAGAGGTGCAAATGTCAACACAGTGACGTGCTTAAAAGGTCAGAATTAAACATGAAGTTAGATCTGCCATGGGACAAGACAGCAGTGCACTAAACAGGGAATGACCATCCCTGAGGAAGTGTTCTGGCAGTTCTGCACCAGGGCAACAGCTGGGAGATTTCACAGCAAGGACACAGCTCCCACCACAGTGGCATCAGGGACAGTGAAAAGCCAGTCTCTGTCCTCTACATGGACTCCACAACTCTGCCCAGCTGCCAGTGGCTCTGCACTGTCCCTTAGGCATGGAGATGTCACAGCTTCAGCCTCTTGCAAATCTGCAAAGCAGTTTCCAATCCACTGTCTGATCCCATTGACAACAGACCTCAAGGCTCTTCTTTCTTGTATGAAAAAACCAGATCTCTGATGTATCTCTGATTTTACTTTATAATATCTGACTGGAAACACATCACTTGTAAATATGGACAATATATGACTCAATTTTTATTTTAATAAATATGTCAAGGCATATTTCCAAGGATTTTTGTTAATACTGACTTTAAGCAATTAGCAGATGTGATTCTTCTGCCAAACTTAAGGTAGTACAGTGAACAGTCTCTGTACTTTTCTAATCTAAAGGGTGCACAGAAATCCCCCTTAAAAATCTGGTGCTTTTCCTTTCCACTCATGTTATGATGAAGCCTGTAGGAATTTATAGGAATTTCAAAGCAGTCTGGACCCCAAAGGATGCCATTAAGAAGCTTGTAAAAGACCTGTCAACAACTAGTCAATGCTCCCTCTCACCCTTTCACCACTTAAAACTAATTATGAACAAACATCAGTGATATGATATTTGCTGCAGGATGATAAATCACAAAAGAAACAACCAAAAAACCCCAACCAAATGAATCAAAACAAACAAAAAAAGGTCTAAACAAAAAAATTTTTAAAAACCAAACAAAAAAACCACAACCACAAAAACGTCCCCATAAAACTCACCAAAGTAGCTGTTAGTCACAGGGAAATATGAACAACAAGCTTTCCCTGCTTTTTTTTTTTTCTTTTTTTTTTTTTCTTTTTTTCCTTAATATGTTTCATTTTGTTTGTACTGAGCACCATCTGCTGGATGTTTCCAGCTTGCACTAATATCCTTCCCTGGAGTGAGAACGGGTTATTCACACACACAGGCTGAGTGAGGAAGATCCTGCTCCCCATGCAAAGACACCACCTTTTATGTAGTAAATATCCTCCCAATCCTCATAAAACATAGGCAGCTGACATATGTTTTATCATTTGTTTTTAAACACCCAAGAGGTGCTCAGAAGGTCATGGATTGCATCAGTGATGGAAGTGCTAAAATAAGTCAGTGATCAGTGGTACAGCTGGGTGCTCCTGTATCAGGCACTAATCTGCTCTTGCCTCCAGACAAGCACAGAGTGTGCCTGGAGAAAGACAAGCTCTAATCCTAATTATCAGACTCATGTTTACTTGGTGTTAGAAGGTGTAAAACCTTCTGCTTTTGTTTCAGGCTCCCTGCCCTGCCTTGTGCCCACAATCTCATGTGTTTGCTCCTTAGAAAATCCCAGCTGAACTTCTCCAAAATGTCTAGCTTCAGTGACTCCAGTATCTCCCATTAGAGCCTATCAGAATTGTATAAGGAAAACACAATCTCATTTAATCTTGCAATCCCCAAGACACCTACTTTAGAAGACTTTCAAACTATGTGCATGTAAGCTGTGACATTAAAGTGTCCACACTGGTCTTTATTAGCTTCTGCTTAATTTTTTTTACATTAATTTTGCAAATGTTAGGGAGTTTTGGCAGGTATTCATGCAAATCTTGGGGCAAAAATAGCAATATTATAAACTGTTATCTCTGCTGAGTCACTAACATACAATTATTTATCTGTGTGGACCTGATACAATTATGAAGAAAACTGTACCAAACAGTTTTGAACAGAAAAGTATCCTTGACTGAGCTATACCTTGAAGATGGAATGAGATAAAGAAGGAACCTTCTCTTCCAGCTTGTCTTTTATTTTTTGCCACAAAACCCCTGACTTCTCCCTGAAAAATGAGGCAAAATGGAGATGTTGCTAAGGCAAAGGCAAAACTAACTAGTGCAGAGAGAAGGAGCAAAAGAGAACATGTCTAGAATTACATTTGAGAGGGATTCTATCCATGTGCCCTAAAATGCAAGCCATTTACTCCATAAAGAACACGTGTCAAACAGAAACCTCTTCTGGACAATTTCCACTTGTTATTTTTCCTTTGGTAGCACATGATATATAGGCTAAATTGAATATACCATCTACAGTGTTTACAATAAATTCCTTCAACTTTGGATTATATTGTGACTATGTGAAGAATATGGGAGTCTGGATAATACTGTCTGTCTGCAAAGGGTAGATCAAAAACTATCATTGTGGATGTTAAAACACCCTCACAATTCCCTTGGAGACTTTCTTTGTTGAAATGAAAAAGATTATGAAAAGTTGTTGTTTTTTTTTCTCCTTCCTTAACACCAGTGTGATTGCTCTAGCATTCCAAAAGATAATAATCAGGGGCTTATAAGCAAAGAAATAGATTGCTGGGGGACAAAATAAAAAAGTGATAAATCATTTTATGCCATCATCAAAAGATGAAATGAACAGCACTATTGTTAATAATTTACTCCAGCACTTTTGCCACTGTGATCCAATTGAAGTAGAAACAAAAATATTTAGGATTTATGGAAAGTTGGAGAAAGCTGATGTTCTTATTGCAATAATGTTCTTTTTGCAATTCTCTAACGGAGAATGTTCTTGCAAGGTCTGATAACATTAAAACACATTTACTGAGGTAAAATCAGGGAGTTGTGCCATCTATAGGTTAAAATGGATCTTTGGAAGTCATGTATCCAACTCCCCAGTCAAAGCAGAGCTGGTTGCAAATATGAATCCAACTTTGAAACCATAAGGCAATCAGGGCTTTCGGATCAGAAACTTTGTATCTAAGGATCCTAGTCTCTCTGGGCACCCATTCCAGTGATTTATCACCCTCACTACAGTAATTGGCTTTGTCTTGCATCTTAACTGGGATTTTAACTGTCTGCAGCTTGCGCCCATTTCCCCCAGAACTGGAGGCTGTGCACCTCTAAGAGGAATCTGGCTCTGTAAATGCTGTAAATGCCCACTGAACTATTGGAGGAAAAGCAGTTTGTGTGCTCTTCTGTGGTCTGGACAAACCCATCTCTCTACAACGTCACATGTGCCACCCCCCAATCATCCTGATGGCCTTCTGCCATACTCAGCTCAATTAATCACTGCTTTATTTGTACTGAGAAGTACAAAACTGGATGTAGTACTTTCAAGGCAGTCTTAGGACTGCTACACTGAATAGACAGCAGCAATCACACCCCTTTTCCTGTGCCTGTGGTCTTGCTAGTACAGTCCTTGATGTTCTTAGGCCTCACTGTAATCCAAACAAGTTGCATATACACCAAACACTGCTGGGTATTGTGTTGCTCTAATATTATTGTAATGTTGTTATGTTGGACTGTAGCTGAATTTCCAGAGAAAATATGTCATGAACTGCAGTTGTTATTTAATTAATAAACATATAATGTAAGCCATGTTATCTATTTTAAAGATAATATCTTAATGAAGTTCTGTAAGCTGGAGAATCCCTCCTACGAGCTGTACAACAAAATACCATGTGGGAAGAAACAGCAAATACAACTGCAGTAGAAGCACACACCCCTTTGCACTGCTGCTGTCAAGTTTAAGCCAACACTAATGAAGCTTTGTAGAACTCCTACAGAGCAGATAATTATTACATTATGCAGAGGGGAGGAACTAAAGCATTAATAAGCAACTGAACTAATTTTGAAGTCCACAGTTATGGCCTAAATGACCTCTTACTGAGTGGGAGTTTTAGGAATTATTTAATTAGAGGAGAACTGGGTCAAGGCTAAATGCTTTTGAAAATCCCAAGCTACCTTTTCTAACTCAAGGTCAAGCAGAGAACAGAAGTCAAAAGAAGGCTCGCCTCCTAATCCTTTAATTTATTTATGCACATCATACTCATGAATAGTGAGTCACATGACACCTACCCAGGTTCTAACATTCTCATTGGGAGCAACACAGAGTAAAAAAAGGGAAAAATTGGTTAGTTCCACAGTTCCAGGGAATAAAAATAGTCAGCTAGATAGTGGATGAATGCAATAGTATATACATATTTTTAAACCATTTTTTAATTCAGATATTTAGTGTTTATGTACAATAAAGTGGTATCCAGAACACTTTTCACACATTGTAAATAAATTATATCCTATTAACATAATTTTTATCAGGGCAACCTGTCAAGGTACCTTCTCAACAACACATTTTCACAGCATAAGACAATTTGCTTACCTTCAGATCCTGAAATGTCTTTTAGAAGATGTAAAGACTTTTTCTGTCTAATTAATGATATGAATTTTTTTAGGTGAAATAAAAGATCTCAAAAATGTTCCTGGGTGAACAGGGAGATTTTCTTTTATTGCTTTCTTAGCCAACATTTCAAGAATAACCTTAAAGACCTTAAAATTAGGGGTATTTATTGAAACACAACAAAAATTAACACTCCTGAAAATGAGTATACTCATATATAGATATATACAAAATATATTACTTTATAAAGTAATAGAACAGAAAAATTAGGAAATAACCATACAAGTGATGAGTGCCACAAGATGGCACTCCTTCATGCCATCAGCTCGATTCTAAGTGTCCTGAAACTACAAATAGATTAACAGAGATGATAAAAAAAAAACCAGTAGAAGATACATATATAGGCTTATAAATAGAATATCGATATTAACAAATGAAAATAAATACATTCATAAGTTTTCAAAATAGCAGATTCCATAGAAATAGGGTACATCAGCAATGACATATTTGCCTCAATGTTATCCAGAAGTGGAGAGGGCTGGGAAGTAAAGAACTGATTAAGATTATCTAGAATTAAAGCTTTCATTATAAGACTTAAGATTCAGGAAATATTTGTCCCCACAGCATTCCTCAACCTTTTCCTTTCCTTTGAAAGATAAAATTCATCTACACTGGTTTCTCTGGTCAGAAAAAGTATTTTGCAGAACGAGTTCTGTAGTATTGGACTTACACCTTTGTGCAGAGTGTGTGTTTTAACATTATTGACAGGCCTAAGAATTGTACCCAAGCTCCCCAGAACCACAGGGTGATGCAAAGCACCGTGTTTCAATCCTGGAGAACAAGAATTTGTTTCAAGTTGGGAGAAAGGTGGATCAAAAGAACTTCTTGGGCACACCCAATACATTCAGTTTGGTATTGTTGGTTGAAACTTTAGACAGCTGATGCTTATTCAGACCTAAAATGTTGTGTCTCTTATATTAGTGGGTTGCTTTATAAAGCTCAAGTAGCTTTATTACCCACATTCCTTCATGAATGTCAAGATCAATTTTACCTACAAGGTCTTGTCTTGTTGACCTTCTTTGCATTTCTCAGTGAACGTTGTGTTCCCAAAGGCCTGTGGAAGAAGGCATTCATTCCCACTGACTTCACTGGGAAAATGTGGGCCTGATTAGCAGTCTTAAGTTCTTTGTACAAGTCCTGATGAGGAGCATGTCACCCAATTAATGTACAGCCTGTCTTTATGTCAATACAAGGAAGGGCAACTTTCTCTCTTGTGGGAAAATGTCTATTTACAATATTTTCCAGGCATGTCTTAGAAAAACATGCCTGAGACCTTTGACTGAGTTTTGAGTTGCAACTCATCACAAGTAGAGATTGGTCTTCAAATACAGCCAAAGCTGAAAGACAAATCTATGCTGAATTTAAAGGGATGTCTTAAATTCTTTCCTTTTTGGATTATTTAAATATTACCCATGTTTTTTCTATTTCTGTATTTGGAACATGCAGCAAAAGAAAATACTTAGCTATGAAATGTGCATGTCCCTGTACAACAATACTACCTCAAGTGTGAAACATTAAATTTGATAAACATTGTTAGAAGTTTTTTTTAAAAAGCACAGTAGAATCATTTAGGTTGGAAAACAACCTTATGATTGTGTTCAGCCATCAACCCAGAACTGCCAAGTCCAGCACTGCCATGTCCCTAAGCACCACATCTACATGCCTGCAGGGACCGTGACTCACTTCCCTGTCCCAACATTTGACAACTGTTCTGGTGAACAGATTTTTCCTCATATCCAACCTAAACCTACCCTGGTGCAACCTGAGGCCATTTCCTGTCATCCTGTTGCTTGGGAAAAGAGATTTACACCCACACCACTGCCCACTGTGGTGAAGTGCACTGGCTTTGTCTTGAAAAGCTATGACTTCATGGATCAAAGGTCCATTCACCTCTACTGTTGGGAAAAAGATTTTCAGGCATTATTTTAGCAGACTTGATGGAGAAGGAAAGCAGTAAAAAAAAAATGGGGAATAGCATCAGGGATTTGAGATACTTTAATCTATTCAAGACGGGAAACGAATAATAAGTGTGAATCTTGGCAAAGGGTTTCTCAGCTCAGGTCTTTATGTGTTTGCTGGAAAAAGAGGAGAAAGAGCAGTGGGGGAAAACAGTGTTTGGAAGATTGGCTCAGAGCCCTGAAATATGTGTTTGTAGAGAGTTCCTATTCTGCAGGTAGTCTAGCCTTGTCAGGTCTCTAAGCAACAAGATCGATAAAATGCACTTGCAGCAACTGAGAGTAAATTGCCTCAAATGCGCGCAAATTTTGAGCCAGATCTGAATGCTCACTTAGTGATTGCTTTCTTCTTACAGTAAGTAGGGGAATAAATATTCCCCTACTTACTGTAAGATATTGTCATGGCTTTAAGACCTTCATAAAGCTTATTATTTTTCAATATTCATATAACATCTAGAAATTATTTATATTCAGAGCCCTGAGTAATGCTCAAATTTGTGGGCAATGCACTTTACCTGAGAAATTCACCTCTTGATATTTTTTAGAGGATAGTGCTGACAGAATGTAGAAATGTCTGGATCATGGAATATTCCTTTCTGCTATACCTTTATGTAAAATACATGCTTTTTTCCAGTTCTTGTGATCTAAATTACATGAAATACTTACATAAATAGTAATAAATGCATACTCTAAATCTAGAAATAAATTGAGTTGAGTTATGAAAAGTAAAATTCATAATTTTGTTAGAAGTACGCTACTAAATTGCCACATGCCAACATGAAGTATTTTATCTGTATTCCATGTATATTTATGTATTTACATAATTATATTTATTTATTCATAAGAAATGCCCCAAATTAGATTTAAATCTTTCTGGTAATTCACAACATCCATTGAAAACTGTGCAAGAAATTAAATAATATTTTAAAACTGAAAGCCAATGTTTTGAAGATTAGGAGTAAACCAGTATTTATGGGACTTGAAAATTGGGCATTTTTTTCTATTTTATACCTGCATTAAGGTAACTGGTAGCATCCAAATGGACTGAATAAGTCTACTATAATTGATTGAGTTTTACAGCACAGAAACAGCATTCTATAGCACAGAATAACAAGAAGATAGCAACAGCTCAAATGTGGTATTAAAATGCGTGAATTTGGCCATCATGATAAAGTTGCTGCTGGTTAAGAAATGGGATTTTTATTTATTCATTAAATATGCCGAGGCAGGTGCGTAGCAACAACATTCTGACTGGGAATATCAGAGGTCAATGTGCAATAAATACAATTTGCTATATAACTCTATATAGAACAACAGAAATTAGCTTGGTTGGACAGGAACCTGGAGAGAGTTCAGTGTTTGTACCTCACCTGATAAAGTCTCTTTCATTGATAACAACCTCTGGACTGGATAGTCTTGTAGAACAATAATAAATACCAAGCACATGTACAGACTCCTACAGGTAGAAACATAAGCATAGGTGCCTCCATCTAGAGCTGAATTCCATCCTAGATATATTTCTAGAAGACCATTAGAGAGCTGATGTGATTGTCCACGCCTTGACTTCCAGGATTGTTAGATATTGCTAACATCCAGACTTCCAGAGTGTTAGTGTTGACTTCTGCCACTGCAGAATGGCCTAGATCACCTTTGTATTTGACATTTCTCTTCAAGGCTTCCAAATATGCAAGGCATCCCAAAAAGCAGTGGGTATTTATGTGTGAGCAAGTGAACAGAGGATATTTTGAGTTTCAATACCCCTTTACAGCACAAAAATGGCTCTACAAGCACCCATTATAATTTTCCTGGCACTGAGTAGCTTCAGTATCCTTTTCTTTTCCTCCTTTCTTTTGTGGAATGTCTCACATAGTCTGGTCTCTGCTTTCAGACAGTTTAAATGGCATTCATCTGTCCTATTTTACACATTTTTATATGATCTGATCTCACAGAATAATTTTCTAGTCAAGGAGGCTATGACACAGTTTAGACTGCAATTAAACACGTCCTAAAGTATGTGATTAAAATAGGTCAGATGAATCACATGCCCATTTCTCCTGATTGTTTATAAAGTATGGCAAACTCAGGTGTACACATCTGAAGTCAGGTCAGATGAATCATGCAATGTGGTATCCCTCAAGGACAGATTTGGAGGGAGGAGCTGCATTCCTTCCAAAGTGACTCATTACCACAGTGTTGTCACAAGCCAGAAAGATTAATTCTACCTGCATATTTCTATGAAGTGTGATAATCATTTTGTATGTTATTGTTTGTTAGTCTCAGCAAGTGAAAAGTTTCACTGTGGGAAAATAGGTATATCATGAGCATTTTAAAATTATTTGGTTTAAAAGGAAGCAGATGATCACACTTTCACAACATTCATCTCAAACTTATGGCACAAAATTTGTTGGCTTTATGTCTTTCTGCCATTCTGAACAGAGGAGAACAGTAAGCATTTTATACAGCACAAAGGGGACCAGATAGACAATAATTTACTATGCATAAAACCTAGCAGTGCAAGATTCATGCCTCACATAAATTAATCATTAAAAGAGACTTGAATTTACACAGCTGGTTTATACCAGAATGATTATTATTATCATGTGATTATTTTGTTCTGGTGCTAGGAGTTCTAGACCTAAATTTACTCTGTCCTCTAAACAAAGACTGAGTTGAATGAGACCTTGCTGGGATTAATATTTTAGCACATGCTTTGCTCAGCATACAATAATCCTCTTCACTTTTGATCCAATACATCAAATCTTCCTTTATGCAAATACAGTTCCTAGTGAAACTGGATTCTACACAGATCAGTGAAATTGTGGAAGTTAGAAATAACTGGCAGCACCTAAAAGTTCAGTAAACAGGAGCAGAAGAAAGAGTAGAAAGCAGGGATGAATGGGATGAGGGAGCTTCACTGTCAAACTGGCTTTGGTGTCAAGAAAATGCCACATATTTACTGCTAGGCAATAAATTACTGCATATGGCCATGACATACGCATAAGCAAGTTGCTAAAGCTTAAGGGGCTGAACAACCACAAAATGACGGGAAAGTTGAAAATACCTTCCTGATGGAATTAAGGACCAAGAAATACTTAAGGAAAAGACATGGTGGACTAAACCTGAATATCCTTCAAAGGCAATTCTCAAGAACTGTATGGGTTCAGATTTGTACCAGTTCTCCTGTAGCATGGAGATTTAATACTGAGGGAAGTGTACACATATCCTTAGCCTGAGGACTGTGAAGCATCTATAAGTTACTCAGACGAAGAGAGAAACCTTTGAATCTAAATATTACATAAATGTTACATAAATGTTACTAGTATTTACATGAAAACTGTGTTTTCTAAGCCTTTATAGCAGGATTGTTTACCTTGCTCATATACCTTCTTAATAAGAAGACTGCTCACAGCTCCCAGTTGGATGACCTGGTTCCACATCCCCAAAGCCTGGAACATGCAAGAGTTGGACACCACAGTAATGGATTTAAGTTATGTTTCACACCTTGCTATTTCACATGAATGGAAAAAAGACCCAGGAAAACAGGCTCCATAGACAGGAAAACAAGATAGCAAAAATAACCTGTGATTTGCAGCAGTCAGGAATATGAGTTTTTATTAAAGAGATGTTAAATGCCTCAGGAATTCTTTTTGGCTCTACTTTTAAAGCACAATAATGAATATCGTAACATGGCACATTTGTTGCACCTCTATGCATTCTTTATTATCTATAACAATTGTGTCTCTGGGGAAGTTATGAATATTGAAGTTATTTTGCTGTCTTGAATTTTGCATCCTAGATTTTTCACCAAAAAAAAGAGGAAAAAAAGGCTTTAAACATGTATTCAAATGAAATATAGTATCTATAAAAAAGATCATCTTGAAATAAGCCAGTAGACTTCCCAGGAATGTTCTATTACAAATATTGTCCCAGTTGGAATAAATACCTCCTGCAGCCTAAGCCTGCTACCATAACTGGTCTGATTCTGTTACAAAGCACCCCTCTAGGAGAAAAAAAAAATAAAAAATAAAAACTAGTGTCATTTTAATGTTGTGTGATGACTCTTAAGGGCTGTCCTCATTGACTATGACACAAACATCTAATGTTCCTAGTGCCACTTTCTACAATCAGCACTTTAGTATGTGTAGTATTTTTTTTTCAAAGGAGAACCTATTTCACTAGATCTTTTGTAAGGGCTTTTTAGAATTGGTTTCACAGAAGCTGCCAGGACCTCTATGTGCCAGTTCTTTGAACAGTTAAGCCTTCTCTCAAGTGACCTCTCTGGTGGCAATCAGGCCACCAGTCCTACACTTTGTTCCTTTTCTTTCAGCATGCTTATAAACAAGAGTAACTGCAAGTGTGTATCTATAAAGATGAAAAGCCATACAAGGTTTGATCAAGAACCAATCTTTACAACTGCCTACAAACATCTGACTTGTGACAGACTTCACCCTACATTCGAGTATCTGTAGTGCCACATATGGATCTCTGAGGCAAAAAGTGATGAAATGCTCCTGCAGGCGTTTGCAGGTTAGACAGAAATACTGGCCTCTGATGAAGATTCAGAACAGACAAGTACAAAAGAGAGTCACTGCATTTTTAAGTGACTGTTAAGAAAAATAATTCTTTCTGATATAACCACTGGAAAGACAGAATTTAGGAGCTTTGCTTTAATCAAAAAACTTTTTGCTTGAGCCTTAAATACACTGAATTCCATTAAAATTCATGTTTCCTACATGAAGATATTGTTAAATAATTATAACAGGACTGCATTTTGCTGTCCTTGGCCAGCATAGTGGGGCTATGATTGACCCTGCTCCCCCATCCTGGGCCCTGGCATCAGGGAGCGGTGCTGATGGAGCAAGGGCACCCTCAGTGCTCCCCAAACCAACCCTGCCCCACATCCTGCTGCTCCATGACACTTCATTTGAAACACAGAGACCCCCAGCCCTTCCCAAGGTGCCTTCTGCAGAAAATGAATGGAAAAGGCTCAGTATGCCATGTCCCTTGCAGGGGTCCTCCAAAGGCAACTTTGATCCCAAGGAGAGGCTGGGCTGGCAGGCAGAGCTCTGCTCCCACCTTCAGTGGGCACCAGGAAGGTGTTGGCAGTTTGTGCTCATCACCAGGCTGAAGCAGAGGACCTCTTCCTAATTCCTAGTGGGGTTGATTTGTGAGAAGACAGTGTAGATGCTTGTTCTAAAATAATAGTAATTTTAAGGAAAGGCTTAAACCAAGGCTGTAAGAAGCACAACTGATGAAATACTGAGCTATCTGTGAAATAAAGTGGGGATTTTGAGAACTGCTTTCCAGATTAAGATGCCTAATTTCAGCCTTAGCCACAAATACCACAGCTTGCACTCACCACTACAGGCATTACCTATATGTTTTGAGGTGACTGTTGCTACAGAAAAAAAAATTTCTATAATCACATAATAATTTTGTGAAATACATTGTGAAATTTCTTCTTTTCCTTTCTTTCATAGCACATATCACTGCTATAGCTATGTCAATTATCCCAGCCCTTTGTTGCTGTTCTCAGCAACATATCCAGGCCACGACAGCCGTTATGGCTTGCTGAGATGCACATAGCACAGCACAGTACAGCTCCAGCTGTGAATGGGAAATCAGGGATGGAGTCACATTTTTCCTTACTGCATGCAGGTAGTAATTAAAGCTACCAGAGATTTTCTTCACCAGGTTCTTCCATGGCTCCCTGAAGTTCCACTCCCAAATTTTATTAGAATACAATCTGTGCGAGGTTTTTTCTGTGCAAGGTATAAAGTCCCCTTGAGAACAATTGTTTGTGAAATGATGGGCTTTTGCTGTGCTTTAAAGTAGTTCTAATATTTCTGTGTATACAAGAACACAGGTCACTGCACACATGCAAGTACTTTGTTTTCAGTTTGGGTTTTTTAAGCCTACACTAACATAAACATGCCCTTGATATTTATGGGACTATGTAGGTACAGTATCGTAACATTTTAAGACTTCAAAGATGAATTCTCACTATTTGAGAGTTTTTGGGGTTCTAATATATGCACAAGAAATGGTTAAAACCAGAAGAAAAGGGAATCAGAATGCTTGGGTTTATTTAAGAAAACCTAATAAATATTGCTGCTCATTTTCAGCTCTTACTTTACGAATTCATGCTTCATGTCTTCTGCATAAAATCTCCTCTTGATATATTTGTGACTTTTCTAAACACTGAAGACTAAAAGTTCAGTGCCAGCTAACTTTGCCTTCTATCAATTTTTTCTATGACAAGAACGTGCGCACATGTGTTTCCTGCTCGAGGTGAGATTCATATTTACAGGATATGGAAAGTTAGCATGACAAAAGTAATGACTGTGTAGAAGGAAACTCACTTTCGTTAGCAGGCATCCTATTTACTCTACTGTCACCTCCCATGATATGCCACAGACCATTTCAGACACCAAAGCTCCTTAGTGAAAACTTCCTGCACAGAAAATGGAAACTTTGACCAAAAAAAAAAAAAAAGAGAAGCTGAATTTACCCTGGGAAAAAATTTATCAGTGATATCTTACCTCAGATATACCCACCCAGGTTCTACTGAGCCCACTGATCACACATGAACTTGATCACAGAAGATTATGAAGAATTACGGGTGAAATGAAAAAAACCTTTTTTTTTTTTTTAATCCACTGCATTCTATTCACTAAAAGGACTGGATTCTTCAAAATACACTTTCCAAAACCTTTTAATTATGACTGAAGCTAAATTTTTCTAGCAGTGGCTGAGGAAGGACTCCTAGATAGAGGAAAAACATCCAGTGGGATTGGACAATGATCCTCAGCAGCTATCTATAGGATTACTGTGGGGTAAAGAAGGACAGCAGTAAGTTTGCATTCATAAATCCTCGTAAAATGGACCCAGAGACCCAATCTCTGTGTTGGAAACACCACATCCGAGCCAGTGGCTGGACTCACAACAGTGGGGGAACTGCAGGGCTCACTGTAACTCTGCCTACACCTGGGCATAAAAGAACGGGAAACTTAAGGGAAATAATTCTTCTGTGGACTTAACTCTCCTACAAGTCCTCTGCACTTAAAAATTAGGCTTCATGTGATTGCAACCCAAAGCACTGAAATCAATATAAAACCAGGAGAAATTCCCATGAATTGGTGTAAACATTACTTTTTCCTAATTTTTTTAGGGTTACTAAAAAAATTAAGAAAGTAACTATTAATTTGAGTGTTGCAAGAAATGGCAAGCTTTGAATCTTTGTTTCAAAATGAAAGTTTTGGATGCTGATTTCACCCCAGAACCACCTGCAGCCATTCTTTTGCAAAAGCTATAATACTAAAATTTAAAAGGACAGCATTTACTCACATGATAAATTATACTCTGTGAAGCAAGATTTGACCATAAGTCAGCTCATATGAATGACTGAATTTAGAATCATGGAATAATATTCTTCTCTGCTCTGTGATGCATGAATTTAATTTTGCGCAGTGATACGGATCACTGAAAATTACCATTTCCAGGGTTATGGAAGAGCTTGCCACTGATTAGAAGGCATTGAGTGCACCTGAATTTAGGAACAACAAAGCTGAGAATCAGTATAGAGATCTCAAGTTCTAGATTCTGAGAAAAAAAAGTGTGAATGGTTCACTAGTTACTAAAATAGATCGAGTGTTACAACAGCAAGAGCTTGTAGACGTTACTTGTGTAATAAAAATATGGGTGGTAGCAAATTATATTGCTGTGAAGAGCAGACGAGGAGAGACGCCTACTGAAACCTGATGCTGCCTTTGAACTTTAAAATTTTGACTTAATAAGCTTTGCAGTGGCGCTGCTTAGCAAAGAGCTGTCACGAAGGGCAGATTTGTTTCACAGCAGAATTGCTTTATTAAAAATCCTCAGCATTTCCATAAAGTCCTGATTCAGAAACAGAAGGAGGAGTTACACTGAACTTGACTGCTGACCTGACAGTGAGAATGGAGCTATTGTGCCCAGGACTGAATATGCATATCTGTGCTTCTCGCTGAGCTTCACAGGGCAGTTCCCCTCCAAGAGAGAGGAACCATTTAGAGATCTGAAAGCTGCTACTGCCAGATACTGAGACCCTGAAACAGACCCTAAACGCTGTGGGTTTCACAGCCATTAAGAGGTTAAAATACAACTTTTAACCTTCTCCCTTTTTTTTCCTCTCTGTGCTGTAGGGTAATCAATGGACTGCAAGCCATGTGCAGCAGCGTGGCCCATGGCGTCATCTTTGTGCTATTCAGCAAACTGCAAGCTAGATGTGCTCAATTAATAGTGAAGATTGTCAGGGAAGCAGAGCTGGAAATGCTTATTTGGTACAGCATGAATTGAACCTGCTTGTTTGAATAAAATACTAATTACCTCACTGACTCTTTTGCTTTAAGCTTTCTCTTTATGCTGTGCTTTACTTGGTGGGAAGGAGTTAGTACAATTCAGCACAAAATGCAATACAAACTAATGCTTGGGAAGGAAAAACTCTAATGGCACATTAAGTGTTGTCAATTGCATGGCTTTCTCTATTATTGCTGAGCTTTCAGGATAAAGAAAATACCATCTGTAATCACTGGCTGCACAAATAAAACACACAGAAAGGAAATTCATTCCTTCATCTTGAACCTCAGAGAAAGGCAGGGCTCTTTTTGGCTCTGCATGTGTTACTAGGAAGACTAGCATGCAACTAAATCACATTTCTTCCCCCAGATTTTAACTGAATTTTAAACACTGTGATGCAGATAGATCTGCTTGTGATTTGATCTAGTAATGATGACAAAAAAGCTATTTTAGTTGACTTCTTCTGTGCATGTTTGAGACATTAAGGCTGTCTTCTTTAGGAAATTTTTTCATTCTTTTTCAATCTTCATATTTTTTTTTTGTCCTCATCCTGATGGAAGCTGTGGTGCAGTTAAGCACTTTCTTGTTAAGGTTGCACTGAGATAGAGTTCTTGGTTCTAACAGCTGCTTCTAAAAGTAATAGCAGCAGCAGTAACCACTTATTTTAAGCAAAGACAGGCAGAAAATACACTGAATGACTTAGAGGATGTGCTTCATTGCATTTTTATATTTCTTTTTTTTTTGCAAAATTAATTGCTCTATAATTCAGTGCTCAGTTGCTCCTCTGAATGAACAGAATTTTTGTCATAAGAGAAATAGTTTTCCTTTGTCACCTATTAATGAGCTAGAAAAGACTGTTTACATAACCTGTTGTTGGAAAAACACTTTGATTTGCAATTTAGTGACAAATTGAAATCACTCTACAAGGTAGAATTGCAGGTTGTCGAACCAGGGCCATTGCAAGAAGCAATGCCAATGCAATGAGATCCTCTGAGTTCTTGTCACCAGTGGCGAGAAGCTCCTCTCCCTAGAATGAAAGCTGAAGGCAACATCATGATGGAAGATGGCTTTGTGGGCTTTGGGATGAACGGATGTCAAAAGAAAAAAAAAAGGGAGGGGTACAAGATTAGGAAAGGTGACATTATTGGGTAAACAGAAGAAAATGAGATGGAATAAGATATTTATTTCTTAATCATAGCATTTGATGGGAAAAATGAAGCAAAGATTTACTATCTGTTGTTTATCTCTACTAGGTGGGAACTAATAGCAGCTTTCTAAGGTCCTTGAGAGGGTTATCAAGATGATCTATCCCTTCTGCATCCCTGGAAGTTTTCAAGGCCAGGTTGTATGGAGCCCTGAGCAACATGGCCTTGTGGAATGAGATGATTTTTAAGGCCCCTTGCAACCCAAACCACTCTGTAATTAATTCTAAGAGAGGGACAGGCTCTCCTAAGTGGTGCATGGCAGGTAGGGGAGTTCCAATACATGTATGCTGAAAAGAGAAGTTCAGACTTGTTGTAAGGCAGTGTCCTCAACACGAGGACAGTCACGAGCAGAACAGCTTTCACAGACTGTGCAGTTTACTTTCTTGAGGGTTTTCAAGATCCAACTGGATAAACACCAGAACAACATGGTCTGATCTCAAAGTTGACCCTATCTGGAACAGGATGTTGGACTAGAAACTCCCTGAGGTCCCTTCCAACATGAATTATTTTATGATCTCATGAGCCTATGATTTTTCAATTTTTTGTGGACACAGGTCTTTTTCCACACATATAAATGAACCTTCAATTTATTCTCATAATTGACTCAGAATTAACTGTTATTATCTGTTATTATATGTTAGGCTCATGACTATTGACTCTCCATAATTACCACTGTATTTATCTTTCAGTGTACTGATATTTTATTTCATTTACATATAGACTCAATGCTTGAAAGAAGAGACGTAAGGTTACTTAGAGATCCAGAAGAACATGTTCAGCTTTTCAAGTCCTGATGCAAGAAAAGGACGAAATAGTTTATGAAGAATAAGGATATTTACTTTTTTAAAAGTAATATCATTTTGCCAAAGGATAATATATGAGCTATAATTATTCTAATTCTAATAAGACAGAAATAAAAATAATGCACTTTTGGGAAGTGAGGAAAGTATTATCTCAATGTTCCTAACACTTCTGTTGCTGTGCTGTTTGTATTACATGCTAGACAAATGATAGTCTAGGCTTGGAATGTCTAAATTGTAGAGGGCTTAAATTGCTTTCATGTTGGCACCCTCTCAAATGGAGTCTAACAGTACTGATACGCTTACCTTTTTTTGAATTTTTGCACACCTTTTTAAAAAAGTAGCATTCTTGATTTTTCAGATTTTAGGTGAAAAAAATAATTCTAGGAATGTGAGTTTTTTTGTCAAATGACAGATAAGACAGTTTTGAACTTATCTTCCTTGATCGAAGATTAAAAAAAAAAACAACAACAAAAAAAGAGGCCAGCAGTCTCCTACTGGTTTGGATGTAGCATGGATCATGCAAACACACATGTGTTTGCACAGATAGTTCTACATTTTGTGAAACATGACAAAGAGAAAAAAGGGCCCTGCAGAAAAAAAACTCTCTAGGGTTACACCAAGTGATTTTTATACATTCTGATACAGCAAAGAACAGATAAATCCATGTGACTTTAATAAAAACTATAGCATGTGCTTAAAGTTATTTGCTACAGCAGAAGAGCCAAATAATTGTAGGAGAACTAATTTATTTTTTTTAATTCCTTGAGTTTTCTGGGCACTAAGCAGATGCCCACTCCAGGAACAATCAGCCCATCTCTCTCCACACTGTGCTGGAGGCTATCTCCTCTACTCATGTCTTCTTGTAGAGCTGACAGGGTTAGCACATCTTAATATGGTTCTGTCAAACTGAAGTGGCCCAGGAGAGAACTACTACTTAAACTGTCTAACCTGTCTCATTTTGACTACAATAGCAAATCATCCCAGCAAATCTTTGGGGACAATAAACTGAGGCAAGCTGTGAGTGGTGATATGGTGATACCAATACAATGGAACTAAGAAGATGATATCTATTCACACATTAATGCTCTTGCAAAGGAGAGTCTGGATCCTGCAAATCCTTTCCAAATAGTTTATGCAAGACAGGGTATTAGATTGTCTTTGGTTTGATGTATTCTTTAAACAGTGATGCTGCATACATAAAGCATTCACTAAAAACAGTATTTAAAGCTGCAAAGATCTTAGGAATTAGGAAATATCAGAATCGAGATTTTCCTGTACATTTCCCATAGTCCAGCTGGGCATCTACCCTTCCTTCTGGCTGAGAAGCAGAGGATTGGGGGATTGGTTTATAAACAATGGACATTGATGTATACGGATTTTGCAAAAGTTGGATCCAAATTGATATAATACAGGAAATTCAAAGCCTGACCTTTCCTATTACAAAAGACAGGAATTTAATTTAGCAACCCAACTGTAACTTCAAAATACTTGTGTAATTTCCCAGAACAACTGCTCATCACTTCATACATCTTCAGACTGGAGTCCTGGCCTTTTAAATTACCTACAAAGATTTCAGCTCAGCTGAAGTTTGGTACATAGTGTAGCAATGGGACAAAATTAGATGGCTGAAATTTCCATTTCCATGAGTTCTGTACTCGTTTCCTTTGAAAGAGCCTGCTGTACTCAAGGAAAGCTCTACTGCTTATTCCTGAAGCATATTCTGAATATTGTGTTGGTCAGTAGCTATATGCATGTAAATTGAAAAGAAGGGTCCTAGGCCACGTGAAATCTTCAGTGGCTCAGGAGTTGCTTCAGAAACAGTTCTCTTGCTATATGTACATTTAACTGACACAAGCACAGGAAAAGTTACTGAGGACCTTTTCAGTTGTCTAATTTGAATTTATTCTGGGTACAACTGAGTCCTACTGGTCAGTAGAGGAAAATAATTTTAGTAGAACAGTAGGTATCATGTTCACTGAGGAGTAGCTGTAGGATTTCCAGCCATGCTGCTTGCAAAAGCTTCATTTATTGTGGTTGCTTCGAAAGGAACTACATAGGCCTGGCTGTTCAGAGTATTTAGACTCAGTGATTTTCATCCAGGCTGAGAAATCTTGAGGAACACAAGTTTTAAAAAAAGAAAAGAATAATCAACTTTTATAAATGTTCTTAATTTATAGGGTATTATACATGGTACATTTCTATAAACAAGCTTTGTCCCTGATGAACTCCATAGACCTTACCAAATTTATTTTTTTTAATGTTTTATAATACTGGAATATACCAAAGATGCACAGGTTTCTGTAAACCACCTTCTATATCGAATGTAAAAAAAATAACTGATACATAACCTCCAAAATCAGAAGACAGCTCTCTGAAAAATGTCCTTTCAATGACATTCACACATGATAACACATATATAGAGCACTTCAGCTTTGTGTTGCTGTAGATGCTGTGTTAGCTTCTCAAGCTTTCAAGTCAGCATTCCTAGGTGTGGGAATGTTGGGAGCCTTTGCTCCTCTGCTTCTCTCCATAAGTTCTGTGTGAGTTTGGTGAAAAATACAGGATTTTCAACCTGGAAAATTACAGAGAAGCAGCAGGGCCGTGTTTTGGGATAATCATGACTTCATGGGACACAGGTTGGTTTGCTGCTTGCTTTCCATGTTAGAGTAAAAAAGTATGTGAATCATGCCAGATACACATTTAAACTGGACAAATACACTCAAGGAAATGTCTAACAGATTATTTTTTTAAAAAATCTAACTCACACAAATTCCTAATCATCTGTCTATAGCTCTGAACGATGGAAGTTATCCATCTTGTATTCTCATGATTCCTGCAGTATTGGTTACCTCATTTGCATAAAATGAATAGAATAAATTGTTACGAATCCAAAAATATACGGTTGCCAGGATACATCTTGCTCGATGCAAATGAAAATGGGTTTGTGTCGACCAGCTTAAAGTAGTTTGGAACTTAAGAGATTTTCTTATTAACATTAATAGTGATAAATGAAACATTACATATCAAATGACCTATTGAAATTATTCATATTTATTTGGCAAAAGGAATGTTCAAGCAAATCTGAACTAATGGTTGTACAATGTAATACCCTGAGCTTTTACTGCAGAAGCAACATTCAGAGCGAATGTTTGCTTCTCTATAAACTTTGGAATTTAAATGGTAAGTTTCTTTTTAATTATTTTTATGACTCCAGTGCTACAGTCTGAACAACAAGCATCTATCAGTGTATAGAAACACTATTATTATGTTTTGTCCATGCATAATATGTCGGGGTAAAGTAGTTATAGTTGACAATCATATCCAAAGAAGTCCTAGGATCTAGCCATATTTCTATACAATGATACAGACAAACTCTTGTTTAATGTATATTATCCTGACTTGTTAAAAATGACAAAAATATAATTTATTTTTATTTTAAGCATTATATTTTATAAATCTCATTTTTTAAGCTGTACACATACAGTATTTTTAAAAGCCTGTACCAGAAGTTAAACTGTATCACTTTTTTGAGTAAATTTCACTTGCATTGAATGTCTAATGAATGTAATTAATGCATAAAATATTTTTTGCTTGCCATTCAAATAGTATACATGTCTTTAAAAGGGGATTCTGTATCCTATATATTGAGTCCTACCTATTCTACCTATATACCTATTGACAGGTAGATAAACAGGGATCAGATTTACAGCTGTATTCAGATGAGACTCCAGTGGTTTTGGTGAGTGGTGTAGCTGCTCTCATCTGCCATGGGTGGTCCCTTGCCAGCAAAAGGCTGGCTGCCCATGCCTTGCCAATGTCATGTGCCAGTTGATACAAGAGAGAAACTGGGGGTTACTAACCTGAAAAAAAACTCTTCATGCTGAAGATATCTGAGACAATTGAGATTAGAATGTTTTCTCCATCCCCTTACTAATGGCCTGTTCTTTGATAGGAGAGAAAAATACTGACAAAGCCATAGCAACGCTGTGTTCTTTCATAGGAAACAATTTCAGACACAATTGAAAGTTGTGAAATTATAGATTAACTCCCTCCTCTCCTCTTCAGATTTGTGGTGTCTTTGAAGCTACTGGCTTCACTCCTAATTTTCAGTCACATAACTGAAAAAGTAAATTATGTCCCTAAATTATAAAATAACACTGAGATTTTTCTTCACAAGCTGCCATTACAAACAATATCAGTGGTACTGTGAATTACACAAGTGATGACAGGATTGTACTGAATATTCATATAATTCACTTCATAGAATATATAATTATCCTTTTTTTTCTGTGTTAACCACAAAAGTAAAGGGCCTGTAGACTGAGGAAATGATTAAGGGGCTGATGGAATGAGCACTGAAATTAAAGACCCTCTCCTTTTAATTTGGAAATTTCTGAATTTTTAAACCTTTCTTTTCCTGAAAATGTGCTTTGTGCTAACCTGCTTCCTTTCAGTCTGCACAGAGCTAAAATGAGCATTAAGGAATATTTCCTTTTATTCTACAAATAAACTCCCACATGTAATACTGGAGAAAAGTGCTGGATAAATTCATTAGTTCTGCTTAGCAAGTTCAGCATCAGAAGCTGAAAATGCACGTGCCCATCTGTTCTGAGACTGCTGGTTTTATTCAGGTGATTTTGAAGGCAATTCTGCATAAAGCCATGAGTTTGAAGACTTGCAAGGCACCATATTCTACAAAAGACTAAACAATATTGTTCCAGGTAGATAAAAATATGAGTATTTTCTAGTATTGCAGATGACTTTATGAATCATTCCTGTTTAAAAAAAGAATCTATGTCACCATTCAGATTTCAGCAGATGTTACAAGGCCAGCACCTAAAAAAAAATCCAGAGATTGTTGCTATGCTGCTATGTCCCAGTTGAGCCATGGCAACTAGTTGTGTATACACTGTCATAACTGCAAAATAAAATGTGTTAAAATCCCCTCAGATTTCAGATTGCAAATCGATTTGGATGGGATTCAGTGTGAGATTCAGACTCCAAAGTTTTAGATGTCTGTCAGCAGGGGTCTTTAGCTACGTGACCTAAATTTCCACTGCAGATTCACTTAGGTAGCAATGGGCATTCTGACCTACATCTGCAGGTCACAGGACCTATAGGTGCTTCTGGGAGACCAGCAGAAAATAAGGCAAGATACCCAAGGGTGACTTAAAAATCTTTGGATGGTTGTGCTTATCCCGCCCATGGATTAGGATTGGGGTAGCTTTAAGCTGTGATATCCAGACTGTTACTGGCTGGCCCATTGCATTGCTCACCAGAGAACTGATTTTAGGTACCCAACTGCTTCTTGTGATGTGTGAAACAACTTCATGAAAGCACCAGACACCAGACCTGCACTTTAGTACTGCCTGTAATGGGAGATTAGGCACCTAAATAATGTCTAAGAAATTGAGGTGTCTGTATATCCAAATTTAGAGGCACAATTTACCTCTGTAAATGCAAGCACATCTTTTCACCTGAGAAAGTTTAGGGCCCTTGAGGTATTGGGATGGGGCTGGCAGGGATGAGACAGAAATTTTATGAGTATACTGTATCTCTTCAAAGAAGAAAACTGGGTGATATGTGAGACCACTCACAGAGCCTAAGTGAGAAGAAATTACTGAGGAATCTGATCCCTACCCAATGTGCTGCAAACTGAATTTGTCTCACACAAGCACTAAGATAACAGCTTCACACAGACAGTTGTGGCTTGGCTAATGTGCCAATAGGCAGTTAAATAATTGTTTCCTGGTCTCTAACGTCATTGTCCAAAACTGAGAATCTGAAATCTATCACTCGCCTGCATTTCCCCTACAGGCTGATCAACTTCAGTCTTATGGTAGTATGTGATGCTACATGTAGATGTTCTACAGTTCATTTCATCAATATCTAGCAGTCCCTTTATTCTGGCAGGATTTAAAAGTTGGATTTTTTTAACTCCTAAATATTGCCTATATGTAGAATAAAAATATTCTTCTGGCTAAGTCCTTGATGCATTTAGTGCAGACAACTTGAATCCATACATACGCAGTCATAGAGTCAGGATATTTCCAAAAGATAGGTGGCAGCTGCCTCTTCTTTTGTAAAAGCATCCAGTTCAAGAGACAACCATTAGAAAGCAGTCAGAATGCATGCCCCAGAAAAATAATTAAAAGGGGACATTACGTTGCTAGCTGGGAATCTGAGGTTCAGTTCTTTCTCCTGGTTCAAGTTTTCCATGTGACTGTTCTTCCACTTGAAAGTGGAGCAATGCTATTTACTTCTTTTAAAAGGTACTTTGAGACTTGTGGGTAAAAAATGCAAGCCAGCAGCTCAGTGTTTTACTAAGCTGGGTGCTGTAAGGGTAGCTGTGCTAAATGCAACAGACACAATACAGCAACAGACACACAGCCTTTTAATAGACTAAGTATGTCACTTGAATTATTTTCTAACTAGACAATTTGGAATTTTCAGACAAAAAAAAAAAAAGAACAATTCAAGGACATCTGGATCCAGACTGGGTAAAGGGAAGAAGTTAAATCATGAGAGTCACACTGCTCTGGAGTTCTTGCTTGGAGGAAGTGACAGGCCGGAGGGTCAAGGCAGCAGCAGGCCCTGCATGCTTACAGCTCCACCAAACCACTCCGCTCTGCAGCGCTCCAAAACTTGCCTTATTCATGAGAATCACACCTCTCAGAGCACACAGCTCTCCTCAACACATTTGCCCCAGGCAGGACGCAGCTGTGAACTCTCAGGTTCACTGGCACAGAGCTGTGATGGCTTTGTGGTCAGCATCACAGCCTCTCACATTTAAAGAGTTCAGCAAGCAAAGCCCTTTGAACAAATGAGCAGGTTAGGTTTTCTGTACTGTGCTTCTAATATTGCCACTTGTAGGCTTTTTGTTTCGTTTTGTTTTTATTTTCTTGCTTTCTCGCTGTAAATGACGTACAGACTGGCTTTTGGGGAAGGGGTAACCAAGTGCTGCACAGAGATTCTGGCGGCTTTAACCTCATTTAACCCTCCGCACAGCAAGAGGAAGTACAAAGTATTTTCACGAGCTGTGAATGGGCTCAGATCTGGTTTTGACGTCTTGAGGAAGCGATGGCTTCTGCAAAGCCAGAAATACAAAAAAATGTATGTGAAGTCCCGAACTCGAGGGTTCACACACAGACACCGTCCCGTCCCGTCCCGTCCCTCTTTCCGCCACCTCAAAACAGAAGCCATCGGCGAGAGGGGGATGGGATCCCTGCGAAACGGGGAGGGTTTGGCTCAGCGCCGATGTCCGCGGGCGGGGCGGGCACAGCGCGGGTGCCATTCACACGCACCCCTGTCTTGGTTCCTGAGCGGCCAGCCCAGCGCCCCGACCCGCCAGCTGGGGAGCCAGGGGGTGCCCGCGTACGGTCTGCACTGGGTGGGGGACCGATTCCCATCCCATCCCCAGTCCCATTCCCATTCCCATCCCCATCCCCATCCCCATCCCCAT
>VWYI01030304.1:42807-137356 GCA_013399455.1 Anthoscopus minutus | reverse complement strand
TGGGCCGCGCCGCAGCGCCTGCGGCTGATTCGGAGGCAGCGGCGGGGGATGGACGAGGGTACCTGTGGCTGGCAGCGGCGACGAGCGGCCCAGGTAAGAGCGGCGGGGCCGGGGGCTGCGCGGGGCATGGGCTGAGCCGCCTCTGCCTCTCCTTCTCTCGGCGCTCCCGCATCGCGGCGGGGCGGGGACGGCGCGCTGCAGCCCCGGAGTTTCCCCGCTCCCCTCGCCCTCTGAGCCTCCGCAGCTGCCTTTGTGCCCGCTCCCCGGCGCCGGGTCACCCTCCCCGGGGTGCCCCTGCCCCTCGCACCGCGGGGGCTGCGGGCGGGGGGACCCGGAGGGACACAGCCAACTGTTGCCCGGGAAGCGCCAGCCCCGGAGCGCTGCCAGCGGCCCCGGGGCGGTGAGCGCCAGGGGCTGGATTCGCCCCCGGCCCCGCTCGGAGAGGCACCGGCTGCAGTGCGAGCCCGAGCGGAGGCTCCCGATTGGCCTCGCCCTGCCAGAGAAACGCTTCCCTGGTCACTGGGCTCTCCTGGGTGGAAGTCCCCGGCTTTTCGCTGCCGGCCGGTGGATGCCGGGGCCGGCTGTGCCCGCGGTGGGGCCCGGGGGCGCCCGGCGGAGCTCCGCGCTGGCCCGGGTGTCGGTCAGACTGCGAGTCGCTGTGCCTGGCTGGACTGAGTGCGCGGAGAGGGGGGAGGGCAAAGGGAGATTAAGCTTCAAACTTTGGTTATACCCAAAACTTTCTATTCCTGCTGCTGGTTATTGCTGGATGCGGGGTGCCGTAAGCGCGGTGTTTCCAGAGGGATGTACCTAGACGGGAGATGAAAGACAGGCTCTGTAGTGCTGCATTCATCTTGTTTAAATCGCTGTCCATGTTGGGAGGTGTTACAGCGAACAGATAGCATGCTTGGATCTATTCTTCCTATTATGATTTTTCTCCTAATTTGATTCCAAGACCGTTTAGGTTTATTTATTTTTATCTGGGGTTTGTTTTGCTACGGTCTCAGTAATACATTGTGCCACTGTGTAAAATCGAATGCTCCGTAATTCACTGGCATCACAGCAAGGCTCTTAACTGCACAGGCTTTCAGTGGTGCTGCTAATAACTTGCCGAGGGTGGTGATGTGAGTTGATTTCCAGCCTGTTCCTGGTCTCTAATTGCCATACAGACCATCTTTTACACTCTCTGGTTTTGTTACCGGTTCTAAAGTCAGTTTATATGTGTTTGGGGAAAGGGTAGGTTAGGGGGGACAGAGATGTCTTTACCTTGATTCTTCTGTTTTGACCATCTGCAAGGCCATAAAAAAAATTAAAATTACTTTGGCAGTGAACTCTTGGGGGGAGAGATATGGAATGAAACGCTGTCTTGACATGAGGTTGCCTTGTGGGCAGATTTTCACATACTCAGTGGAGCTCTACAAAAATACCCCAGCTCCTATTACGAAGGGAAGAACTGAGCTGATACTTCCTTTTTCTCTGTCATGGTAACTTTCATATTTCTGTAACATGTAAGGAAGACTGTTACATCAGCAATGTAGTTTTTCTAAGTACTTTAAAAACAAAATGTAATTTCTTATGTTTAAATCTCCTTTATACTCTCCTGTAATATCCCCACTCCCCCTTTTCACTAGGCACAAATTGAAAAGTAATGGTTAAGTCCTGTTATTTCTTATGTTAAATTTTAAAAATGTGTTTTAATGAAACTAAATTACAGATTGTGGGAACATCATGAAAGGTTTGATTTAAGTTTATAAAAAGCATAAAGTAGCAACTAAGAATGAAATTCTAAGAATTTTGTTCTTCAGTGTAAACTGTTGTAGTACAGTTTAACCTCTGGTCTTTAAAGTTTCACCTGATGAAAACTATGGCAAGTATTAGCAAGGCTTTCTGAGTTACTTATATGATTTTTCAAAGACTGTGCAATATTTTTCTGCTCTGTACTTTTTCAGTACCCTCCTGTGCTGCTTTTGCAGTGATGCTTTGTTTTTTTTGCCCATGAACTTCTGCTCTTTATTAAAAACTGAAAATAAACAAACCACAAGTGATTGAAAAGACAGTGTAGATCAGTAATTAGAATAAAACCCCCTTGATTAAGTCAGAAGGGAAAAATGGTCATCATCTTGGATACTATTGCATAGTCACTGTCGTTAGATGTCATTTTGCCATGACAGTGAGTCTATTAGTAAATTTTTCAGTGCTGAGAAGATAATTCATTGTTAGTGTGCTTAGCTTGTCCTTATGACATCATTTTTGATATCATAAGGACAAGCTAAGCACACTAACTTTTGTCAGGCTGAAATATCTTGTCCTCAACAGTATGGCAACCTTACAAAAACAATGAGGATTTGCATGTGCAGTATGTTGCAGATTGTGTGATATACAAAATGAGCTTACATACTAGATGTTGTTTAGATTAATATTAATTCCTGTACTTTGACAGAAATGATATTTTGTAGATGTACAGATTCTGTAAGTAAGATGTCTTAATCATATTTTTATCTACTTCCAAATACCATTCTAATTAGGATTTTTGGAGAAACTGTAAAATAGTTTTTGTGGAATTACTGGCATTTTTAGCACTAAATGTATATTACATGCAGTAGCACATGAACTTAATCATTCAGTTCACATTTTATACAAACCAGAAAAATTATGTTCTATATCCAAACCCCGTATATGATCCAGAAATCATTAAATCTCCCATTAAAATCCCTGGAGACAAACAGGGTATTTTACTGGGACCTGTAATGTCAGTGGATAAGGGTGTATGGATGCTAACAATGTATGTTAATTTGAAGCAGCCAAATCTCCTTAGTGTTTCCTCTGTACTGAATTCAGTGTGTATTTGGATCCATTTCAATATTATCAATCATTCTTTTAGCAGTGCTTTCTACTCATGTTATCTAGGAATGCAAAACAGTAACACTAAATCAGAGAAAACAGTTTGAGAGGCATGAATTAAAATATTTAATATATGGGGCAGTTTGAGAGCTGCAAAAAGTGCAGTCATAAATTTGAATTTTGTTGTTTAAATTAAAATTGTAATAGAAGCTTCTCTGCACTGGTGTGAATGATGATGAGAGTGACCTGAATTATTTGAACTGTACAGGTCCTAATTGTTATGAGGTAGTAGAAATTTGCTATTCTTCTATTTAGATGAAATTCCAGTTCCTGCTTCCAATTAAAATAAAAAACGTGTCTTATTTTCTGTCTTTACTCAGTACAAGTTCTTGATTTAAACTGGTAGCTGTAGTTGATTCTACAGAAAAAATAACAGTACTAGGTATAAGACAAGAACCTTTCAGGACTGATGTGACCCAGTGCAGCACTGACACACAAGTGCTTAAAAGATTTTCATTTTGTATTGTGGGTTTAAAATGTTTGGAAATGATGCCATCATGAAGACACCAACCAGGAGATTTAGCTAAACATCACTCAGCCTTACCTTAACTCAGGAATGGCTACTTTGGCATTCTAACAACTGAAATACTCATATCTAATTTATAAACTTCTCAATACACTAGAAAACCAGTGATCTAAATGACTTCTTTGTGAATATTACCTTTTCTTTTCCTCCTGTCCACGACAGGACTTCTGTAGTGCTTTTAATCATAGACAGGCTGACAAATTTTAACAACATGGCTTGGATGACCAGCAGTGCAAAAGGTGAAGCCAATAAGTCCTACTCTTATCTTTAAGTAAATCTATGTAAGGAATTTATGATGTTTTTTTAATGTGTGAAACATTAATTTTGAAAGTTCCAGTAGCAGTGCAGCTTGTAGTGTTAAGTGTGCCTATCATAAGTGCTAGTCTGGTTTGGTTCAAATCTTGGGTTAGTAAATATGATTCATGAATATGTGTTCCTCAGGCCTGGTGAAGAGCATCCATAACATCCATTCAGCATGGGAGTTGTTGTGTTTAGAATATGGCATGGAGCATACTGAAATCTTGAGTTTGATTCCATTTGTCTGTGATGATGCTCAGGATGACAGAGTGCAAGTTCGCACACTATAAAAACACACTGGATGTGGCTTGGTTTTTTTAAGGGAATGTGTAGACTTAAATTGACATTTTAGATAAAAGTCATTATGTGCATGTGTATGCACTTTCTGATACACATAGGTTTAACTTAAAATTTAAGTGGTTGTTAGAAGCTTTCTTATATATAATTTATGGGATCTGGGCAGGGGGGGAATTCTTCTCTCTGCTGTATTACTGCCTGAATTCATAAATTATTTGAGTGGCCTATTTTACTATTAAAAGCCTCAAAGCTGAGGTTGGTGGTCCTGAAACCCTTGTCTGAAAGCACACTTTTCTACATTTTTTTACTGTGAGGAAAATGTGCACAGACCTTCTATTCTGCATCCATCCATAGCTGTTACCACTGAGACTGTTCTGGAGAGTGGAATCTCTCTTCCTGCCTCACTGCCTTCAGCATCCAGAGATGAGAATGTTCCCTCAGGATTAAAAAAGCTTGTTTTGCTAAGAAATAAATGTAAGTTATTTACTCAAACTTCAGCAGAAGCATTTGCAATGATGTTAATCTTCATTTTTATGGTGCATTAGTTGCATCCCATATTCATTAAGTGTAGCACTTTATTCTCTTGTCCTTTTCAGCTTTAAGTACCTTGAGCTCACATCACCCTCTTACCAAGAGAGTAACAAGCAGAGTGTCATAAGCTGTCCTTTATTTCACCTGCAACCTTTTTGAAAAAAACAAAACAGTAATTAGGCCAGAGGCCTAGAATCCTGTCCTGTGATTAAGGCATGCAGGTGAGGGAAATCTGATTTCTATAGGTGTTTCATTCTTTCATCCAGTAAATATTTTTCCATTTCATAACTTCTGCAGGAATAGTCTTAGGACAGACAGTAGCCTGTGGTTTAGGGCACTACCCTGGTGTGCAGAGATGTGGTTGGGAGGCAGTCTCTCAACCTGAAAAGAGCCTACCACCCTCTTCTACTTTCTCTGTGGTTGCTTTCCTTTTGCTTTTAAATAGCTCAGTGGTGCTTGAGGGCATGCTCCTGCCCTCTCATCCGAAGCTTCAAAATTGCATGACGCCCTTCCTCAGGAGCTTGTGAAAGGAATGACTTTGTATCCTGCTTCTAGAGAGGCCTGAGGGTTTTACAACCCTTTTTAATAACATAGGTACCTCTTGAGCTTCCAGGAATAGGTGACATCAGTTTAAGGTGCAGCCTTCACAACTTTCTTACCTATTAGGTTAGGTGGCTTTCTGCTTGCTATCCCAGTTATCTTACTTTCCCTTATATGCCCAAAATTTGAGCAGCCATGCTCAAAATTCTCCTGTGAGTCAAGTTTGGATTTCTAGACTTAAGTGGATTAGTAAATCTAGGAAGAGCATAGATTTTGAAGGGATGAAGCCAGACTTTGGCAAGACTTAGGACTTCTGGAAAAGGTCTTTCTTTTGGGTTTAGGACTCAGTTTGAGTCTGGTTTGATTCAGTTGTCTGGTGTAGATGTTTTGTCCTGGATGGGATGCATTGCAGCGACTGTTGCATCTATACTGGGTTAGCAGGCACAAGGAGGCCAGAAGACCCATGTCCTGCATCGACCCATGTCCTCGAGCACCTGCTAGCATATTTCAAAACAGCTCAGTATTATTTGCCTTTGCAACTGAACTGGCTTAGTGGCGTCCTAAGACTATTGTTGCCTAAGCTGTATGTGGTTATTCTGAGAAGTGGGAGGAAAGGGTTGTTTTCATGTTTTTCAAAGATATTTCAAAGCAAACCTGCATTCTGTTTTATTTTCTTTATTGTGAGTGCATTTAATACATAGCTTGGTCATTATAATTTTCATTTTGCAGCTGCCCCAGATAAAATCTGGAAGGTTAGCTTGAGTTAATGGCTTTCTGGGAAGAGGGGAGAAAGTTCATCTTCTGGTTTCTCTCATGCATGTTAATAATGGTGTGGAGCTGTGGGGCAAAAATTTATTCCTGTATTTAGCTAGTATTGAAATACTGAGTGATAGTGCCACTTGCTGAGCAGAATTGGTTTTGGAGAAGAAGGCAAATTCTCTCTGATAACTGATCCTTATGATTCTATCTCCAGTAAATTGATTCCAGAATTGTGTTTAAATAGCCTCCATGGGAGACACAGAGTAGTATTTATTTCGTATGGGTGATCTATTGGTCCTAATTTTTCAGAGGGGATTGCTGTAATACTGTGGAATCTGAGGAGGGAAGCAATAGTGAGGGGAAAATTCTGTACTATTTCTCTCAGAATTGCTGGGATCTGTTTAGATTTGAGAAGGCTAGATTGTTACATTTGTTATATTTTATTTCCAGGAACAGTCTAATTTTGTCTCAGTTGTACTTTGTCCCACCCACATACACACAGTCTGACTCCCTGTACTGTATTGCTCTGTAATTGCAGTATTATTTTGCTTCAAGCATCATCTGTAGGCAGTTGGTGACTTCTTCAAATACAGATTTCATGATGGACGTTGGCATCTTTAGAAGCTTCTGGAAATAAGTCTGTAATCCTCTCCTAATAATTGATGGTGGCAAAGGAAATGGGTTCTGATATTTTGTAACCGTTTTCCCTAGTTTTTTCTCATTAAAGCATAAAAACCCTATAGGACTGACTGGAACACTTCCCTCGCACTCTCACAAGGCTGTGCTGCAGCAGGGCTCTGTAATACCAATTACTGCAGGGATGGTTTTGTGGTTCCAGACTGACATCATGATGGGGCTGCTGGAAAATGAATCTCCCTCAAAATGTGTTTCATGCTCTGAATACATTAGAGATTGTGTTATTATAGTGCAATTTTTAATTATTTGGGGTTTATGTTTTTAGTCAGTGAAGGTGTTAAAAAATCGACTTAGAATTTTTTATCAATGTCTCTTGTATTCAACAGGAAAATAGAAAATATTTCCTGATTTTGAAGTATTTTGGGACTGTGATGCCTGAAGCACTGATTTGTTTATCTATAACTAGATAATCATACTGCTTTTATTTATTTTTTCCCCGAAAGACAAGGACAGAGCACACATATTAAGAGGTCCCAGGAGTATAGGTAATATGTTTGTCTGATTTTATATGGTGAGACAGAAAATGATTTGGGTCTGACTACTTATGCCTTTGTTTAGAGGTTTTGATTCATTAAGGCACAGACAGTATCATGTTGTCCTTTACTGAACTAAAAGTAAAGCTGCCAAAAAAAATCCCCTTTTGTTCTGCTGCTGAGGAACACTGTGGGCTGCCAAATCCTGACAGTCTGAGTCACCACAATTGTAATAAAGTGTTTGTACTTTGGCGGTTGCTGTTATTCAGTGTCTTCTAATTTATTCATAAGGCAAAGGGACACCTACAGATTTAAAATACTACTTTTTAAAGAAATAGTCCGTGCTTATAAAGAAATAACATTTGTCAGTAGAGAATTAAATACACTGTGGTAACACTTCAAAGCTTCTAAAGAGTAAATAGTTATCTTTAACAATAAGAAATATATACATATATTTTACAAATTCCATGTTTCATGCAAGAGCAATGCTAGGCTTCAAAAAATAATGGGATTATTTTAAACTTCTTACTGAACTCTGATGTTTTGACCATCTGATCTGACCTCGTAATGATCTGATAACCAGGGAGACTGCTTCCTTCCTAAAAAAGAAGAAAAGAAAAAAAAGTTTTAAGGACAGGGCCTCTGACCCTGGAAATGCTTATCTACATTTTAGCTTTGAAGCGTGGACTGTGACCCAGCAAGCATAGCTCATGTAATTGAATTCAGTTGTTTTCAGCATCACTTCCAAACAAAGTAGTCAAGTTCTAGTAGTCAAATTAAGTTGTAATAGTCAAATAAAACTCAGAATGAGCGCCCATGAAGAGCTGGAGGAAAGCAGGGTGGCTCTGCCTCAGTGGTGGTACCTGTGAGGCTGACAGGTGTGTTCCCACAGTCACAGCAGGTGTTCTGCCCCTGGCCATGTACACACTGTGGTTCTCTGACTGATGGATCCTGCTGCCTGTGCTTGGGTGGGAGGTGGGAGTACTTAAAAGTTCTTGATCCCATGTGCATGGATATAATTTCTCAATCCTATAGCTGTTTATGGATGTGAGTCCTCATATTGTCTAGTATCAGTTTTTTGAGTCAGAAACAATGATTCCTTTCTTTCGAACATTAAAATAACAATAAGGTTTTTATTCTTGATACATAGGGAATTTTGTGTGTCATTTACCTTTCCCTAACACGAAGCTAATGAAATTTACACAGTTCTCTCTCTCAAAAAAAGCACCAAATTTGCTAAACTGGATTATTAGCTTTCCCTGATCTCATATTGTAGAGTTGCTGATGAAAAGGACGGGGATGGGTGTGGGTGGTAGGCACTGGGGCAGTGTGGAACGTGGAAATTCTTGCAGCAGAAAGTACTATAATTTTAATTGCTACTCAGTGTCATACTATCACTACAGCCGTTTCCCAAAGAAGAGGTTTGCCTGCTATTGACAGGACATTCACACAAAGGAAGGAGATGGTAGATAAGCAAATGCAAATATATTACATGCCTTCTATCCTTCAGTTTTTAATACATGCCATGGTGACGAGTTCAGCGTGAAACACTCAGTGACATGTAATTATATATGCATTAAATGGAAGCTGATTCATAGTGTTCCTCTCTAAGAGTACCTCTCCATAATGCACTGAGGTAGGGATGCAGAGGAGCAGCACAGCTCTGAGCTGCTTAATTCATGTGGCACTGCAGTCCTGCTCAGCTGCTGACTTCCTTTCTCCTTTTTTTTTGCCCATAAAAGGAGAAAAGTGCTGCCATATGATTTGCTTCAGAGAGAATCACAAGATGAAGTTGAGGCCAGAGGGAGGGGGCCACGGGGCGGGGGGGAAGTTATTCAGGTAGCTTTGTTTCTTCTACATGATACAAAACATTCTGCTTTCTGTGTTTAATGTGGTATTACTAGCAAAGTATGAGTTTCTTTCAACTGACATTACAATCAAACATTTAATTCTTATAACAGCTTCTTTTTTTTTTTTTCCTTTCTGCATGGATGAGAGATTTTGAAGGGAAGGGATATTAATGAGTTGGAAGGAGATAACTTCAGTTCTTAGGGATTAGGCCGTCCTCCAAACCTGCAGACACTTTCCTGCTGGTTGTTAAGGAGTGGATGTATGTGGCATTCTCCCATCCTGTGCCAGTGACTGTAGGTAGGCATGCTTGAATTCATTGCCTAATTTTGCACTGTTAAAAGGCTTCATCTCCAGTTTTTCCAGAAAGCAGACTAGTTGGGTGATTCTCTGAAGATTTGCTCAGAAATCAAATCTGAACTCCTCTGTGCTTTTTCGCAAAGTCCTTGAGCTCTCTTACTCTGCAGTCTCACAGTAACTCTTACAATAATAAAGCAAGAGGTGCCTGACTTCCTTTGACATATTCTGACAAAAAGCACAGCCCTTCCACTGGCGAGGGTCACAGTTTCTCCACAGAGCAAAGGCAATTAGCAGCTCTAAATGAGTTCCACCCAGTTTCTGGCATGGGTTACTAGATGCTGTTTGATGGGTTCCTGATTCTGCATCAGAGTGCACAGTATGCACCAGGATGGTCAACCCCAACCATGCTGCCAGCTGAAGTCCTGTGTATGTGTTCAAAACCATCTCTGAGTTGATGATTTGCAGTATTGATCAGCTTGGGTTTAGTCAGCCTTGCATGTTCCCTTTATTTACTGATGCTGTGAAGCAGTTTGACATAGGGGCATTTAAATCAGCTGTCTCTCTTCTTGTTCAGTCCAACACAAGATGTTTTAGAAATCAAAGAAAAATGGATGTGTCTGTGCAAACCAGAGTTTTTCTTTAACTACTATGAAAAATGGAAATCTTCGACCCAAACATTCACTTTCATATGAAATGAAGCATTATGTCAAGGAGCCCAAAGGGACCTGGAGAAAATTAAGTTCTTAGTAATGAACAGCCATTTCCTAGCATCACCCTTTTCTAGTGTCACTGTAGGTATCCTGGGAACAGAGCAAAAGGACCATACTAATTATGGATCTAAAGCAATTTTTTCTTTTTTTTTTTCTCTAGCTGTTGGTTTTTGGATTTTTTTTTACATCAGAACTAGGATGTAAGCCAAGATCTGTGAAAAACAGATGTCTGTTTCATGCCTGCAGTGTTATCATCACTGGGATTTAATAAATTTGTTACTTCGTGTATGTGGGTGAGTTTTTATTGTGTTGTAGACTTTCCTTTTTTTACTTGAAATATCTGACAGTTTTATGGGTTATTGGAGTGATGGCCTTTAGATGAGTGTTGATGTCATTGTTGAGATATATTTGTCATCTTTTCATCTCTCTGGAAAACTGAAATTGCACCTGTAGTTCAAAGCACTACAGTTAAAGTATTCATGGGTAAATCAGAGTGTGGGAGTTCATCTGGGACTATTAGGTTGGAGCAGATGGTTATTAGGTAGATTATTAGCTGGACTCACTGGACCAGATTGGCAGCTGGTATTGCAGCAGTTATAAATGGGTGCTCAAGGTTTTACAGTGTAATAAGCAGTTTTGTCAGTACTGAGGTGGGTTGACCCTGGTTGGATGGCAGGTGCCCACCAAAGCTGCTCTGTCACTGCCCTCCTCAGCTGGCAGGGAACAGAAAACATAACAAAAAGCTTGTGGGTTGAGATAAGGGCAGAGAGAGGTCCCTTACCAGTGACTGTCATGGGCAAAACAGACTCCACTTGGGGAAATTAGTTTAACTTATTACCAATCATATTAGAGTAGAATAATGAGAAATAAACCCAAATCTTAAAACACATTCTCCCCACCCCACTCTTCTTCCTGTGCTCAACTTCACTGTCCAATTCTCTATACTTAATTCTCTCAAATAACACAGGAGGACAGAGAATGTCAGTTCAGCCCATCTCTGCTACTCCTGCCTCCTCACATTCTTCCTCTTCTGCATGGAGTCCTTCCTACAGAAGACAGTTCTTCATAAAGGTTTCTAATGTGACTCCTTCCCATAGCCTGCAGTTTTTCATTAAGAGCTCCAAGGTGATCGCTCCCAAGGGATGCAGTCCCTCAGAACAGGTTGTTCCAGTGTGGATCCCCCATGGGGTCACAAGTCCTTCCAGCAAACCTGCTCCAGTGTGGGCTCCTCTCTCCATAGGCCACAGGTCCTGCCAGGAGCCTGCTCCAGGGTGTGCTTCCCACCGGGTCACAGCCTCCTCAGGCACCCACCAGCTCCACTGTGGGGTCCTCCATGGCTGCAGGTGGATCTCTGCTCCCCCATGGTCCTTCATGGGCTGCAGGGGCACGGCTGCCTCTCCATGGGCTGCTGCAGGAGAATCTCTGCCTGAAGCACCTGGAGCACCTCCTGCCCCTGCTTCTGCACTGACCTTGGGTCTGCAGGGCTGTTGAGCTCATGCACTCACTTTCTCCATGGTTGCTCTTCTGCAGCAGTTTTTTTCCTTGTTCTTAGCTCAGTTATCCCAGAGGTGATGCCTCCATCACTGATGGGATCAGCCTTGGCCAGTGACAACTTGTTTCATCCCGTGCTGTTCCCCTTCACTGCTGTCCCCACTACCAAAACCTTGCCACAGAAACCCAATATGCAGTACCATTGCACTTAAGACTCCAAGGTATGGAGTTGGCACTGAAGATGATATCTGTAGGTCAGCAGTTGTGAAAAGTTTGTATGTTTTTGTATTGTCAGGATGATATTTCAGTCCCCTGTGACACTGCATAATCACATCTATACAAAGTTTTACTTACAGTAATTCTTGTTAAGTACAATATTTACATCCACATTTGCACCAGGGTAGTTGTATTTTCCTTTGGAAAGTTTTAACTGCCTCTCTTGTCTTTACAAGAACTTGCTTGTGTTCCTTTTTGTCAAAATAAGGGTAGATGTTTTCAATTCAGATTTGCATGAATTTTTTAAAAGTAATCAATTTGGGATTTCTGACTTAGACAAAAGAAACAAATCTGTGAAGGCATATATAACTTTGTGAATTATTGAAAAAACCCCAGAGATTTGTTCCTAAAATGCTGGTCTTGTCAAATGAATTTCTTCCTTGCCCATCACCCTGATGCGGGTGAAGTTTGGAGAAGCAGAATCTCAGCTGTGCATTGGAATGCAATCGATAGAGCTATGCCCATTTTCTACCAGCTGACAATCAGGGCTAATGTTCTACTGGAAGCAGTCCAGACTTGCCAAAATTAAGAAATCAGATGCTCATATTCAGTTCATCTGAACACATTAAAAAGCTCAAAAACTTAGAGGGTGCAAATTTTCACACGTGCTGCAGATCGTGGAAACTCAAAAGCTCCGACGTTGCGTGATTATGCGATTCAGTTCCCCTGATTTAAAAGCAACAACGACCTAGGCAAGGGTGACCTGTTAATTCTGGAATACATTTGGCTGGTTATGGAATTAACTTCTAAAAATGACGTTTTCCAGAAGCAGCTGGGTACTGTATTTGTGATGCCTGTTCATAGTAGGAACTAAATAAGGAGTGGGTATGGCATGTGACTCTACTGTTACATTTTTAGTACTGCTCATGACACAGTTTTGTTCTGTGCCAGCTAACACTCTCCCAGATAATGCCCAAGCATAGTTCTGGGGTTAGGAGAGATGATGGACTGTTTCCAAAAGGCTGTTTGGATCTGGCTGGGCTGTATGGAGGAATAGGATTTTAGTTGTCCAGCTACAAGCTGTAACGCGTTTGCTGGTTCCAAGCCCAGAACGTGGCTGTTTGCCCTGGTCTGTTTTATTTTCTGACATACATGTGGCCACAGATCCTGCTTTCCAGGAAGCTGAGATTCAGCAGCTTCTTTGGGAAGGCAATAGCTTTTGTGCTTAGGAAGATAGAAGGAAAAATTCTTCCAAGCCTGGAAGTGAGAAGCTGTCTGGAAAGCAGGAAAAATGAGCCAGAGCAATGTAAAATCATGGAATAATTGAGTTTTTCATATTTTCTTTCTAAGACAGGCCCCCAAAAATATAAAAGTTAATCAGCTGTTTTGAAAGCACTTGTTAAAAAAATAATAAAAATATATATATAAAAGTATTTGAAGAATTATGGCCTGACATTTTAAATCAAAATTAATAAACTGAGTGTTAACCAGATGACATCTACAATGTCCTCAACTGAAGGATGTATATCCTGGCAGTAGAGTAAAATGTATTCCTGACCTAAGCTTTGCTTTCTATTAGCTAAAGGAGCAGTGCTAGGTCAAACCTTAGCTGGCATGATCCTTAGCTTTTCCCTGGGGAATCCTTGTCTTAAGCAGATGTCTCAGCCCTGTTCTAATTGCCTGTTTGCCTCCTGTCTAGGAGGAGCAAGTCTAACCTTATATTTAGCAAAAACTGTAGGGTGTGAAGTTTTGTGTGTGGGTGTTTTTTTTCTTTAAGCAGTGATAAAGCTATTAGCATCCTAATGACTTAACAGTGTCTGGTCCAACAGACAATTCCCGAGCTGACTGCAGTCCATGGAGCACAGCCATCTGTCTCACCACCCCGCTTCTGCAGGCCATGAGGAATAGCTGTGGCATGGCATGGGCTTCTTGGTAACCTTGTCATGTGTTTCTCCAGCTGGAAGGGGTCCAGTGATCAGAAACTGAGCTCCCTGTCCCCACACGGACAGTGCCAGTCCTGGGCTGGGAATTCCTGGTGCAGTTTATGCTTTGAGGGTTGGGTGGGGGGAGAATCAAAGTTCAGGTCAGGATGCTGTAAGGATGAACTGCCCTGAATTTTCTGTATTGCCACTGACATCTCGCATTTTTCTGCATAAGATTTAAAAAGTACCAGCTTAGTAGTAGAGGTTTTATTAAGTCTGTTCTTTTTCAGGTTATGCATTGAAAAGTGTGTTCAGCTGCTGCTCCTTTTTTGGTTTTGTATTTTGAATTACAACAAAATTCATGCCTTCATTTTGGAGTTTGTATTTTCTACTTCTTGAGTAAAGGACTTCTAAAACATGAAGTAATGTTGGTTGCATAGTTAGGAGAGAGAGTTTGTCCTCTGATGCACACTTTATCTCTTTTGCCTTTGAACATTATGTAGTCCATTCTGTAATGCAGCTTCACTTAACTCCATATTTCCAAACAGAATTAACTTAATCTCTGCTATTTATGCTTTGTTGAATACTGATCATACAGCCTTAATTATTTTTTACACAGCAGGAAACTTTGAAAATAGCAGCTGCGTTTTTTCCTTAAGTCACAGTGGTGAACTAGGACTGCTCAAATCCCTGGGTGGATAATAAACTTCACTCACAGCAGGTCCCCCAGACTACTACACTAAGGGAACCAAACTGACTCTTGTGTTTCATTGTATAAATGCATTTTAACTAGAAATAAATTTAATTGCTGGAGCTTCCCAAAACAGTAAAAGAGAATTTTCTCTTCTGTGTTATATGGTAGTTTGCCTCTTTGTTAATACCCTTCTCTTAGAGCAGAATGAAAGTTTTTTTCTAAAGTGTCCAGAGTGCCTTATTTATTTCAGTCCATTTTTATCAGGCTGGTGTTTAAGAAATGATAACTTTCCTTTCTTTCTGACTTGCACATTTTCCCAACAAGAGTGGTTGCTCATAAATAAGTTTCTTCACCCTGTGGTTGAGTCACAATGTTGTAAGAAGTATCTTCATTTATTTTTATATTTATTTTCTGAACTCCTTAAGGTGTTCTTCCTTTTCATTTCCCTTAGATTTCCTATGGAAAACTGTGATAGCAATCTTGGGATGTTTATCTCCACTTTTAAAGGAATACTTTAAAAACACCAAACTGGAAACTCTAAATTTTTCAGAGTAATTTATACTCCTTCCCTCCCATGGCATTGTCTTTCCCACTCAATGGCATCTCTCAATCCAAATGTGATACCTCAGTGAACTTGCCTTACACCCTTTCTGTGCAGTTATTGCTTACAGACAGTAAATGCTTTCTGGCATCTGTCTGTAGTCTTTTTTTTTAATGCCCATCCTGCAAATTACACTGCCATTGTTTTTACATCCCATTTGATTTTGTGTTTCAGTTTGTTTTATACTGAACAAAATTTAGATATCTGCGATAATTTTTTAAAAATATTAAAAAACAGACTTCTGGAATGTTGTGTGTATTTGATTAAAAATCAAATTCAGTCCTAGTTACTATTTAAGTTGTGCTGAGGGGTAGCTATTCCATGTAAATTGCAAAGGTTTTGTCATTTTATAATTCAGTTGAATCGGAGGTTGTCCTTGATAGTTACTGGGGTTTTCTTTCCAAAATTTAGGTTTTCTATATAAATGTAATTAGTACTGGAATTCCAGACCTGTCATTTTTGTTGTTCAGTCAAGAGGAAAGGGACATGTTTTCTTACATCTTCAAGCAGTTAATGCTCTACTAAACAATGGTCTTTAGAGCTGGGTTTTGCAGTCCTGTAGCACTGGAGGGTCAGGAGTTGTTTCTTAGTGCACCACTGCTCTGTGGGAAAGGGTGGGTGTCTGGGTTCCAGGAGGTGCTGCCAGTCCTTTCCCTGTCCGGAGGTGTTCCTGCAGCGGGCAGTCACTGCCCTGGTGTGCGCTTGTATGAGATTAATTGACCTTTGGCTCTGGGAGTAATGCACAGTACAAGGCTCCTTGCAGAGTACTCTTTGCTTTTGGAAAAAGGGAAGTTATCCTCTACTGAAGGCATTTAAGTAACTTTTCTGATTTTTACTCGTTAATTAAAACAGTTTTGTTAATAATGATCTTTTAAATAAATTTTAAAATCCGCAGATTGCAGCCTCTGTTTAAGTATTGGGAAGGCTCTGGATCATCTTCAACAAGGTAAGAGTCAACTCTGGTACTTTCAGACTTGTACAGAGCAGCTGTGGAGCAGATTTGAGCTTCATCAATGATAAATGAACACTCAGCCCTTTAAGCAGTTTTATTGTTGCACCTCACTGATGCTTTCAGAATGCTATCTGGGCATAATATTCTCGCCTTGAGGTTTTTATTTGTTTGCTTTTCTTATTATAGAACAACAATTGAGAATTCTTCTTCCCATGTACTTTTTTCATTTACTCCACTGTTTGTTTTGAGTCATTTCACTGTTATTGTTCTGGTCTGTCTAAGCCCTTGGGACAGAATTGGCTTAGGGACAGAATTGGCTTAGGCAGAGAGCAGGATTTGTTCACAGCCCTTTTGAAGTCCTGGTTTTGTGATTTTTATGGATCTTCTACTGCCATTTTTTTTCCCCAAATCTTGACGAAGTTCCCATCAAACTGTTTGAAATACAAGTTGCAAATACCATGCATTGCTACAGAACTGGAGAGAATTTGCAGCCAGCAGCAAAATAAAGCAATGCTAAAAAAAAAGTTTTCCCCTGGAGAAAGGGAGTTCCCTGACTTGACCAGCTGCTAATTGGTACAAAGATTTGTTTGCACAGAGGAGGTTTCCTAATTAGTTCCCTGTGTGGGTGTTCTACTTGGGAAATTAGTGTTACATTTTGATATAATTTAATCTGCTTTTATAATGAATTGTTAAAATTTGCAGTAAGGAACATGTTTTTAAGCAAAAAACTAGTCTGCACTGGGCCACACGAGTTTCAAGAGATAATTCCTCTTTAGGCAGCAATCAAGGTTACTATTTTGAAGTTAAATGAAAAAAAGTCCATAATTAGATTAAACCAGTTTTTAGCCACATATTTAGAAATATAGCTGCAGAAACAGAACTGTGTGTTTTTTCAAAACCAAAAATTAATTAAGCTGAATTAGGCTGACTTATGAACTGGATGGCTTGACCTCTGAGGTTGTGAGGATAGTGAAACTGAATATTTGGGAGTGTTTGTGGAGTTATATGAGCATTATTGAGGTTATGGTTGAAATCAGAGTTCACTTCCAAGCTTTTCTGTAGTGGCTTTATTTTCCTTGTTACCTTCACCTTTATTCTGGGAGCAAGCTTGCATCTTTCTTATTTTTTTAGAGAGTTGAAAAAGTACCATTAAAATAGCTGTCCATATAGAACTTTATGAAGGACCTGGTCCCCTTGTTTTTCTAGTGGCCCCCCTGCCTCCAACACTTGGAAAATGAAATGATCGCTATTGGGCATTTAAATTACATTCTTTATTTCAGTAGTTTCAAAAGATTGGAAAATTAATTTCTGAACTTAGGAGTACTTTAACTGGACCTTTTAAAATATAAATATTGTTTTAAATAAATACAGCCTTTAAACTAAATGCTAAATGTTTTGGAAAGGTATTCGCATTTCCATTTTATATCAATTCTTAATATAATGCATATCATTACCGGTGCACATTATTTTCCTTTGGCTGTACTAGTCTTGGCAACAGCTCATTATAAAATCCAACCTAAATTGAATGTATTCAGTAGAATTATATGGGATAAAATTTATTTTGAATACCTGATGATTTCAACCCAGCTGCTATTTTTAATGGTATTACTACAAGAAATTATTGGATGTTACAAATTTCACTTTGAATAGAATAACTTCCATTTCTCATGGACATTTCTTTTTTAAACTAGAAAGTTTCATTGCAAAATTAAGATAGGACAGAGCAAAGCCGACTCCAAATGTAATCTTGAATATTTTTCATGACAGACAGACGTTGAATGTTTAGCATCACCTCTTTGGATATTGAATGTGAATTGGAGCCACTTTATTTCTAGGTAAGACATAACTGTGTGTTTATTTTTAAAGTACCCTCTTCCATTTATACATGAATTATGGGAAAGCTAAAGAGTACCATATGCTGGACTTTGCTTTGTGCAGTGTTCATGTATTTGTTGAATGAGTCCAATGTTATTTGAGATTTTAAGTGCTAGAGTTCATTTGTCCTAAATGTCTATGTTCCTTGAGAGAAACCACGCTAGCCACTCTGTATGGTCAATATGTGTACAGGACTTAATTTTCCGATCAGGTGTACAGTTCTATTAGCTCATTGCCATCTAGAGGGATAGGTGAGTGCTGTCTGCCCCTTCTCTTGCATCAACACCTTCACTCAGCAGGATGTGGTGGTTTAGGGAATTTGATGCTGAAAATCTGTGGGATTGCAAAGGCTTCCCGGAGGATTACTTGTCTGTCAGTTTAGACTTCAGCATCAGCTCACTGCAGATTATCACAAGTACTGGTATCAACACAAGGGAATCCGTGCCAGTACCTGCAGCAACAAATTGTTTTATTGGCTTTAAACTTCTTATTTTTCTCTGCTCCAAGAAGAGGTTTGATACCCGAGAAGAACTGTGAAGGGGTTGTGAGCAGCTGCAGACTTCAATAGCTGAGAGGGAAGCGGAGGGTGATAGAGATGAGCTAGAAGGTTACATCTGTACATGTAATTAACATAAAATTTGTGAACAGAAAACAAATTACTTCTTAGTGAAATGCTAGAGGTTGTGCCAGTCTGGTTTGTGTTTTCTACAAAGATTACAGGGACCAGAAGGGACATCCCTGTCACACTTCACATGGAGCCGAGTTGTGGTCAGCACTCTGTGCTGGGGCTGCAGGGCTGAGTCACAGACATCAGTTCTGGCTGTGACCCAAACAGTGCTGTTTGCCAGTCCTTCCTGGATTCCTGGGGAGTGTGAAGCAGACAGGACATTTGACCTGCAGTGCTTGCAGCATGTAACACCTAAAATCTAGAAGGCAATAGTATCCTGTATTGTGAGTAGTAAGGCTGTGTGAGATGGCAGCTTTGATCTGTGGTTTCTTGGAGAGATGGAAGCCATTGAGTATGGAAAAGGGTTCTTTAAGTTAACCCTGCTTTATTAACAGTGAATGCTGTCACTAATTCACCTGGCTGTGAGAGGCATCCAACAAGTGGTGCTGTGGGCAAAAGACCACAAAAACTTCCACTTGTTGCAGGTGAAAACAATCCCAACATGGCAGCAGCCTGAACGGGTTTCTATCAAAGCTGGTTCACATTACCTAGGTGAAGTCAGGGCAGTCTGTCAAAGTAAAGGTGTTTGCTAATCATGAGGAGGTTTGTTCAAAGAAATAAAGCCACCTGCAGAGGTGGAAAGTGTAGAGATTCATCACTATAAGGTCACAAAGGATGTGGGACCAGCATAGCTGAAAGACAGCAATATTCCTGTTTTATTTCACTGGGTGGACAAACCTAGGTCCAAGGGAGGAGGTGGATGGGAGGAGTGGCAGGGGAGACTTAAGATGAAAGGCTGCAATCAAGAGCTCTGACAATTTCTGCAGGGTAGAAAATTCCTCTCTGTGTTTTAAACTACTGATATGAATTCGTAAAGACTGTGTATACAACCAGCAAAGCCATTTTGCATATTTTTAGGTTTTACTTTCTGTGTTAAAAGAGCTTCCAACCTTCTATTTTATAGTCATATGGAAGTTGAAATAGGAAATATGTACATGACATACCTTTTAAATTTTATAATAGCATTTCAACTAAAATTAATGGCCTAGGATGATCCTCAAAAATGGGTGTTCAGAATGGACTTATCCACTCCCATGGGCAGGACTGAGATGAGTTGAAGGGAGATCTTAGAGACACGACAAGTAGAGTGAAAAGGAAAAATGAAAGGAAAAATGGTAGGAGTGGAGATGAATACTCTTAATGTGACAGAAGAAACAGGAAATGGGGAGAAAAAAAGGGAGTGAAATGAGGAAATAAGGATTTATTAAATTATGGACTATTCCATATTTATTCCATAGAAAGTTAATATTACTACAGTGTGATACATTGTTTTTATTAAGTTCATTGGTAGAACATAATAAACCGGTAGGAATTACACTTGGTAAGAACATTAGTATTCTTTTTACCTGATATATTTTTGAAGTCTTAACTGCTGGCTGTTAGAGACCTTTTACACTTAAGACTTTTTTCAAAATGAAACTCTTGAATATGGCTTTACTGATCTTAGAGATGGATTTTTTTTTTCAGACTGACCAAATAAAAGCTGCAGAAGCATCTGAATATTTTTTTTGTGTGTAAAAGGAAAAGTTCTGAAAATCAAATCTTAATATAAAAATGACAACCTAGTAATAAATTCTAGCTACTAATGCAGCAGAAGCAATTTTTTGTGCTCTTAAGTGTAAGCTGTTTGAGCTGTGCTGGGAACTTTACATGATAACATTTTCATTTCTGTCAGTGCAGAGGAAAAGTGAATCTTGTAGACTGTTTTTAAAATGACCAGTATCCCTTACAACTTTTGAAAAGTGTGACATGAATTACTGCTTTGGTTCTCCAGAGTTTGAATGTCTTTATCAGAATAAATAATAGTATAACTGTTTTCAGAAGAGTTTTGTGTATACATGTGTATGGTGATCTATTACAGTTGGTTTTTTTAAATGACCTTGGGAGCAGGAGAATATGGAGTGTGAAGAGAGTAAGCTAGTTTTCATTTTCAATCTCCTATTTTTTAATAATACATTGGAAAGCTTATTAATTGAATGATACTATAATAGACAGCTGGAAGATGAACTATGATGATTATATTCAGGTTTTTACATGGTAAGTATATTCTTAAAATAGTAATTGCTTGACAAGAATCAGGCATGACTTTCCACCAAAAGTAGTGTGAACTGTTTAGGATGTAGTTAGCAATGCAGGGGAGTGCAAGATCAAACATTCAACCTAATCCAGGCAATTAAGTTGGGTGTCTGAAGTAGGCTTCACTAACTGCTTAAGGATTGATGTTGAATGCCAGAATTAATATCTAAAGCCAAATCTTTGGAGTGAATTTGTACTTCACACACAAGTGTGTCCTTAGTTTACCTTAGGCCATGATGACTTACTAATATCTCAGTTATCTTGATAAAATGGGGAGCATTGTGGTTGTAGAATTTCAGAGTGCATTTCAGACTTTTTTTTTTTAGAAAGTAATTAAAAGTTTATAAAGAGGATGATAAAGTTTCACACCTGTTGCTGTGCAGTTTTTGAGACTGTTTTTTATCTCACAGAGTATCTTGCACAGGCGTGTTCTGTACAGTTAGGAGGAGTACCATGTAATGAAGTTTTTTACGCAGACCTGTTGTTAATTCATTACCAGGTGTTATACAGATATAATGCATAAATGTGTTCAGGGAGAACTGTGAAGAAAAGTACTGTGGTAATTGTAGGGGTTGCCTTCTATTGTTGGCCAGATGCGTTTTCCCAAAACTGGGCACACTCTCAATCTTGAATTCAGCATTATGCCAGATTTTGGTCTGTAGTGCTAGACTGTGACTCAGAGCCTAAAATTAAAAGGCTTTTCCGGAGTTTTACATCCTCAAAGAAGGATGGTTTTCCAGCAGGTCTTAATGATGAGGTGTCTTCTAACTTACAGACACCTCAATGAAACTTCATGAAGTTTTTGAAATTAAGGGTAACTTAATAACTTTTCAAAAGTATCAAAAGACACAAACTCGGTGACTTTTTCTGAAACAAATGCTCTAATTTTTCACCCATAGGAAAAAATATGGCCTTGTATTATCCGTTTTTTAATAAAAAATCTTTCAAATATATTTTTCTTTCATGAAAAAAATTACAAGCCTTTTTTTTTGCAATGTTCACCTTCATTAACACAACTTGCTGACTTCCTTCCTCAGCTGCAGTTCTTCCTACACTCAGAGGTCAGAAAAGAGCAAGATCAACAAGCCACACATCTGGCTGTCTCTCTTTCCAACTGGAACAAAGAAACAATTTTTAATGGCTATTTGAGTTAATTGTAAACAATTTGGTTTTGGAGTCGATGACTTGCAGCAAATGTTTGTTGTAGGCGGATGTAGGGAAGAAGGACTGTGTCCTAATGCAATTCCTCTGTGGCCAGCGAGGAGAAAAAAAATCACTTAAAAAGAAAAAGGAATGTCTTACTCCTTGTAGCACTGAAGTATGCTGAGAATTTTGAGTGCATATATAGGATATTTCACATGCTTAAAATATATGCTTTGATGAGGCAGAGAAACAGAAGTACTTGCTCATTTAATTTTTCTGTAATCTTATATTCAGTAACACCGATTTTTTCACTCCCTTTATTTTCATGAGGTGTTTATGTATGAAGAAACTGACAGTGATAAAAGACTGGGGACAAACCATAGGAATAGGGGGAAACTATTTTTAAATGAGAGTTCTGCTCTAATTTTTCTCTGGTATTTATATTACTGTTCCGAAAGGCATTTTTCCAGTAAACAGTTGTCAGAACCCTATATTTGCAGTCATTAACCCTTAATTAATATTTTGAAAACAAATCCTTCAGTAACAAGTGAAGTAGATTTTGTTTCTTATTTTTCCAATTGTTGTAATCCTTTATACTCTCTAAAATCAGGTAGCATCATGTCTAAATTACTAAAATTATCTTTATTTTTTTAAAGCGTTTTATGTAAACGTTTGGTGTGACTTTTATACTTTTACACTTCACAGCAGACTTGTTGATTTGCAGCACTTCTGACATCCCACTACTTTTAAAATACCTTGCTGTAGTTCTGTGCGTTTTAATTTGAACCCATATTGTTCCCATATTTTGGTTGCTTTGTTTAATAGGTTTGCCATGATGGTTTCATTTCTAATCTGACCATGCTGCTAAATATTTGCAAATGTCTTGATCTGAAAAGTAAATTGAAAATGCTGTTTAGAATTATGCCAAAGCTTATGACAAAATTAAATAAAATGAATCATTCCAAGGAAATGTTTTCCAAATATTTGTTCGTAGGACGTAAAGTGTTCTGTCTTATGATTATTTTTTGTCGGAATTAGGTGTTTGGGTTGCTAATGCCACTTAGTGGATATCTGCCTTAACTGCAGCCTGTTCCAAAGCCAAATCAGGTGCCACAAATCTCTTGATTTGTGTATTGAAGTTTTCCTCCTGCTCAGAATATATTGACTATAGCATGTTTTCAAGAAATTTAATTATCAAGTGAATTTTAATAATACTATAGCTAGTTCAGTTTTTTGGTTACATTTATTAAAACGTAGGAATTATTTATTACAGAATTTTGAACTTAGAGGAAAATAAGGATCTTATTTGCATATTTATTTTTATTTGAAATATTAAACAACAGTCCTGGTCACTTTTCACTGATTCTTTAGGGTAATGAAATATTAAGTCATATTAATATGACTTAATGTATGAATATTAAGGTTCATTAATATTAGGTTAATGAAATATTAAGTCATAATGTCAATATTATTGACAGTAAGGTAATAATTTTGATGGCTTAGACAATGCTTTGCTTTAGGCCTTTTGGTTGGTGACTGGGCAAACACTGACCTCTGGAACAAGCTGAGAGTTCAAGAACTGAATCCAAGAAAGTAGTGAGTGCCTTTTGTTTGATGTATCCAAAATGGGAGTGGGATAGGCCCTGCTGTAATTGGACTTTTTCAGACTTCAAATAACCGGTGAGAGCAGGTGCTGATAATGCCAAGGTTGGGTGTTTGATCCTTGTATGGACCTTTCACTTCAGGGTTAGACTCGATGGTCCTCATGGGTCCCTTCCAAATCCAAGTAGTCCATGATTCTGTAATTCTTCTTTGGAAGATCAAAAAGGTCAGATAGACACCAAATGTCTGTTCCAACACCATCACTGAAAGTTATCATTCCCTGAATATATTTTTTTAATATTCTTCTTTGATAAGTAGCTTGGATTGTAGTATTAATAACTTGGTTTATTTGATATGAAATGTAAATGTGTAGAAAATCCATATTTTATCTGATGCTAATACATATATACATATATAATCTGTATTGTATATTTTTTCCCTAATATTAGTGTTTCCAACAAAATCTAGTCTACATGAAAAGAATATAATCCTTTCTACAATTTAAAGGCTTTTTTTTATGGAAAAGATTTTTTGCACTTTTGAAATTGTATTGATTTAAGTCTTTCAAGTTCTTTTTAGCTCGTGAACTCTGTTCTTTGAACTTCTTTTTTACTTCAGTAAGTTTCCATTTTTTCCACCAACCCTGGTAATATTCAATCACTACATATTTTTACCTAATCTCTCAGGTTTTTCTGAAGTTTTCATTTATGCCGTTTTGATTAGTAATCAGTTGAATAATTTGCAACTAAAATTATAATTGGCTCAGAGGAAAATAAATCAGTGTTCAGTTTCCAGATTTGTTTTAGTGCTGTATTACAGGCTGGTTAAATTAACTATGAAGATTGAAAGGCAATACAAAAACTTTTGGTGATGTGAATAACAGTATATTTTTAGAAAATTTCTTATCTTCCATTTTTTTACAATTAAATTAGGAATAATTGCAGGGTTTTATCAGCATGAGCTAAGAGGAACCTGAACTGTAGGACTCCTTTTAATGCAGCTGAAGTCACCCAGGCATTCCTCGTGCCCATAGATGGCTTTCAGTCACCAAACAGAAAGTTTTGGTTAAGTCAGTGTGTGTAATCTTTTGATTTTTTTACAGTTATAATCTGGACGTATCTAACATTTTTTTCTGTAATAAGCAGCCAGTTCTCATTTCTTGGTTAAGCAAGCTCATTTGAAAGTCCCTGTGTACATCCACACGATGGGTGTTTGCATTGTCTGCGTGTCTAGTTTTTACAAAATTTAAATTTTTCAACAAAGTTCTAAAATATTTTTACATTTCCAATTTAAATAGTTATTTATGATTTGAAATTTTCTCAGAAACTAATGGTGGTGCCTGTTCAAGGGAGTATGTATTTTACATGTGACGTCTGTCACCTTTAAGTGTGATGGCAAGTTAGTTACAAGTGAAAATGAAACAAGGTTATGCAAAAGTAAAATTTTAAATTTCTCTCTAAACCTAAATATAGTGTATTTTGTATAGTTCCTAGTTCTGGAAGGCATGATTTGCCTTTGAAATGGGATTCAGCAAAGACATTAAGAAAGTCTTGGATGTGACAGCTTCCTTCTATTTTTGGTAGCAGGTAACTGGCATTTTAAAATTAGAGATCTCATCTTGTGTGTCTCTTAGACTACCAAACCATTTCTTCATTCTCAACTTCTAGGCTGCTTCAGGAATTCAGAAGAAATAATGTTAATCCATACTTCTTGAAAAAGCATAAATGAAACCATTGTTTCTGTACATAAACACTATGCCAGGCAGATGTGGCAGATGCCAGGCGGGGATGCTGCTGACAAACCCTCACCAGCCTAGGAATCTCACTGTGCTAAGCCTGAGCACAGGCTTCCACCTTTGAGTGGAAATGACACTTCTGATCATTTCAGATGCAGTCACAGTTACTTTTAAGCTAAATTCTGAGTTTCAGCAGGAAGAAAGGGAAAGCAATATAATTTGGTTTCTAATACTGGTATTAGTTCTGAAATGTAGTTATTATAATATAGTCTGGATTAGTTTGGGTTTTGTTTGAGCTGTAAGAGTAGAGCCCATGCACAAATGCTGGCTGATCATGCAGAGGGAGGTTGTTACTGCTGGGCTGATGTCAGCTGTTGTGAGGGCTCCACTGCCTTTACTTAGCTTGGAAGGTGAGCTGTGGAGGCAGTCAGAGGACTGGTGCACCTCGTTTGTAAGGGAAAGGCTGAGGGAGCTGGAGTTGTTCAGCCTGGAGAGGTGAAAAGTGAGAGCACATCCAGTCAATGTGTGTGAAAGGAGGGTGTCAGGAGGATGCACCAGGCTCTGCTCGGTGGTGCCCAGCAGTAGGACCAGAAGCAATGGGCAGAAACTGATGCACAGGGAAGTTCCACCCGAACGTGAGGAAGAACTTCCCTGTGCGGGAGCAGATACCCCGGGGCGGCTGTGGATGGCCCAGGGGGGCTGTGGATCACCCCGGAGGGCTGTGGATGACCCGGGGAGGCCGTGGATATCCCGGGGGAACTATGGATGGCTCGGGGGGTCTGTGGATCGCCCCGGGAGGCTGTGGATGGCCCAGGGAGGGCTGTGGATCTCCCAGGCAGGCTGTGGATGGCCCAGGGAGGGCTGTGGATGGCCCGGGGAGGCTGTGGATGGTCCGAGGAGGCTGTGGATGGTCCGAGGAGGCTGTGGATTATGTCCCTCGCCAGAGCTGCTCCAAAGCCTGGGGCGGTGCGGTGGCGGCCGTGTGGCAGCAGGGGGCGCTCCCACGCCGTCCAGTCCGCGCGCTCCGCTGTCCATGGCTAATGGATCGTGGCTAATGGATCGTGGCTAATGGATCGTGGCTAATGGATCATGGCTAATGGATCATGGCTAATGGATCGTGGATAGTGGATCGTGGCTAATGGATCATGGACAATGGATCATGGATAATGAGCGCTGTAAGCTCCCAGGGTGGGGAACCAACGGGCATAAATGGGTCTGAGACCGGCCGCCATCCGCACTGGTCAGTCAGGAATGCATACATACATAACAGGAAAGTGGGAGTAGGGTATAAAGTCACTACCATGCAACAATTTTATTGTCTTAATAAAAAGTTATTGTGCAAATTTCATTACTATACTAGGAATAGCTTCCAGGAGTGATTGGAATTAATTACTGCAGAGCTTGTCAGGGTCAGTATATGCTTTCAATTTTCATTTACACTTAAAAGAAATCTAATATTTAATTAAAAGGATGGTTTTAATTCTGCACCATCCATAGTAATCCTTCCCTGTTTGCCATTTGAGGCAAATGTCAGTATTGTTAATATACCCAAAAAAGTTGCAGTGGTGTTAGCAGCTCATGTTTAGGCACAAGGTTTATTTGCCAATCAGTGTAAGTAAAACACATTATTTGAAAATAGATTTACTAGTGAATGTGATTCTTTAAGTATTAGGTATAATGCAAAATTAAGAATCATTTTGTGTTTGTATCATTAAGAGGGCTAACATGTTTGTCTATTAACACAATTTTCAAGGCAGGCTTTTTTTGCAGAAAAATGCCACTCACCCAATTCTGCCCTGTATGTCTTAATGAATTGAGTCTTGAACTTGAAAGTAAGTGCACTAACAAAATAATACCAGAAGGATTAAAAAATTTACAGAATTAATTCTAAAAAATGAGGAGTTTTATTGAAATGTATACTTTTCAGTCACTCCTGCATGCTTACAGGTTAGACTAGTGTTTTGGAGAAAACCTTTTATTGTTCAATATTCAGTCTCCTCATCCCTTAACTTGACTGTGAGAGCAGTCATTGAAAAATTCCACAGTTTAGCAACTTTCTGACCTGCCTTATGTTTAATTTATAGTCCAATATAATTAAATATTTCTTCCTCAGTGTTTCTGCTTACCAGTCTATCTACATTTATGGGATTGATTTGGTTTTATCGTTGAGGGGGATCATTTACATTCGTATTTATGGAATGTCTTCTGGATAGTATCTCCAGTTTATTAAAGTATTTTGAATTACGATCCCATTTTCCAGAATCTTTTAATTCCCTTCTAGCTTAGTGCATATTTTAAAAGGGTGTTTTCTTCTCTGCCTGTTGCTAATTAAAAGTATTGAACAAAACCAGACCTATACAACAGATAGTTTAAAAATGCCATCATATTTTTTTGACCAGTAAACTGCTGATAGCTACTTTTTCATATTTTCAGTGTTCTAGAAAATGTACAGTAGTGAATACCATTTTCTCTTTCCCCATCTCTAGTGATTTGCCAAAGCTCCCTCTGTTTATTTCTTCAATTCTACCCTATGCTTATACAAGTGTATTGATTTCTGAGCCTCCGTTTTGCCTCTTTTGTCCATCAGAATAACCTGTTGTGTGTTTTCTTTTCTGCTAAGTTTCCTGCACTCACTTACCCCTTAAATCAACTTTCCAAGATACTTGTCCTTCCAGGTAGCCGAGATTACTGAAACTGCTTTTGTGAAATCAGTTTCATTTGCTGTTTTCTCCTTGTTTAGAAACCTCCTCTCTATTTAATTTCTCCTGTTTCCGTCCTTATTTTAAGTTAATTTTCTCCCATAACTACCACAGAAGTCAATAATAACCTTTAGAAAGGACATTTATTACTCCAGAAACCTGTAGAGATACATGGTTAATTAATCCTCCTGAAGCTTCTTGCCCCATTCTGTCACTCATATGCCTCCATACTTCAGCAGAACCTTCTTAAACACTTCCCTGGGTTTTCTGGTCTCAGTTTTGCTGTTTGGGGATGGTTTTTTTTCCTCACTCAAATGCGCATAGAAGTTTTTTATCTTTTTCTGAAATTTTTAAATACATTTTAAAATTATCCTCCAGTTTATTTATAGTGGGTTTTGATTTTTTTTTTCTAGTGGAACTGTTGAGATTTCCATCAGCAGCCTTATAACAGCCTTGTAATAGGTCAGCAAGTTTTCTTATTTTTGTAATGACATTAAATAAGACCACTATGACAAATTTTTTAAACTAAAAGCAGCAAATCCATAGAAAGATCCACATTTCATCTTTAATTCCTCAAATCTTGAGCTATACTTGATAATCTTGAGCTAATCTTGATAAATACTGCCAGCCATAGCTGTCTTAATTCCACTAATGTCAATATCTTTGATTGAATTAATTGTCTGTTTAATATTTTAAGATGTTCTTTAACGTCTCTCCCCTTTCCTAGGAAACCATATTTGTAAAGACTGCTTCTGATCCATATCTTATAGATTATTATCCTCCAGACCATAAATACGAAATGGCAAAAAGCATTATATTCTGCATACTGACACATTCAGAGCAGATCACTAGGAAATATGTAAGAAATCTAGTCCCTGTAGGATTTATGTTTGACTTACTGAGATTACATATGCTGCTTTGGCATTTATGTATTAAAATGAGAAGTAAAATAGAAAGAGAGGAAAGCTAGCATGCAAAGGCTTATTACTGCTGTTATCAACTGGCACAAGAAATAACTGGAAAATAAAATCACTCTGAGGAAAATTTTTACAATAGTTGACCAGAGAACTAGAATATGATGGTTTTCAACTTGTTTTTTAGATACTTGCATCGATTTTTCTTTGCATATAATAAAAATATTCTGTGTGGCATAATCAGAAGACTTGAATGATCAGCAGTCGTGTACAGGCAGAAGAGACCAGGAAAATTTTTTTTCTGTTTCTGCTTTTTCACCCAAAAGTCCTATTTCTGATTCTTATTCTTATCTGATCTAGCATAGATTTTTCACTCATTATATTCATAAATAAGATAACTTTCTCAGATGTTCAAATCATTACATTTCCAAAACTGTGTTCTAGGATGGCTTATTTATTTTCTCACTATGAATTTGGTAAGAGATGATAAGGACAAGAAAACTTTTAAGAGGAAGATGATGATGTGGCTCTCTTACAAGATTTTGGATGAACTAAGTCAAACTCCACTTGGAAAAAAATACAGTGGTTTTATTCTGAGGGAAGAAACACTCAAACTAGCTAAACCTGTCCTGTATCTTTCAAAGGTGTCTCCCTGCTGTGAAAATTGATAGAGGCTCCATTTGTTGTGTGCAGAGGAATTGTGTCCCTAGTTTGTGTAAAGCATCTGTGTAGGCAATGCCATACTCAGACTAGGTTACTCTAGGTACTTACTCTATGCTCAGGCAGAAGGATTAAGGAGTTACAATGCTTTCTTAATTTTGAATATAATTTTACTCTAATTACTTAATTGGATTCCATTCTACATTTTTGTTGGTGTTTTTTTGTTTGCCTGGGTTTTGTTTTGGTTTTTTATAATCAAAATCCAGATATTTTGGTTGCCCGGTTTTCTTTCTTTCATGATGGCTGCTCTGACATTATATACTTTGAACAGACTTTCAAAGTAAATTCAGGTGTGAGGGTTGGCATATAGAAAAATCCCCCTGCTGGATAAGTTTCAGGTTCATCTAAGGTAATTTTTTCTTTTTTTACCTTATAATTTCAGAGAAACCGCAAGCCAAGCACTGTAATCCTTGGGGCTACAGATACTAATGTTGGCTAACTCTTTAAACATTTTATGATTACTGAAAAGCATATTTGTCATTTCAAGTCATTTATTAATTCCCTTTGATTTGCATCACTTTTGTTGTAGGTTTTAATTGTGTCCTGCAATCAGTAATCAGTTAACAGCAAAATCTCTTGGCTGGAAGAGTTCCTTAACTAGGAATTTTAATAAAATGGTTGTTCAATGAGGGAAGGATTGTTTTATCTTGAATTACTTTCACCTTGAGCAACTTTCTTCTCTTATTCCACTTTTCACTTCTTTATAGCTATTTTCTGGCTTTGAGTTTTGTTGGGGTTTCTTTCTGTCTGTTTATACTTCACTTGCCAAAGGAATGTGTGGCACTGATTTTTCTTTGCTTGTGTATAGGTTGCCACTTGGTGCACTTTATGTATGTTATTTGTGTTATGCAAACCTTATAAATACAGTCTTTAGAGGCCAGCATAGGGGATAATTTCTTTTTTCTGGAAAATAAATATGGCTTGCTTTCTGAAAAGAATTTGGTTATGTTTTTGTCTTATCTGTGCCTTTCTAGAAAATACTGTACGTACTTCATTGTCCAGTATCTTAGCGGGTGCATGCAATTATCACCTCAGCACAAATGTATGACTATTTTTACTTGTTTCTTAGTATTACATTTTTAAACTTAGTTCTAGAATGAAGTCCATAGAGAAGTAATTCCATTTTTGAAAACTAACTGTATTTACACAACTGAGACTGTTAAATGTCACTTGTTATATTTTTCTTCATCAGTGCAACTGCAGTTTATATGATTGAAACGCTTAGCAATAAAACAGCTGAAGATTGTAATAATACCATATCCATGCAAATATTCTCAACTATAAGAAAATTGAAGAGATTATTAAAAAGAAACCTACTGTGGAATTGATGGGAAGAAGTAATAGAAGCATAGAATCATTTAGGCTGGAAAAGATCTCCAAGTTCATTGAGTCCAGCTATTGACCTGATCCTACCAAATCCATGTCCCTACATGTGACATCTACAAGTCTTTTAAATACCTCCAGGAATGGTGACTCACCCACTTACCCGGGCAGCTTGTGCCAGTGCTTGACAGCCCTCTCAGAGAAGAAATTTTTCCTAACATCCAATCTAAACCTGCCTGGTGCAACTTGAGGCCATTTCATCTTGTCTTGTTGTTTGTTACCACTTCCCTGTGGTTCTGCTGGCCGCTGTTGCTGACACAGGCCAGGATGCCACTGGCCTTCTTGGCCACCTGGGCACACTCTGGCTCATGTTCAGCTGCTGACCAGCTCCCCCAGGTCCTTTTGCTCACAGCCACTTTCCAGCCACTCTTCCCCAGCCTGTAGCACTGCAGGGGTTGTTGTGACCCAAGGGCAAGATCCAGCACCTGGCCTTGTTGACCCTCACACAATTGGCCTCAGCATCAGTCCAGCCTGTCCAGATCCCTCTACAGAGCCTTCCTGCCCTCCAGCAGGCCAACACTGCTGCTCACCTTGGTGTAGTGTGTGAATGAGAGTACAATCGATCACAGAATCGTTTAGATTGGAAAAGAACTCCAGGATTATCAAGTCCAACCTTTGATTGTACGCCATCATGCCAACTAGAGCGTGGCACTGCCATGTCCAGTTGTTTCTTGAACACTTCTGGGGTGGTGACTCCACTGACGCAGTTCACTAGAGCCTGGACTAGCTCGATGGCACACACTGGCACCATGCCAGGTGTGGGGCACTGCCTTGGTATTGTATTTACCAGAGGCAGAACCTTTAGAGCCACTTGCTCAGTGGTGAAAAAAAAAAGCATCAGGGATCAGGCAAAGGAGGAAGGAGGAGCCTCTCTATATGAGGTTCCAGTAGGGAAAGATTTATTGATGCTGAAGAAGGGTAGAAGAGCCCTGAGCACCACTGTGCATGGGATTTTATATGGGGGAGGTTCAGAGGGAAGGTACAAAACTTCAACCGAAGGCAATTCAGGAGGGAGGAACAAAGGGAAGGGATTACAATTGAGGGACCAATGGGGATAAGGGGGAGGAGAGGGCAGGTCACATGGGCCAGCTGTGCATCCAAGATTAGGGGAATTCCAAAGGGGCGGTCCAGGCAGGGGGTGGGAACAAGGGAGGATTGACAAGTTAATGGGAGGTGGTTTGGGAGCAAGGGGCAGATATCAGGGTGGATTGGCAACTGGGGTAGGAGGGTACAGTTTAGGCTAAAACCAACAACATAGGGGGAAACAGAACAAACCAACCATTAACACAGGAGGAGGGGATACAGCTCAGCAATACAGAGGGGAATAAAACAATCAATTTACATAGCAAAATATAACAAAAACACACTGCAATACTCCACCACCTCCACGGGTGCAGCTTGAGGCCCTTTCCTCTCATCCTATCACCAGGTCCCTGGGAGAAGAGAGCAACCCCCACCTGGCTGGGGCCTCCCTTCAGGCGGCTGCCCAGAGTGGTAAGGTCTCCCCTGAGCCTCCTTTTGTCCAGGCCAAACACCCCCAGCTCCCTCAGCTTTTCTCGTCAGACCTGTGCCCCAAACCCTTCTCCAGCCTCCTGCCCTTCTCTGGACATGCTCTAGCACCTCAGTGCCTTTCTTGTAGTGAAGGACTCAGAATTGGACACAGCATTTGAGGTGTGGCCTCACGACTACAACACCCCTTGTCATTGGTAAATATAGTAACAGTACTGCACCCTGGGAAAAGCCACTGACGTCCAGCCGCTGTTTGGATCTAACTCCATTCACCAGCACAGCTTTTTACTCTGTGCACCTGTCCTAGCCATGAGCAGCCAATTTCCCCAAGAAAATTTTTTGAATCTTGCACTTCCCATTTTCTTACAAGCACTGAACAAACTGTATGAGTAAGTATCACGGTGCTTTGGAATCATGCTTTTGATCTGAGACATCTTGAGTTTCTTCAGATGCTGATATATTTTTGAAACCACAGTTAATTATTAATGCAGTAAGGTCAGTTCTAGTGTTTTAATGATGCTGATGTGCTTAATACATTTCCCTCAGACTGTGAACTGGATGCCCCCTGTCTCTACCCACTTAGGTGTGCCACTAGAGGTTAACATTCTGCATCATCCATTGCCACTCATGACTTGGGAGCCTCTGTTTCTCCTGAAACTCCCAGTGGAGCTGCTTATGAAAACGCACACAGCTCTGGTTTCGTTAGGATGATCTAAATGAGGTTAAGCAGTAGACATTTGCTGATCCAGCTCATTTTGACAAAAGCTTTTCAGACCATGTTTATGTTAGCAGACAGATTTAGGAAATATCTGGCAAAGGAGCACTGATGAGCTGCAAAGGCTTGAGCTGGTGAATGTGTCCTTTTTCACTAACACAAGGTTTTAAAACTTTGTCTCTGTTACATCTTCATGTACTGCAGTGCTGCTGATGGTGTTGAATTGGTACTGATTAAATTAGTCATGTAAGAGAAAAAATCAATCAGTACTTCTCTAGCAATTTCTATTGTACTGTAGCTGTTACTTGGAAGTAGTGTAAAACTCCACACTTAAAAATTGTGTAGTTGCTTAAAACAGTGTGTAAGCCAAGATTTTAAAGAAGCGTTGAATAACATGATATTCAGTAATAGTTATACCAGTTTGGAAACACTTACTACATTTTCAAAAGTGGATTTAAGTATACAATAAATATTTTTCAGTATATATATGTAAAAATCCATGGCAGATTTGTAAGGTTGAATTCTGATTTGTTTTGGGAGGATAGTATTTTATATATCACAATTGAAAAATAAACTGATTGCTTTAGTGAGGTAGAAGGAATTTATTTTCCCATACAAGGAAATACCTCTAGAATGTTGAAAGTAAATCAGTGAAATTTTAGGAACACAGTTATTTGTTGGAAAACCAGCCTGTAATATTTAGTTCAAAGCTCAAGTTTTAAAACGTGCTACTGAAAAATGGTAAATAAAATGCAAAGTGCTGGATTGACCTTCCTATTCGCTGCTGGGTTATGGTTTATTTATGTCTGTGTGCTACTAATTAAATGTTGAGCATCAAAAATTAAGTAGTGAGTTTTAAAATGTCAACAATAGCTTAAAAACTATTTTTATATCCTTATGTAATATCTAAGGGTAAGCTTTAATGGTTTGGAAAACAATAGGGAAAAATAAAATGAAAATATTGTCAATTTGTCATAATTTTTAAAGCATAGTTAAAAGTTGGAATTTTAAGAGATTTATACACTCAAGATAAGCTACAAGCATTTAGTGGTGCAGCATCAGCAATATTTTTATATATGCACTGAGTGTCAGTTCAACATTTAAACTGATTTTACAGTAAGCAAAATAAAGTTATTTCCGGTTTAATGAAATAGAATTTTATGCTCCTACATTAAATCTTTATGATTTGCTTCTGTACATCAGCTGTTATTTGCATTTCTCTTGCAACCACTATATGTATATATACCTGCTTAGAATGTGCTGTTAGTTACTTTGAAATCTCATTACAATTATCCTGGAGGTGACTTTCAGTTCCTGAGGTTTGAAATATGTTATTAGAATTTTTGAGGAAAGACAGTTTGAAAGAGCCAAGTACTGGGAAGCAGCAGGCTATGCAGAATAAAATAGTTCAATTTGAGGCAAAGATTTGCATTTATTAACACTTCCTTTAAGGTGAAGGTTGACCTTTTAATTTGAAATTAAAAACTTGGTTTTGAATGATAAATTACACTTGAAAGTGAAAGTTTCTTGGAACCAGATGTTGCTTTTGGTTTTGTTTTTTAGGAAACCATAAAGAAATTACATAAAAAAATAATTAAAACATGTTTACCATATTTTCTGGATGTTGATGTTGAATGTGACTATTTTTGGGGTTGATGTGCTTTGAAAATAGATGTTGTCAAACCAGAGCCTTCAGGATTGCTGGAAAATGCCACCTGCATGAACACAAGTTTTTATAAGTTTGTGGTGGGCTTCTGTTCCATACTTGTGAACATAGCTGGATCAGTTTCTACACAGAGATTGAAGGAGAGGGAATAAAGTGAAAAACAAGGTAGGAAATATAACAAAAGTTCCAGAAAAATACTCAGAAATCTCCCAAGCCGAGATGTGCTCTACTTGTTTAAGAAGGATCAGAGCAGAGCTTGGGCACATGACCTCAAGCTACTCAATGCAAATGAGGGAGCATATTCTTAGGTTTTTGGCACAAAGGGTTCGAGCATGCTATCAGCTAAACCAGTTCTGGATGCAGTGCAAGCTTTGGCAGCAGAAGAAATGCTTGAGTACTCTCTGAAGATTGAAGGCAATGAGGTAAGATATGGCTTAAAGAGAGTTGAAAGTGAAGAATTCAAGCTGAGTCAGTCGTTTTGATTGTGATAGTACTACATAATACAATTTTTCTTTCAAGGTTATGAAAAGGAAAATGAGTTTGTGTATTTTATGGTGTTTCTTCTAGCTGATGCTGATAAAATGTATTTTACCAGTGTGATGAAAATACTGAATTATTGAAGATGTAAGTTTTAACACTGTATAAAATCTATTTTGCTCTGTTTGCAAGTTTTTCCCCTTTCTAGGCTAATCAGAAAGTCAAACTCAGATTATAAGGTGCTGATCTTGTTCTGAAAGTAAAAGTGTAAATATTTTCCTCATGTAATGAATGTAACTTTATGAATAATGGAAAATGTTTCTTTGTGTTTCAATTTTGTATATGCAAGATGTTACTGATTACAAAGGGCTTGACAGTCTGCTCACTGAATTTGTTCTGGAGAGAAAATTTTGAAGAAGTATTTAATACAAAACCAAACAATTTATTTAACAAAATCCTTGCTTGCATGAAACTACATATTCTGAACAGATTATTGATTATATTTATATCATTTTATGGTATGACTGGCTGTTTTGAAATCTCCAAGCCTCACATTACTTTCCTAGGCTTTCCTGATGTAGAAATACATCCTTTACATGCCCATAGAAATCAGGGTTGATGATACTTTTCCTACTGTAATGCTTGTGGGAAAACTTGAAAAAAGCTTTGTCTCCTCATGTGGAGTATCAGCCATGTACATGCTTAGGATAATTTTTTGTGGTCTGATTTCTTAAGTGGGAAAAGAGTTAAACTGAGTCACAGATGAACATCAGATGTGAGCCCCAAGAGCTGTGGTTTAGAGTAATGAGAATATTTCTCTTTGAGGCAAAAATCAGTTTTCAATTTGTGTTTTAAATCTAAAATTACATTTTTCTACATCCCTCTAGGCAGATCTCTTTATCCTGATATGTGCTTTTCATGGTTTAATTTCTCTGTCTTCTGAGAAAAAGTTTGACCAAGAAAGCTCTACTTTTACACAGTTTTAGAATAACTTACCTTCCTAAAGACTGTACTGGCAAAAAAACCTTGCTTCAAATCTCTTTGCTTTTTATCTTCCATAGAGACTTGCTTTTTTGAGAACTGGTCACTCTTCCTTTTGGGAGTTGTTCATATCTTGAAATGGAAAGAATTCCAAGATGATAAAAGATAAGAATAAAAGATAAAAAGACTTCTCCTTTTTACTCTCTCTTTTTTTTTAACTGATACATAAACTTTTAAAAGCTAAGAAGCTTTTTCACTATCCTTTTTGATATAATTTTATAGTAATATATTATAAAATCTTACTGACTAGAAACAAATAGGGTTTTTTTCCTTAGATTGAGTTAATTTCTTGAAATTACATGGATTTTTTGTTGAAGATCTAAGACAACAGTTAAGATGTCAGTTTTTACTTTGAAATGGTATTCAATAATCTGGAGTCCAGCAATTTAGAGAATTAACAAATAGAGATACAGCTTTGAGTTTATTTCTCTTGATAAGTAAATAAACTCATAAATATCTGTTTATACACTGGGATGTTATCCTGATGTTTAAATTCCAATTTGTTGAACATAATTATTTTTGTGTTTATCTGAGGTCTTCCTCATTCTGCATGAATATCACAGAATTGACCATTAAAATGCTTCTCATGGTCCAGAACTTGCCAAAATGTTGAATGTATGATGCAGACTGTGTCAAGCCCTTAGCTGTAGTATTCTCAGTTTACATGTATAACTGTTTATGATTTTGTTGCATTTACTAGGTTTGCTGGGATGGGTAATCTTCTTAAGGTCCTTACCAGGGAAATTGAAAACTATCCACATTTTTTCCTGGATTTTGAAAGTAAGTTCAAACAACTACAAGACAATGAGAGAATCTTTTCCCTTACTTAGCAGCAAATTGAGGAAAAACTTCTAAATTTGATTTCTTACAATGTGTATTTTCCAGCACAACCAATCTGTCCAAGTCCTTGTCTCTAAAATAATTTGTTCACTCAGGACTCCTTTTCTCTTCCTTTTCTATTTTTCAGGAACCAAATGGGAAATCTTTTAAAAGTTCTCACTTGCACAGAGCTTGATCAGGGGCCAAATTTTTTCCTTGACTTTGAAAGTGAGCAAAGCTTCTTGCCTGGCTTGCCTTCTTTGCTTATTATTTCCTAATAAACTGCATGTGCTTATGCATCATAAAGCAATTCAAAAGGGATTTGCAAACAAATCAAATTACACTTCAGTAAAATATTTCTTTCTGATATTTATAAAACCATACAAAATTACTTCATTCTAAGCAGAAAAAGGGGCAGAGAGTAAAACCGTATCTTGAATTAAATTCAAAATATTTATGAGCCGTTGTTAAACTTGCATATGAATGAACTCAATCTCAACTTTCTGTAACAAATTAGGGTTAAAAAAAATTATGATTTTTCCTTGAATGGAAATGCATGTTAGAAATAAAAAGCTGAAAAAAATAAGCAGTGGAGGTGGAACTATTTTTGCTCGGTTCAGTGGTGATCTAGCTGGGTTTATATTTTCTAAAAAGTAGTGAAATGGTCAAAGTGTATGTGCTTGATTGCATCTCTCTTAATTGCATGGTTATCAGTTGCAGAACAGTGTTATCCATTCCAGTTTTCTTGTCGCATCTATATTTGGTTCAAAGCTCTTTTCACTTTTGCTGACTACAGTTTCCCTGCATGTACTTCTAGACACTGTCACCAAATCCTTAATATGGATTTAATCTGTCTTCACTATATATGTGAAATGTGTTTTATTTGAAACACTTACAGTGTCTGACATTTTCTTTCTTAATACCTCTATTCTAAAAAAAAAAAATAAGCCAACCAAAAGTTTTGAGAAAATCCAGTGTTTTTAAAATACTTTCCTTTTGTAGCATGGTTTACAAGAGCATTTCAGGTGATTAGACACATACTTTGTCATCTTGAAATAGTTTTGTTCTTTAATCATGTATTTCTGAATTATTTTCCAAAAGAAGTAATTGACATATTGTGAGTATGTATGTCTCTTTACACTTGGAAGAACTGCTTCAAGAAGTCATTTAAATACATATTTAAATCTGGTTAAATTGGATGAGAGCTAGAATATATGACTGGAACTGTGCACATACCTTAATCTTCTCATCTAGAGCTTAATTACCTCATTATGAAAAATCAGTTTTAAATTTTGAAAAAAAGGTTAATTGGTTAGTTTGGGTTTAGGAGAAGCCATATATCCCTTCTCTGTCTCTGTAATTTGAAAACTTTACTGTCATCCCAGGATGTTAAACCTCTATCCAAACCACCACTTAATTTTTTTGCTACCAAACTTTTGAGTGCCTTGGCAGCGCTGTGTGGCTTTGCCAAGCTATTGTGAAAGCTTTCAAATGCTCTGAGCTTCCAGGTTTAATCAGCCCCATTGTGTCCTTGCTGGCAAGAAAGTGTTCCTGACCCAGGCTGCTGGCCTGGCAGGAAGCAGGTGCTCTGGCAGGGGGAGCCTTGGTAGAGGTGGTGGTGAGAGAGGGAAATACCGAATTAGTTGCCTTGGCAGTGAAGGTTGTTTTTCCTCCCCAAAGCACGTGGCCAAGAATTGAAGGGAGTACCCTTTCCCACTGGAGGTGCCAGTGGTTAGGGTGCTCTTGTCAGGCACACCTACCTGGGGAGGAGCAGAGCTGTCATTTCCAAATGTCAGGGAATTTCATGCTTGTAAGTTGAAGTTTACAAGTTTTTCTCAAACAACACAGTCCCAGAGGCTTTTAGTGGCACAAAATCTGTAAAGGCTCAAAAGGATGTGACTAAAAAAAGGGCTGTGGTTTTGTGCTTTGGTGTCCCATAATTGGCCATCGTACTGTGGCAAAGGACAGTCTGAGTGAGTGGACATGGGTCCGAGTCTGGTGTGGGCTTGCTGGACATGTGGCTTTCCATGGCCTGAATTGCCAGTTCAAGCTCATGGGTGAGCATGGTCACTAGAGTTGACCATTTGGAGGATGATGGGAGTGCTGAACTGATGTGTTTACTGTATTCATAATTTGCATCTATATCTTGCTTTTTAGTTTCTGTGGGCTTTTTCATTAGCTGGCTACCAAAAAAAAAAAAGTTTGACAGCATCTCCTTTCCCCTACTTTAGTGCAGGTGTCCACATTGTCAGTTGCAATTCTTTTTGACCCCTAACATTATTCTTCAATCCAAACTGGAAACCAAGTTTTGTAACTCTGTGGTCATACTTGAAAAAATTTGAATCCTGCATTAATTTCAATTAATGCTGTATAGCAAAAGCAGTTCTGTTTGCTCCCCAGTACTCATTTTAGAGTTGGGCAGTTACGCTGGGTCTTTGTGGAGAATAACATTCACTATGCAGATGGAAAGGCTTTTCTTTGAGGAGTATTGAAAACTTAATGCATGCAGCCACATTACTCTTTTTTAAGGTCTACTGAAAGGTTTAAATAAAGAAAAGTAATTTCATCCTTCTTAGTGCACCATATTGCTCTTTTACACTTGGATCTTGATGGAAGTATTTTTAATCAAGTTGCTACTTAGGTTTGATTATATACCACTTACTTTACCTTAATTCCTTCTTAGCACTCAGCTTGAAAATAATGTTAGGAAAAGTGAGTGCCTGGCAAGTCTTGAGAGTCTGGATTTCAGGATTTCATGGCAAATTCTCTTGAAATGGATTTTGTCAGTTCAAGAACTGTTTTGTACTTTAAATGTTGACCTTATTTAAATTAGTTGCAGATAAATGAATTCTGGGTATTTGAGCTCTTTCTGTACTGTCTTAAAATTGCTCTTTTTTGCAGAAAATCTATTGTCAAATGATTGCTGCCTTTTTTAGGCAAAGTAAACAAATAATTCCACATGAATTCTTGGAAATAATTTGAAAGTTGAGCCAGCAATTTATTTTGAATCTAAAAAACTAAAGGTTATAGATTATTCAGAGATGTCCTTAAGTGACACCTACAGTCTCATCCTCTCCTCAAATACGTTTTATAAGATGTTTCTAACCTTGATGTGAGAAGGTTCTTTTTTTTTTTTAACTGTTAGCTAGGTGGATTTCACTTGATCCTAGTTAAGTCCCTCTCATCCCCTCCAAGAATCTTATTTTCTAGGATTCTCCCACATCGCCAGAAGGATTAGTGAAATTTTCAGTTATTATTCATCTGCGATTAAAAGGGTCTATTATTAGAATACGTCTGGCAGCAGAGCAATTGCCCACTTTTCACATAATAGGCTATTAATTAATACCCTTGTAGCACAGGCAGCAAGGCTGGGGATGTAATCTGGATCCAACCTGCGGGAGGTTGCACTCAGTTCCCAAGCTGTGGAGTCCCCTGAGCCAGAAACTGCGGCTCAGTCCGAGAGGTGCTGTGTGTCCATCCCCTGTCCTCCACAGAGCTGAAGCTGGGCTCTGATCTCCCTGGCACAGCACCCTGCCTGGAGCCCGTACTACCAGTTTACTGAGCTTCACTTTATTCTTTCTAGTTTAAAAGGATGAAATTTAAAAATCCCATGTAGCCTGGATAGGGTATTGTTTCTATCCAGTACTGGGAATTCTTTAATGTATGGAGTGCAGCAGGTTCTGGTACTCTCTAAAGTGCATTACTTGCTGTAGTTATAATGCCTTTGCTAATTTCTGAGATTTTCTTTGAATTTTGTCCCAAATTGGCATGGAAAAAAGTCATTGTAATGGTGGCAAATCTGAAATAGGACTTTATCATTATGCAGTTAAATGTGTACTGCTCTCTAACTTGCTGGCTGATGGAATTATTTGCCATGTTCTGCAGTGGGCATGACAGGAATAGCTGAAAGCAGAGCCTGTGAAAGCTCTTGTTTAACTCACTTTCTTCTGCTATGCTGTCAAGACCAGAAGGGCATGGTATTTTTATGACAGATACGATTCTACATTCACTGAAGTGGGAGAACTAACCAGCCTCAGTGGGAATCTTCTTAACCACCTAAGAATAGAACAAAGTTCTCAGCTTTGGGTTGCATTTCAGATTCAGAAAGTGTGTGTGAGTTGGAAGTGCTTCTTTTAGTACTGTTCTTAGTACTGTACATAGTAGTGTTCTGCATTAAAATTAATTACTAAGATACTGTTACACTACATTTGGTATTGGTAATGGCATCATAACCTTTCTATATTTAGTCTTGTCCTGTGAGTATTAATGTTTTACCTACCTAGATGTTTCTATAGTTTTTTTAAACACACATTTGGTGAAGGATGACGTAGATGCCTTACACTGTTCGGAAGGTTTTCTTCCAAACAAATGATAGGTGATTTGCTAAGAAAATAATGATGACCCCACTTTTATGCCCCACCATTCACCTGAAATGCTTAATGCATCCACAAATGAACTGTCCAAGTTTCCTCTTGTTCTTTGTAAAGTCTGAAGTTCCTTCCAAAACACGCCATGGACCGTGTATAAATGTGAAGAGCATGTGTTCATGGAATGCATGAATTACCATGTCCTGGTTATTTTTGATGGAGCCAGTAGAAGCGTATTTCTCTCCAGAGCTAAAATATTCAAAATTTGCTGGTAGAATCTGTATATGGGGGATTCAAGCTTCATCTGACTCTTCATTAATTTGATACAGGATTTGTGTACTTGTTTGGTTTAGGGTTCACATTAGAAGCATTTGTCCAAAGGGAGGTGAAAGGGTTCTCTGTTTTTAAAGACAGAATGCTCTGATTGCCAATCATGAGTATTTTAAAAACTCAATCTTGAAGTGCAGTGAGTCTGGCCATTATGGTGACTTGTTACTGAGGGGGCTTGCATTCACCATGGGTTAGTCAGTGGAAGTGGATTCATTTATAAATGGGCTGAGGTTCCTGAAGCACATGCTGGTTCTCTGGTCTTCTGGGGATAAGAGGTGAGCGTGGCTGACCAGTGATTCCACGCTGTCATTCAGGACTGGCATTTTTTAATTCAGAGCAGGGAAACAGGCTTTGGTTTTGTTGGAATAGCAAGCCAGTTTTAAAAGTAAAAATCGGTCATGAAGAAGTCTTGATTATTTTTTGTTGTTGTTGCTAATATTATTATTATTGTTGTTAACAGTAAGATGAAATTATTTTCAAGGTGATCCATTATGGTTATTTTAGCTGACCATTTTTGGCAGGATCTTCTTGTAAAATCCCTTTTGAAACATGGCCATGGTCTTATCAAAACATCTGTTTGCATAGCTTCTGTTTCATAAATAAATGCACGTTTTTTTTAAAAAAAAAAGCCTGAATCATCCTCCCTACCTTTCTTTTTAAGCTAAACACTTCCAACATAAATACAAACTGCTTCTGCAAATGCAAGCTAAGCCTGTTGCTCTGGAGCCTTTGCAGCCCTCTTCCTCTTGGTTCCCTTTCTTTCCCTCTTTCACACACCTACCTGTCTCTTGCTCGTACTTCCCCAGGTGCTGGGATACTACAGAAAGTTCAATTGAGTTTCAAATATTCCTCCTTCCACCAACTTCCAAAAGATGGATTGGGAAATTTTAAAGACTTAAATGAAGGGTGTTAATAAAGGCCTTTTTGAAGACCCAAAGTGTTGGGCAGTCTATAGCATTTGCATCCTCCTTAAGCACTAGTACTTTTAAAGCAAATAAATTCTAAAAATTAACATTGAAGTACTTTATAACCAACAAGTTTAAAAAAGATGCTTCAGGTGACCTGCACATGCAAATTTGACATTCATGAACGGCACTAATGAGTTATTTATTCTCTTTTGTGTTAGTATTCATTGAAATGTTATTTTCATTAACTTATTTAACTAATAAAATGCTGATTCTGATTTTTATGTGACTCCTACCTTCCCCTGCTCTGTTGTTGTATGGTATGTAACTGTTTCTCAGGATCACCGCTTTCCTCGTTAACATCAGAAGGATTTTCTGTTTTGCTTCTTTATCATAAGTTGGCAAACCCCTTATGGTGTGTCCCTGAGATTTCTTGCAGCTTGAGGAAAGAACCAGTCTTTCTGGAACACTGTAAATTTATTACAACTGATGGGTCAGTTCAACAGCCATGTCCCAGATAGGATTTTCCTGTGGGGACAGTTTTTCCCTTCAGTGCTCCTTTCCCTCACTTTTTGAAGGATAGTGGAATTTTTTTAGTTGCATAAAATATTTTGACTATAAAACCCAGCTAAGTAAGCCCAGTTTATGTTTATTTTCACATTTTAAATAAGAGAAAGGAAAACCTCCAGAATAAAAGAAAAGTCCAGGCAGTATTATGTGCCAAGTCTCATGGGACTCCTGGTGCCATAGGAATATGGGAAGGGTTTTAAGTATGAGTTGCTTTGGAGCTACAGACATACAAGTCTGAGCCATTTTGCCTTTTCATGCAAGATCTATCAATCACTTGAAACATTTTTAAACAAATTATCTGAACCTGAGACATCATGGAGGGAATGCCTGTTTTCCATACACTCCAGTGTAAACCAATTCATTTGTTTCTAATGGCAACTGGGTAAATGAATACCATACATGGTAGAAAATACACGGGTACAAAATTCTGTTAGTTTTCTTAAGGACAGTGAGATGACTAAATAGAAAAAGTATTTTTAATATTTCTTGTCTATTAATGTAGAGATGAATACAGAGAGTAGCTCATCATAATTGGTAAGTTTTGAACTGAACTTACCTCATTGCTTTTAATTTAGACAAGTAGTCTTTAAGTTCTGAAGTTGAAGTTTCAACTTCAAGCCAATTTTTTTATTTCATAAAATTAGCATTCTATCTTTACAAGCTAATAGAAATCTAAGGGGAAAAATAGTTGTAGAAATCTGCTGGGATAATATCATTGTTACTTCATGTATAGACTGCAATCCCATATGTAGGTCATCCAGTCTTTGGTCAGTGCCTGTCATCTTTATGTTTTAAAGCAAAAGAAGACAGAAGATCTCTACCTTGTCTGATGTGTCAGTGTTCTGGGGATAACATCACTCCCTGGTGTCACACTGCTGTATAAATCCCATAGGAGGAGATATTAATAGGAAAATTGATCTACTTTCAAGTATTATTTCTCTCAACAATAAAGGTCTACAGGTCACTCACACCCTAAAAACTGATTACTGACAGAGCTTTATTTATGGATTTATTTTAGTGGCAGAAATGATCCCTGACATACATGAAAAAAATTTAATAGTATTGTATCTGTGTTCTACAAAAGGAGAAATTAAATTACCCTGGTTTAGGAAGTCTGGAGGAAAGTCAAAGTGGAGCAATATCCCACTGTTCCATCCATTGAAAGGCCTAATTTTATCCCCAAGCTGCAAGCAAAGTGAGCAATTCTTTGTAATTGAGCCACTCAGCTCGTGAAAGGGAGGAACTGATGCATTATCCTATTTTCTAATAACATTGCTTTATGATACTGCTGCTCTTTAAAATGCTGCATTTTGAGAAGAGGCATTATGAGCCAGAGCATACAAAAACTGTACTGTTTTTCTTTCCTTGCTATAAAAAGCAGAAGCTTGGATGTTAGCAGAATGGCAGTATAATTGTATATTTGGAAAAAAACTACATCAGAATGGAGTTACAAATAGTCAAGCTGGATGTGGTATTGTTAAGTAGAACTGAGTAATCTTGCCATTTGTATTGCAGTTTCCTTTTGACTTTGTGCATTTTGCTTTTCTGTTTCTTAGATGCACAGCCCACGGATGGAGAAAGGGAGGTCTGGAACCAGATCAGTGCAGTTTTACAGGACTCGGAAAGTATGCTTGCAGACCTTCAGGCTTACAAAGGAGCTGGACAAGAAATTAGAGATGTATGTTTGTTAATGACAGTTCTTTGGAAACACAGTCAGGCAAAACTTGATGTGTTCCTTGTTTCTGTTCTCTCTCCAAGAGCATTCTCTGAACTCGTGAAAATCTCCTTAAAATTGTGTTTTTAAAATATGTAACGGATTATGCATAACATTGAGTATAAAGCTCTAATCTGAAATTTGAAGCTGTTGGAACTTCTTTCAAGCTTTCTGTTAGTAATTAGTTATTATTTTTCACTTCAAGAAATACTTTTCATATACCTTATTTCAAGTATCTCATGGCAGAAGTCAAATTGGAGGACATGGAAGAAGTAATACTCTGGTGTCAGAAATACACGATACAGATAATGGTTTTGTGTAAATGGAATAATGAACCACAGTAAATTACAATTTCACATCCATTTAGAGGCATCTTATTCTATGAAACTTGTCTTGAAGTACACTTTTGAACTGTAACTTGGAATTTTTCTCTGGTGACCAAAACCTTCCCTGCATCAGATTTGTAGATACTCTTAGTGTGAGCTGTTGGTTACTTAAAAACCTCAACACGCTGAAGATTTCAAAAGCATTAAAACCCAAAAAAAAGGATACTTTTACAACCAGAAGTCACGCAAAAGCTTATACCTGATGCTTTTACAATAGCTTAGCTCCCAGAATAATATGCTAGAACATATTTCTATAAGTCAGTGGTTCATTGTAATGAATAATTTTAAATCAGTTACAGGGAGAGAGGGAAGGTGAAAACATGGTATTTTTTGGAATCCTATGCACTGTCATTTCTCTAAATTCTTCCATGTTTTACTATGCTTTTGAAAAGAGTACAGAAAAATTCCAAACCACCTGTTGCTTTGTATTCATCACAAGTCTTTACAGTAATATTTTCATTTCAGGCAATACAAAATCCCAATGATATCCAGCTGCAAGAAAAAGCATGGAATTCAGTCTGTCCCCTGGTTGTAAGGCTAAAGCGCTTTTATGAGTTTTCACTCAGATTAGGTGAGCCCTATTTCAGTATATCTGTTTAATACATTTTTATTTATAATGAAAGAGGAAGGTTTGTATTTCAGCAAACTTTTTTTAAAAAGAGTTTTAGAGTTAATATTATTTCTGTATGTTATCAACAGATATTTAACTGCAATTGCATTTATCAAGGCGTCTCTTTAATGTTAATTTCATGGTTTGTTAGTTTGTCTATATTACCTAAAGAGCATACAAGCAAAAAACATGATAAAACTACAAAGTTTTTGTCGTTTCTGCACTTTCTGCACTTCTGCCATGTTTCTGCACTTCACTGGTCCATGTTGGACTAATGCAATTTGGTTTTTGTAATTTGGATCCTTTGGAGCTTTAAAAGGATTGTAAGCCAATAATATTTTGAGACTTTTTAAAAAGCAGGGATAATGCAGGAAGTGTTTCAAAAAACTGTCTCATAGGGTGAAAAATCCAAGGTTGGGTGTGTTGTACACTGACTTTGTCATCCCAACAAACACAAAATGCCATGTAATTACTCTTTGAATTAGGATTATGGAATGCAAATATATATATGAAGTGAGAAGGCTCCTAGTGCAAGGGGATTCTACTACAACATCCTCTCCATGTCTTTCAGTTTTGGAGTTATGCTAGCAATTACAGGCACAGAAACTGTGCCTGTAAAAAATAGATTTATATTGCTATCTCTGTAACTAAAAGTGCCTAAGAGTACACTTTTAGTAGCAGAGATTCCAGAATAATCTCTGTACTGAGCTGATGGCTAATTGAGGAAGATGAAATTGTTGAATATCTAAATGCAAGAAAAATGCTTTCTCTAGAATTTTTGATAGGGATCCCAGATAAAGGGTGACAAAAATAGAAAAGAGTTCAATGATACAAAATACAGAGAAAATGGCGGAGTCTAAAGAGGCAGGTGTCTTAATTAAATGCTTCTTGCTTCAGAACAGTAAGAAAAAAACACTTCTGTTAGGGCTTGGCATGTTTGGAGGGTTTCTTCCCTTTGAATGCAGTATGTTTAGATATGTAGTTAAAACTTTGTGTGTGGACTGATTACAATTTGTGTTTCTAATTTTTATTCAGAGAAAGCCCTGCAGAGCTTACTGGAATCCTTGACCTGCCCTCCCTACACTCCAACTCAGCACCTGGAACGGGAACAGGCTCTAGCAAAAGAGTTTGCAGAAATCTTGCATTTTACTCTTCGTTTTGATGAACTTAAGGTTAATAAAGTCTTTCAATACATGTTGATTTTTGCCATGTATTTTGAACCAAAACTGATTATTTCCTGTTTGTCTTCTTGGAAGATGAGAAACCCAGCAATTCAGAATGACTTCAGTTATTACAGGAGGACAATAAGTCGCAACAGAATAAACAATATGCATGTAAGTAAATAAACTCTGATGTGCTTTACACAGTGGGGTGTTTATTTATCAGGATGCATTTATGCCATTCTTGGTAAAGTTTTTCCTTTGATTCTGTAGATGTCATGTTCTCTCTTTCACACCAAGAGTTAATCAGCAGTGTGGATGAAACAATTAGAAAGGACTATTCAACCAACAATCTGCTTGGTGACATGAACATGCATCTTTTTCTTGCTGCTGGCAGGATTTTAAAGAGCTTTACTGACTATTTTTTGTCCTGTTTTCATCAGCTAGACATTGAGAATGAAGTGAACAATGAAATGGCCAATAGGATGTCCCTGTTCTATGCAGAGGCCACACCAATGCTGAAAACCCTCAGTAACGCTACGACACATTTTGTATCAGAAGTATGTAAAGGGGCAGAAAGGTCTAACACAGACATTCTTGATTTTAATTTTACAAGATCATTTACTGAACATTGCCTTTTTCTTACCCTTCCAGAACAAAACGTTACCAATTGAAAATACAACAGACTGTCTAAGTACTATGGCCAGTGTATGTAAAGTCATGTTGGAAACACCGTAAGTTTAATCTCAGATCTTGGGGGGTTTGTATGATGGAACTTGTATTTTAATTAGCCACCAGGGATAATGTGGGTTTTTCCAAATGAGTTCCTGTGTCTTTGCCTAAAGTTGTTACTCCTTTTGTATACAAAGCATGACCTGGTATTAGAAAGCCTTGCCTCCTGTTCTAACCACCTTATGATATCTTTCATGAATCAGTGTTGAGTTCTGTTGGCGACAGCTTACATGGCCAGTCTGCATTTCAAAAAAGAGGTTAAAATAGGAGTGTAGTAATCTCATACAATCACAGGCTTCAGTGTCTATGTCTTGTCTAACCCGAGCCAAAGGCTGACTGTTGCCTTCTGCTTGCCTGTGCTGCTCAATTATTAGGACACGGCAAGATTTTGGCTCTTCCAACCAGTACTTTAGCAAATACACAGGGACTATTTTAAGAATCATTTAAGTAGATCTTTTTTTTTGGATGCAGTCATCCTAGATATGAAAAAATTCAGCTGTATGAATTTTCATACATACAAATGTATTCAGCTGTGCAGTTGTGTTTGTATCTGCTAGCATAGATAATAATAGCCAATAGGGTTCTTTATTATTATTTTGGAATGCATTTAATGGAGTATATTTTAGGTTAGATGTCTCTTTGGCTGGAAAACACATACAAGATAGAGTCAAAGTAGGCTTTCTGCCTGAGTAATTTATTCATGGAGCCATGTAAAGGGTAGAATTCCTGAGGTTTGAGTTTGTTCATGAAAATTCTGGAGAAGTGTCTTTATGGGTGGGACTCATCTCACAATCCTGAGACATCATACAAGTAGTAATTGAAATGTAGCCTTATGAGTCAGCTCTTTTTTTGGCAAAAGTAGAGAAAAAAAGTTGTGTGTCATCTAGAAGATTATCTGATATTTAATTCTAATTGTGGGATAATCAAGCATTTTCACATCAAAATTTTTGTAGCCTTTAAATCTGTTCATGTTACGATGCTGTGGAAGAATAAAAGTTGAAGTTATTGTAGGCTGAGAGGTACTACAATACACAGAAAGAGAGAGAGCACAATGACTATTACAATCCACCTTGCTGAAGATCTGAACTTAACTATGCCAAAGTAGGAATTTAAGTAAAAGTTTTCCTTTGAGATCCCAGCATGTGGTGTTTCTGAGATTAAATTGAAGTTTGATCAGTCTCCATTATATTTCATGAAATTTTCTGTGAAGCCATCATCCCATACATTTTGAGGATATCAACTGTGCATGGGTATGGCAAGAGATTTACATACATCTAACCTTTAACCATTCTTTAAAATTGGCACAAGCTTACGGAATTCACAGAGAAAGTCTTACTAACGTGCATCTGCAACCTTAAAATACACCTTTGGTTCAGATATCACACACTCACAATCTAGTTTTTAAAATTGTCTAGTAAGTGGTCTAGAATGTTCGCTTCTTTTGTTCTCTTTTCCAGAGAGTACAGGAGTAGATTCACCAGTGAGGAGACCCTTATGTTCTGCATGCGAGTAATGGTGGGAGTTATTATTCTGTACGATCACGTCCATCCTGTGGGAGCTTTCTCAAAGACATCTAAGATTGATGTAAGAGAGGCCTTTCTTTCATACTCTGTAGGTTTGAGAATACTAGTCTGCAGCTCTTCTTTCAGTACAATCTTACGGCTTGGTATAAATAATTTTAATTACTTTTGAAAGGCAAAATTTAAAATTTTTCTTCTCAAATCACCTGTGCACTTTAATACATCAGTTTGTTTGAAAATAAAATAAAGACCAGCTTTTTTTCTTTTTATTTTCTTCCAGGCACAGATAATCATTTCACTTTGTTAGCTCTGCTTTCTTGACAACTTTATAGTTAGGCTAAAATAATATAGTAGTACATCTACCCTGGAATATGTTCTGTGGTCATAATTTTTTTTTTAAATCATATAATTTATCAATGCTGAAATGCTCATTATTCACAGAAGTTATCTTGTAAATAAGTAGATATTCAGTGTTGTCTCTGCTTTGTCTGAGATCTGAAGTGAAGCAGAAGTGAAATGTTACTGTTGTAATGTTGATAATGATCAATCTTTGGCATGGCCAGTCACAGAGAAATCAGTTTGATTTTTCAATCTGAGAAATTGCAAGCACACATGGAAAAATACTCTTGTTCTGTCTACATGTTTTTACGAACCTAAATCTCACGTACCGCTTCTTTCAGCAGAAATAAGCTGTTATTAATGAAAAAGATACCAAGTGTTTCCCTTTACAAGAGAGCCTACTTCAAAAGAAAAGGAAAAAAAACCATGTATTATTGCCCTCTGTGACACTAGGTCTTCATTAGCATTTTACATCTGCAGATAGCAGAACTTTGCCATATGTCCTCTTTGACTCTACAGAGGGAAAGATTTGTCACAGTGAGGTGAATAGATTTGCCCACGGTCATGAAGCAGATTAGTACCTAGAACTTGAATGCAGATTTCTTGACTGCTAGTTCAGTCTCTTGCCTACAGAGGTAATACAGATGAAATTCTCACAGGGACCAAATATACATTGTGTGTACTTAGTTTCTCACATTTATCTCAAAGCCCTGTAATCTTACAGGAAAGTTAGCTAGATGTAAATGGGCGACAAGAGATACATGATTCAGTTTTAAAAAAGGAATACATGGTCCCAAACTTTGCTTTACGTAATTAGTTTAGTGAGTTTTTTGTAATTAAAAAAATATCCTAATGTTTGAGATAATAATTTTGTTTTACTTTAGTAAACAATTATTTTCTCCAAATTATTCACTTCAGCCATTCAAGCTATTTCAAGAAAATTTCAGGGACAGTGGAGTATATCACCCTTTCCATACTCGAAATTTCAAGACTAGAGGCTGTATTTCAAGCTATTAATTACAGTCTCCTAGCTTAGACATCCATCTTGGTTTGAAAGACAGGTGTCTGCAAGGAAGGCGGGAACCTCCCTTGAAATGGAGAACATGATTCCCTCTCTCTGAATTACTTTGACTGAAATCAAGGGACTTTCAGGCATAGACAGGGGAAAAGAAATAACAGTTCTTTACTAATATGTATGTGTATAACAGGGCAAACAAACAACAATTTCAGCAACAACTGACAAAAGGGAAAAACGGAGCAGAAAACCCAATAAAGTCTCTTCCCGCTCTTTAAGCACTTTCCCCTCGCTGCGGTTCCGAGCACGGCCGGCAGGGGCGCTGCTGCTCCCGGCGGGCGGCGCGGGTGCGGTGATTCCGCCGCGCCTGCAGGGGGCGCTGTGGCGGGGGCTTGGGGAGCGCGCGGTAATGGCGGCTTTGTCCAAAACGGGAAGGGCTTTGCCTCACAAACCCTGGGGTATCAATCCTGGTGCCCCATCAGGACTCTTGGGAGCAACAAGCTGGTATGGCAGGAATGAGAAAAAATCCCAGAGGGGCGGAGGAGTTGTATCAGAAACTCCACAGCTGGAGCTGGAGCTGCGGGGCATCCTGACAGGCCGGGGGTGCAGGGCAACAGTGCAGAGAAACACCGAGGCAGTGGAAGAGGAATGGCAGGGCTGGGCAGCAGCAGCCCGGCTCTGAGCAGGGCAGGGGAAAGGCAGGCTTGGGATCCCAGGGTGTCCCCTGAGGCACCCTAGCAGATGGTGAAGGTCCATTGTTTGGTGAGGTGAGGTGTTATTAAGGTCCCAGTGCAACGAGCACCCTTAGGAGCAGAGCTCCACTCACGGTAGAAGAAAGGCAGCAGGAGATAGAGCCCTGTAATGGTGATGGATTCTCCTCACAGCAACTGCAGCCTCTCCCCCCTCTGAATGCCGAGAGCACAAGAGAGCTAGGAGCTGCACCTGGCCCCTTTTTCCCAGTCCAGTTCTCCTGGTATTGCTGCCTTTCCCAGAGAAACTCCCAGGTAAAAAGAGAGAGTACCCAGCTGCACCCCTTCCCTGAGCTGTGGCAACTTGTGTTTCTTAAGTACCCGGTCGGTACTGTCTCCTAGCAACACCTATGGGAGAAAAATTCTGAGAGAAAGAAACGGAAACTAAACCCCAACATTATCCTACTTGTTTTAGGTATTCTAACATAAATGGAAAAGAATTGTTTAAAATTTTTATCCCCTTTGACCCCGTCTGGTCTGATCAGATTTTCTGGGCCACATAAACCTGTACTGAGTAATGTGCACATAGACTTGAGTTTCTCTAATTTCAGAAAAATACCCGTGTCACTTAAAAACAGTGGTGCTAGCCCGAGAATCCCATCTGATCTGTTGTTTGCAAAGCTAGTTACACCTTCTGGGAAGAAATGAGCCAGCTGAGCAGTTGGCAATGTTTGCTGGGCTGGTCCCTGTCAAGGATGCTGAGCTATATTTTCTGACTAATTTTGCTGGCACATAAATGGACTCTGACTTCAATTGGTTCATCATCCACTGTCTTAATAAGGCAGAGGGGCTCTTCAGCTGCAAAGAAAATTCTGACATGTAGATTTAGCGCTCCAATGTGACTTGGAAAACTAAAGGAGTCAAATCTTGACTCAGCTGAGTCTTTATGTGTCATTTTGAATAAGATGGAATTACTCTAGGCTAATTTCTGGATAGCTAGATTAGATGTCTTCATAATACTGGGAAGAAATAAGTACTTCTGGGGCATAATTCATTACATATGAAGATATATTCTGAATAGGTTAGAAGAATTTCTTGTTTCTCTCTGTTGACTAGATAGGGAGTTTTTACAATGGGTCAAATGAGTTCCACTCCTGCTTTCTCTGCTTCATTTCCCCTTTGTAAATTCAGACAGAGTTTCAGCCTCTTTTTTATAGTCTCCACAAAGATGTTAGTTCAATGTGGTGTTAAAATCAACACCATGGACTTCTTACATTGAATTTTTAACCGCTAGTTATGAAACAAATCATAAGTTGTCACTAGTTAGGTTTACAACTAAAAACTGAATACTGAAAATTACTTCCTTGTATGCAAACATAAAAATAAAAGTCAAAGATGAAACATCACAGAGTTGTTAACGGCAATAACATGGAACTTGCAAAATCTCTTTTTTTCACCTTACATAAGATGGTTTTGATTTTTGTATTTTTACTTGGAATTGGAGAAGCAATTCCAATTGCAAGTTAAAATATAGCCACTATTGATACATAATTTACTCTCTACAAATGCTTATTCAAGTAGATGTTTTCTCCAAAGTTTTTGAGATAAATTTTAATAAGTTGTAATGCTTTTATTGTGTCGCATAAAGCCATATTAGCACTCAGTTAGAAAAGAAACCTGCCTGTATATGGTAACATTTTTCCTTGTTTTCAGCTAGTGCAATTCATATATTATTGTTCAATAGTGGCATGCTTCTGTTCCCAGATGAAGGGATGCATAAAAGTTTTAAAGGAACAACCACCTGACTCTGTGGAAGGACTCCTGAATGCCCTCAGGTATGTATGATTCAGCCTTAGAAAATTCCTTTGTTTTTCTCCCAATCTCTTTATACTTAAGATTCTTCACTTTATAAGATTGATTTAATAAAATTATCCTCTCATGTTTGCCTTCATCACCTGGGGGGTTTAGTATTATTTTCTTCCCATTTCACTTGAATAAATAATAACTATTAATACTACAAACAGGATATCCTAGCAAAGATTTGCTATATAAAATACCCTAGCATTTAGAACATTTTAGAAATGAAGTGTCAGATTTCTGTTTTTCAAACCCTAGGTATTTCTTCCTTTCCATCTTTACTGAGACTTTTTTTTTTAATCTTGCTAAATTATACAGATTCAGGAAAACAACATCCTAAATCTCAATCCTGTTTGTGGTACTGACTTGGGAAGGAAGACACAGAGGGGTCTGACACTTCTCAGAAGCTGAGAAGGGAGTCAGTACCAAGATTTCAGAGCTGTTTTGAGTTCTGTAGGTGTTGAATATTTGGATAAAGGGAGAACTGCACCTCCATATTTGCTTATCGTGTCTTTTGAATTACATGTGGAATTAAATCCTACAAGTGTCAAATGTATTTCAAGCTTATGTTACAATCAGTCTCCCTATTAGCATAAACAGGAGAGAATGCTTGGGTTTAAACAGAAAAACCACACTAAAGCTCTTCAGTCCTCTCAGAATATTTAAGAAAACTGCTTGAAGTCATAGATTATGCCAAAAATCAGTCTAGACTCCTGAGCAGTTTTAGTATTTAGCATATTTCTTATGTCTTTTCATTATTTTTCTTCTTTTGAGGCTTTTAACTAGAAAAAATGAGAGATAATTTTGACCTAAGATTACGACAATGTCATAGACAGATACCAAGCAGTATTTAGCCACAGTTCTCCACCTTCTACCAATAATTTATTGCATAGGGTAATTAGAAGGTAAAGAGCACCAGATTCTTACCAGTTAAATTCCAGTGATCAGTAGAAGAACATGTAAATTCCTCCTTTGTATAACTGAGCAGTTCTGATTTCAGGAACATTGTAAGTGTTCAGACTTTTTCTATCCCTGTTCATTTTATAAATTACTGTTTTAACTTTTAATTTCTAGGTTCACTACAAAACACCTGAATGATGAATCTACTTCAAAACAAATTCGAGCTATGCTGCAGTAGTATCCAGAGACAAGTAGATGTTTGTATTGATCACAGAAGATGTGTATGTTTACATAATTTAATACAGTTTGATGTTAATACTTGTGTGTATTTACATAACCATTTTCTTCACACTGCTAAAATGTATGAATCTGTTCATAACCTGACTTATATAGTACAACCTAAGTTTTTATTCTAGCCTTTATCTTTTGAATTTTGAAATGCTTTTTTACTTAGATACTTCAGTTATGACAGTTTATCTGTGCATTTTAATCCTTAAACACCTTCTCTACCAGATAACTAGTAGTGAAGACAAAATGGAAATCAAACTGAAATGTCAAAGGTACCACAGAAAAGGAACTTTAAAGAAGAAGAGTTAATGTAAGAGAAAGCAAACTTCATTTGGTATGTTTTAAAAAACATGTGCACAGTTTTTTGGTCGGTTTTAGGATCTTGTCAAACTAGCATGAATAGGAGAATACCTGAATGTTCATAATTCTCATAAAATGCATTCTCTTTCCTGTAATAAGTGAGATTCACTTAATTTTAAGGATTATATGGTGTCTGGAATCCAAAAATATATTTCAAACCGGTAATTTTAAGTTTTAAATTAAGTATAACCCATACCTTTCAACAGCTGAGGAAATTAATATCCTTTTTCAGATGCAGTACAAATAAAGAGAAAATATGCTTAAAGATCACAGATAGATTTTTGAAAACTCTGTATCATTTTATTAGACTTAGAAAGGAAAGGGAAAATACTAACGCCTTGACTGAACTGGAAAAGGTTTGTCAGTGTAAATACATCACAGTGAGCATTAACTACCAGACAGCTCTAGCCAGTAAGTAACTTTTTGACTGATCTGAAGTAGTCCACTCTTCTGTAGCAGACTTCCCTGGTGTCAAAGCAGCTGCATCAGACTAGAGATGGTTTAAATTTAAGAGCTGATCTGTTCTTAGGAACTCCATTAAGTTCCTAATAGTGTCTTTCATTAGATGATTCAGAGTCAACACAAAAATAATTATCAGCTGACTGCTCTTCACTGGCTTTTGAGATGTGATTGATACTTCAAGAAGTTAAGTTTCTTGCTGAGTTTCTGGTAAATTTTCCAGTTAATGGAATAAAAATACTTTGCCAAAAGCAGCAAAGTGCTCATGCTCTGTTAAGTGTGTCTACTGGGTGGTCTGCAATTGCTGTACATATTCTTGCAGAGTCACGTTCTGAAAATGTGTTCAGTTTTGTGTACTTTGCTTGCATGTATGTGTGGAAACTCCAGTGATTGTGCACAGATTCTGATTTATATTTGCATATTCCCATATAGATAAATCAGGGTTTGTGTGCTTTCACTGGAATTTTCATGCAATCTCTTCTAAAAACATTACCTTAAGACTTGGAAGATGCATTTGGTCTGCTGGAACTCAGCTGCATTGTGACAGACTGTGTCATTGAACTCAGTCCTTAAATAATATTAATGTCACGAGTTCTCTGGAGTAGGGATTGAGTTGAGAGCTTAATTCTGAGCAGAGCAACTCCTGTGAGGTTTCTCAAACCTAATCAGGACCCACAGGTGCCAATGTCCTGCATGTCCTGATACTGGACAGCACCACAATGTCATCCAGCATTCAGGTCACACCTCTGCAGGTGCAGCAGCTGGTTGCTATATTTCTGTCAGAGAATTAGAACTTACTCACATTAAATCTTTTACTGAAAGCAATGACCACACTTTTTTCACAGTAGTAAATCCACTGTTTACAGGCTCCATTTTAATGGAGGGACATTTAAAAATGTATGTTAGGGAAAATCCTGCTTTGTTCATAGTCACTTCCCATTAGGTAAATTAGGTGGATGACAGGCCGTTATGTTGAGCTTTGGTAACTGAAGTTAATATATGCTTACCTGCAATTTTTTGTCAAACAATGAAGTCTTATCTTTAAGTAGCCCAGAGAAAAACTATTTGTCACTTGTATAATAAAAATGTAAACCTTAAAGCATTCTGTGAGTTGTCATGTGCTGTTTGCTGAAGTTACAGGATTTCTTTGCCTGCTTTGTTGTTTTTGTACAGAAGTTTGTTTGAAATAATAAAAAATTTGGTACAGTAAGCTTTGGGATTTCCTATATTTAGTGAGAACATAAACAGTCCAAATGATGTCCAAAACATCATTTAAAGTTTTGGACCATATAGTAGGTTCGCCTTTATGTGTCCAGTTTGTAGTTTATTATAGAAGCTCTTTTTTCACGTGTGTGCTACAACAGTATAACCTCACATCACTTAAAACATCTTGTGTTTTTAGGGCAAATCTTAGCAGTTGTTTGTTATCATGACCAAGGGAAATTGTTGATACTGCTTGGTACTGTTGATACTAACATGAATTCCTTCCCTGACTTTTATATCTTCACATTAGTCTTCCTGACCTATGGGGGCCACCTCAGGTTGTGTTTATAATCAATAAGGTCACCAGAGGATTATTCATTTAATTGTAAGATAAATTCAAATGAATAGCTTTTGGAAGAAAAGCTATATAGACTAACAGTCAAAGTTATTGATCTCCATTTTGTCAGTGCTTCTTGTTATTTTGTCTCATCATTACATAAGAGTACATGTTTGTGGTATGATAAATATATAAGCCTCATGACAGCACTTCAGAATGCTTAGAAATGAGTGTGAGTAGTTTGATTCAGAAGAGCCCTAAAAATTTTGCTAGTTTTGTGGTAGAAGGAAATACTGTTTTAGGGTTGTATGAATTTGAAAGGCTAGGATTTGTCACTTTGAACAACAGAATGTGTTTGAAACATAAGTTATGACTTCTAAGCTTCCTGCTGCTACTAAGTGGCTGTCTTGAAAGATAACTTCTGAGATTGCATGCACTGATCTCTGGTAGACCACATCACTCAGATAAATTATCTTATGTTTTCCATGTCTGCTAAAATTTACAAACCAACAAGAAATCCTATCTGTTTTGCTTTCTCTGTTGTATTTCAGCTAAATGTGAACTGGTTGCAAGACAAATATATGAAATTGTTTCATTCTTAACATTTATTCTGAATGAAACCATGTACGACATAAATTCTTCATATGAAATGATCTGTCCTCCCCCTCCCACATTTATTTCTTGAGCAGTTTAATGAATCTATGACAATACAGTTTAGTAGAATCCCATTTGGGAAATGGTGCATCAATTTTCCATGCCACATCTGAACCAAATCAGTACAGATGTCCAATTCTCAGTCTGTCAAGGTCTCTCTGAATGGCAGCACAACCATCTGGTGTATCAACAGCTCCTCCCAGTCTTGTATCAGCTGCAAAATTCCTGAGGGTGCATCCTGCCCCACCCTCTGGGTCATTTATGAAAGTGCTAAATAGTATTGATTCCCAGTACCATCCACAGGGGAACACCACTAGTGACTGTCCTCAAGATATGTTTTGAGCTGCTGATGACATCCCCTTTGAGCTTAGAGTGCAGCCAGTTCTCAGTATACCCAGCTGCCAGTTTATTTCACCCAGAATTCATCAGTTTGCCTATGAGGAAGTTGCAGTGCCACAAGCCTTGCTAAAGTCAAGATAAACAAGACATTGGCCAGCTCACTCTGTGTTTATGGCACATCCCAAAAGGTCCCACTGCTTGTGTGGGTCCAGCTTGTTAGGTGTTCCCACCCTGATCCCTGATCTGCCCAGAGTTAAGTCTTTCTTGCTTCAGGCTTTCTGGTTTCAGAGGCCTGGGATTCCTGAAGGCAAATCCTTCCATTAAAAGACTGTGGCAAAATGGACACTGACTTCCTTGATCTTTTCTATATTTTTTGTCACAGGTCCCATAGCCATTTAGCAGCAGGCAGATGTTTTCCATAGCTTTCCTGTTGTTCTGATATACCTGTAGAATCCCTTTTTTATTGACCTTCATGTCCTTCACCAAATTTCACTTCAGGAGGGCCTTGGCTTTCCTAAGTCCAACCATGACTTTCCTTGATTTCATGATGGTCAGGAAGGACCTTTCTTGAGCTTGGAGGAGCTGGTCCTTGAAAGTAAGCCTGCTCTCTTGAACAAATCTCTCTGGGGCTGTATTCCATACAATGCTTCCAATCAGATCCCTGAAAAAGCTAAATTAAAATTCCCAAGTTAAATCTTATTTTTAAACCATCTTGTGGCTGTGTAGTCAGAAATATGCTTTTAATGTTTTTGCACTGTTAGAAGTGTGTAGTTCTGTGAACACCAAAAGTCAAGAAATACAAAATCTTACATATCCAAAAGTTTGCTTGTAGTTGGAAGAGGTGGCATTTTGGTTCTTTTTCTCTAAAATGTAGGACACTAATTACTGTTTCCTTGCCTCAGATGAATTCTCTTATTCAAAATTGCAGAATCTCTTACTTCATACTGTGAAACACACTAGGTAAATGCAAGTGAGCAGGCTGATGCAGTGACATGAATTTGAATTGCCAGCAAGAGAATAAAACCCAGTTTTGGTTAAAAAGCCAGTATAGCAAACTAGATTTTAATTTAGCAGTCTGTAATGCTTCCTGCTACAGACTAATAAATGTGAATTCCTAGCTACTGCCACATAATCCAGATTCAGCAAGCACAGAAATTTTTAATACGGATTTGAGTCAAATATAGTTCAATTGACTTCAGTAGTATTGGAGAAGCTAAGATTGAGAAACCTTATAAGTATGAATGATTAACAAAAGATTCAGAAGATATGAAACTCATAATCAAAGTGGAAATGAAAGCTAGCTTTGAGATTCAGGATACTGAGTTATTTACTCTATAACCCAAGAACAATAGCCTAGCCAGCTGAAGGAGAATCCTCTAGAATAAACAAAACCCTTTTGCTGATAGAGAAACCAAAGGTCAAAATAGAAATGAATCAGTTTTGAGATATAAGTCACTGATGTTGATTGGCAAAAGCCTGGCCAGACAAGGAAGAATCTGAGGAATATGAATTCAGGTACGATAACAGAGTAACTCCTATAGGCTGCATGTAAAAGCCCTTGGATTTCGTGTTATATGTTGGCTTGTTAGTGTAAACTAGAATATTCATTATAGAAAAAGATATCATGTATTGTAAGAAGAGCCTCATTCTCTTAATTCTCCATTCTCTTAACTTTCTTGATCTCTTAATTGATCTCTTAATCTCTTGATCTCTTAATTCTCAGCTCTCTTAGCTCTTTTAACTCTCCTACCTCTCTTCTCCCTCCTATCACCCCTAAACCCTTCCCTCGTGGCCTCTTCACTCTTTCTCCCTCTGTCTCTAAACATGTTTTAGGCTGAGGCTGGCAGCCTTAAACGGAGCTCTATCCATCCTTAACAATAAACCATCTATTCCCTGAGCAGCCTGGCGTGGTTAGAGACCCTGCAGAATTCCTACTACTAAGTAGAGCTCTTTCTGATTGACACAGGTGTAAACAATGCCCTTTGTCTTTTCTCAGTCATGGCCTTTGACCCAGGTTGCTTATTGCTGAGCAAATTGAGTCTTCTTGTGAGGATCAATAGTGCAACATGATAATCTTGCAGAGATTTCCTGTGCTTGACTGCTTTGAAAACAAAGCTAAAATGAACAATGTAGGTGTTCTAGAAAATAAGTGTATAGTTAAAATACAGGCCAGCCAAGCACTGTTCCCGAGTTTAAGACGAAGAAACATCATTATTTTCTAACACATGTTAATTTTAGGTTGAGTTGGAATTAATATAACTTGTCTTGGGTATTTTGGCTGTTGACAGTTAAATATGTAGACTTGGGTATTAAGAACTTGAAATACCTCTTGACATTTTAAAATTGCTCCCAGAACTTAAAGGTTAGAATATGGCTTGGATCAAATTGCTATTACAGCTCATGATAATTCTTGTTCTGTGAGGATCCATTTCATGTAAGGTGGAGATTGCTTTGGTTTTGTTTTCTTTTTGTTTGGTTTTGGTTTTGGTTTTGGTTTTGTTTGGGGGATTTTTTCTTTATTGCATACAAGGCACTTACACTATTAAATTCGGGCTTAAATAACATGCAGCATCAGAGCTCAAAGGCTTTTTAATAGAAACCTTCCCAAACAAGATGCCTTACAGGGGAGTTGAATTAGGTTTCTCTAGATGAACTTACTAAACAGATAAATATGGTCCTAGTTGCTGAGATACTGAATATATCAATGTAAGACTGAAGCAGATACTACAACTCTATGGAAATTTTTAGTTTGGAGAAAGAAAAGTTGTGGTAAATACCCAACCTAAATAAAGAATTTTGTGGAATTTTTTGTTACGTATCAAATGAAATGAACATATTTGTTCTGATTAATTTTGAATTTCTCATATTCAAGTATACAGTCATATTCATATCTATGATACTTACACAATGAGAAGGTTTTTGTTGTAAACACTGACTTAGCCGCTGTGTTTGCAGCTGTGTTTTGAAACTAGAGTGAATGCCACATTTGTTTTACACAGCCTGTCAGATTGACATTTGCTTTATTAAATTTGAAGCTTAAGATTCCTTTTGTTCAGTGGTTTCAGATTCACATTGAGACCCACTGTTCTGATTATATGTTGTACAACTGTAATTAATTTGAGATACATAGAGAAGACCAATTTTTTTTTCTTTATTCTTGTCATTTGCTATATAATTGACCAGAGTTTAAAATAATCATACAGAGTTAGGTTAAATAGAATCAGCAACATTATTCAAATGCATGCTATGTGAAAATTACTTTAAATTATTTTGTTGAAAAATATTACTCCTGAGACAAGATTATTTTTCAAACAAGTAACATTATTTCTGTATTTTGTTGTTTTCACATAGAAACTGAGGGTTCACTGTTGCAGATATGTGAGTAATTTAAATCAAGAGGTGCAGTGTAACTGAGCTGAGAAAAGATAATATTGTTAAGAGTTTGACACAGGTGCCCAAGACACTGATCACTGTTCATGTTGGAAAGTTAGAGATTCTCAGTTCTTTCATACTGATTAAATTAGAACTAAAAAAAAAAAAGTCATTTGTCTTTGACCCCAAGTACAATTTGAAATGCCATACTTAATAAAAATTAGCCTGTCTAACAAGCAAACATTGTGGATTTTAGCTTTGAAAGGCTTCAATTTAATTCATATTACTTTCATGCCAGGTACTAGTGGGGTCATTACCACAGAAAACAAAAGGCCCAGGAAACAGCAGAGATTTGGCCTTGCCAAAGTCAGCCTGAGGTTTTGCATGTATGTGAAAAGTTCAGTCCTTCTGGGGCTTTCATTCAATTGTGTTACAGTTGTATTGGAAACTTCTGCTGGAAGAATTCTGGGACATCTTCTATTCACTTTATGGGTCAAAAAGCATAAAAATGAAAGATAGCATTCTAGACTTGGCAGTATCAGGTAATTTACCTCTCTGATCTTAAGAGCAAAATTAATCTAATTCATAGTCATAGTACTGGTATCAGAGTTCCTAAAACGTCATCCTCTCATTTTAATGACAGTAATTTTTATTTTTTTAATTATCTTTTCAAAATTAGAAAATGTATTTTTGCCTTCATTTGAAGATCAGTTCTTCCACATCTTTGCTTACATAGATATTAATCTGATATGCTATTTGAAGCACACAATTTTTTATCCTGCCTGATGCAAACATCTTGAAAATACAGGTGACAGGTGTTACAAACTTATTAATGTGACATTTCAAGGCAGAGCACTTGGAACAGCCATAGGGTTTAAACACTTGAGGTAGCAAATTATGCCATATGATGTGCAGTCCTCCAAAGAGTATGGAGAGAAAGACCTCAAAAAACCCTTGTTCTTTGTGTTAGGATAGGCTAAATTGTCCCCAGAAATCATAGAATGGTTTGAGTTGGAAGGGACGTTAAAATTCATCCCGTTCTGACCACCCTGCAGTGGACCTCGCATTAGACCAGGTTGCTCAAGAGCTCCATCCAACCAGGCCCTGAACACTTCCATGGATAGGGCATGCATAACTTCTTTGAACAACCTGTTTTAAAGGTCCACACTCCTGGAGTGTCTCACCACCCTCATATTAAAGAATTTTTTCCTAATATCTAAACTAGACCTACTCTCAGTTTGAAGCCATTCCTACCTGTCCTGTCACTACAGGCTCTTGTAAAAAGTCCTTCTTCATGTATTTTGCTGGCTTCCTTCAGGTGCTGGAAGACCACACTTAGGTCACTCCAAAGCCTTCTGTTTTCCAGGCTGAGCAATCCCAACTCTCAGCCTTTCCTCACAAAGAGAGGTGCTCCATCCCTCAAATAACCTTGGTAGCCTCCTTTGAACTCGCTCCAGCAGTTCCATGTCCTTCCCATGCTCAGAACCCCAGTGCTGGATGCAGCCCTGCAGGTGGGATCTCACCAGGGCAGGGCAGAGAGGCAGAATCCCCTCCCTCACCTCTGCCCACGCTGCTTTGATGCAGCCCAGGACACGTTTGGCTTTCTCATCTGCAGGGGCACACGGCTGGGTCATGTCCAGCCTCTCACCCACAGCACCCCCAGGTCCTTCTGGGCAGGGCTGCTCTGGATCTGCTCATCCCCCAGCATGGAGTGGTAGCAGGGCCTGCTCCAGTCCAGGTGCAGCACCAGCACTTGGTCTTGTTGAAACTCATGAGATTCCCATGGGCCCCATTCTCTGTCTCTCCACTGTTGCCTGTGGAGGATCCTGGGTTATTAACTTGGATGGAATGCCAGCTCTTACAGTCATCTTCAGGAGAGGCAACAAAGCATCTAAGTGTTCTCAGTATTAGAAAGTTTTTGCTTTGAGCAGTATCTGTTGCTATCCTGTTCTGGAATTTCTGCAACAGCAAGAGGGAAGTAACACAAGCAGCCTTATAAAATAAATGACATGGTTTTCATTCTAATTTAGTTTATCAATGAGGATCTGATTCAAAATCTGCTTGAGTCATTGGGTTTCATACTGCCAGGCTGAAAAGAAACTTTTCAAAGGCCAAGCAAAATTTCTTCACTCTTACAAGCTGTGCCTTTTTCTTTATGTGTGCTTACAAATCATCTTCTCTGTCTAGTAGCACTCAGCTACCTGACAGCATCACCAGCGATGCTAATTTCCTCAACAGAGTTCAGTAGTTCAACCTTACTGGGTTACTAGGAACTCCTTTGACTTACTCTGGTCTCTTCCATCTGTATCCACTTAGAATAAATGTCCTCTAAATACCACGTTTTAAGACATGTTACCTTACATTTGCCAAAACACAAGGTTTTTTTCTCTGCTGCAGTAGTGGAGAGTTGCCCAGCATTTCTCTAGAAATGTCTGGGTGCAATTCTGCAATCGTTGTATGTCTTAATTACAAGAATCTTAATTGTAATTACAAATAATTGTTCAAATGGGACTATTCAATACATACTCATTTACATCAGCAAGAACAGTATGCAACAACTGATAAAATCACAGAGCTTTTTTATCAAATAGATTCTAGAAACTGCAGCATTTACTATATTAAAGCTAAACAATAAATACAAATAGTATCTATATTACTATATTCTGGGGGTTTGCTTACATTTTAAAATAAATATATTCCTCATTTTATGCCCATTATTGTGTTTGTCTTCTTTGAGATGTAAGGAATGTTTGCTGATAGAACAAGGTCTAAGTGTGGATTCTAGAGCACAGAGAGAAAAGGTTTACTCCTGAAACCACTCCAAAAGTTTTCCTCTTCCTAACAAAGAATAGTAAACATTCAGCTCAGCTGGAGATCTCAGCATTAGAACAAACCACTGTTCAGTAAGAGCTTTCAAAAAAGTATTGATAGTTTCTATTGAAATCCACAGAAGCAATTTACAAACTACTGATGGAAAAAAATTACAAAATTATTCAAATTTCAGCTTCAACTTGCATTCAGTAGAAAGACTGAATGAATCTTGTCTTACTTTGGACCGGATTTAAGCTGATTTTTAATGATTACCTTTGTTTTGATCAGATCAGGTGCAGCTAAACATACAGCTCATTCTCATGCTCATTTATTGTGATGGTATGAGTGAGAATATTTTTATGTAAAGTTGAGGGACTGGACTGTTTGATAAGAGTGAAATTGCTGTTATTGTTTGTATTTTTCCCTGAGTTAGACTTGCTTAGTGTAAACTGCAAGCATTCTGCCAACCATGGGCAAAGATCTCTCTGCAGGCTAACCCCATTAATATAAGTGTCCTAGATATAAAAAACAGCCTTTATCATACCTGTGGTGTGTTACACGAAGCAAAGGCTTTCATGTGCTCTTTATGCATCATAAAATGCAAGACAGCATAGGGAAGGACAGAATTTGGCCCTGAGTTTAATCTTACTCGGCATTTATTTTTTCTGGGGTTTCATTGTGAGACAGATTCCTCCCTTATTACCAGTCCTACTCTGGCAACTTTTTTCCCCTATACTTATATTTCATAGAACTTTTTATTTTACTTCTATTCAGATCAGCTTTTGTCTTATAAGGAAGGAAAATGAAGAAACTGGTCTGTTACCTCACATTTCAGTTAAGTCTAACATATATTTGCTTAGGGGTAAAAAAGGTTGAGGAAAAAAGGGAAATGTCAAAAATGAATAATAAATGGAATATAAACAGAAGCAGATTTTCTGTGATATGTTACCCCTGATAAACTTGATAATGTTTCCCAAATGTGTTGCCTTGGTTCAAATCCAAATCTACTGGTCAGGTTTTACGTGCTATTTTTAATTTTACTGCTTAAAAAACTTTACATCATCTTGTAGGAATTCCCTCCTACTGCATAGCTGTATCTAGTTATTTGTAGGTTAAAATTTATCTTAATACAGATTCATATAAAACATGTGTCACCACAGAGGCAGCAAAAAGGCAGATCTGGGTGGGTGAAACAAGCTGGATTTGCAAGGAAACTCTTTTTTCTTTTTAATGAAATATGTTTTCCTTTGAGGTCACTCTGCTGTTTGATATTGTAGACTCCAAGGTCTTTCCATTCAGCAAACTTACTTTGCCCTTTAAACAGTGAAATCAGAATGTGAGAGGTGAATACAAACAACCAGGGACAGGGAGACCTGGAAACATTTAGCATCCACAAAAAGCCTCTGGAGCTAGGCAGTGAACTTGAGACATTGCAGAGCAGTTCAGCTTTTTGGAATGCTTTAAAACAGAGGCTGTTTCCTATAAGCACTGACTTGGTAGAGGTACTCTCCTTCTACATTGATAGTAGTGGAGATATTTATAGAGAAAGAAATTTTCTCAACATAAAATATTAAAGATGTGAAAGCATTAAAATGGATGGAAAAAGGAAAGGAATTGTGCTTCCAGTGGCACAACACTGAGATGAAAAAATAGAACCCTGGTAACAGAAGAGCTTTGTAGTGTTACTTGCTGCTTGGTCCATTAGCTAGTGTTAATTCACCATTATCCCACAGCAAGTGGGAGATATCTCAGAATCACAGAATATTTGTAGTTAAAAGGGCCCCACAAGGATCATCAAGTCCAACTTTTAAGTGAATGGCCCATATGGGGATCAAGCCTACAGTCTTGGCATTATTAACACCCTGCACTGACCAACTGAGCTGATCTCATGCACTGCAAATAATATCCTTAAATACTGATTCCGTGCTTCCCAGCCTTAGCTAATTGCAGTATTTTAGAGTAGAGTGGGCCTGATGAACTTCATTGTAAGTAATTCGATGGACTGTTTTAGCACAGAGTGTAGTTGCTTCCCAAGGGGAGGTGAGTCATGTGCCTGCCATTAGAGATCAGGTAGGGGTATGAAAATAAGCCTACATGGATAATAGACTGTGCCAGACCATGTCAAAGCAGTATGGTTTCCTTAGCAGAAGGAAGCAGCACAGAAGAAGCAGCAATGTCAAGTTAATTTGCCTCCATGAGGCTTTTGATAGTACCCCACACAGATGGCCTGTAAGGAGCCAAAGCAGTGTGGTCTAGATAAATCTGTCACAGGGTAAATAAACCCCCTTTCTGGAATGCAGACACTCCAGCTGTACAGGGCATAGAGTGAGGACTGAGAGCCTCTTCAGCCATGCTCCAGTCTCACCCTGTGCCCCAAGAACCCACAGAGGTCTATGTACAGCTTGAGCCTTTGCTCTGTCACTTGGGACAGGGCTGTTTTGGAGGCAGAGGCAGAACAAGGGCGTGGCTGTAGCCACATCCTGCAAGCCAGCCCACTGGCCACTGCACATGTTCAATTTATCAGTAGTGGTGCAGCCTTTTTGTGTAGACACTTTGGATCTTACTCCAGGTAACTGGTTCAAGGAGACAGAGCTGTTGGGTGGTGGAAAAAAAGGTTCATCTGATATGTTTTGTATTCCAATATACATTTGGTGTAGTTATTCTTTTAAGGAAACTCCAAAATCTGTTCATTTGTATTAAGGAAAATATAAATTAAGAGATTAATTATTAAGTGGTATTATGTAAAAATGTATACAGCTGATGTAATACAACCACTCCCATTCAGTCCAAAATGTGAAGCACTTAGATGTCATCTCTTGTACTCTGCTGAAACTGTAATTCATTTAAAATGTAAGAGTTTATCCTGACTGAACTTTGTGAACATTAAGGCAAAATATTAACATTCTAATAATAATATTTTTAAAGCTTTAGTAAAAATTAATGGATAAGATATCCTTGTGCTGGCTCTCACTGGGAAAGCCACCATTTTGCCTTTATTTACCAGTTCATAGAACAGGAATAATTATGCAAGGCTGAATCATTTAATTCAGTGGGTTAACAGGGCTTGCATGAATACCCTGGAGTCAGAGATTACATTTGTTTATTTTCCTTATTTGTGTGCCCTTTAACTATGAGTGGTTTGCAAAATCCATGAATTATAATTAATATAATCTGAGAAAGGTGAAGTTAATAATTGAATATGGGTGAAATGTTACTCTCCTATTCCTGCTATATAATCTTAATCAGCAAGTAGTCAGAATAGGTAAGACAAGAAAAAATGAAAATCTAATTGTTGTAATGACTGATTTAATAAACATAGATGCCAAACAACAGCAAAATTTTGTAAACCATTCTTTATCTCACTTCCATCAGTGCTTGATCTTACCTGAGGATGAAAAGACTCCTCTTTCCAGCATAAACTTTTGAAAACAATATTTTGGCAGCAAATTAAGTATTACACATGTTATGATCTCTTCCTTTATTTAGTTTGTTTGTTTGTTTGGGGTTTTTTGTTGTTGTTTGGGTTTTTTTCCTCTGGTTTTTGTGTTTGTTTTTGTTTGGATTTTTGTTTTGGTTTTTTGTTGTTTGTGGTTGGTTGGTTGGTTGGTTGGCTGGTTTTTTGGGGGGAGAGTGAGGTTTTTTTTTCTCAGTATAGCTCTAGAGTAAAAGCAGGGCATGTGAGTTATGGCTGACACTGGCTAAATGCTGAACCATGGAGTCCCCACCCTGTGGCTCACTGCTGCCAGCAGCCAAGGGTCTCAGGATCTGCCCAGAGGAGCTCACTGTCCCTGGCCAGGGCTGACCCTGCAGTGTGTTCCTGTGGTCTGCAGGCTGCTCTTCGTGCAAAAGGCAGGAATCCAAGCTCTGTTACATCCTGCAAAGAGACCAAAGAAGGAAGCAGGACATAGCAGCAGTAAGGCAGCAGTAAGGATAAAAGGAGAAAAATGGGCTGTGTACAGGACTGGAGGAGAGCAAAGCAGCAAAAAGCACAGAAAGGCCTCTGGGTGAACTGGACAAGGGAACAATACAGGTTTTACAAACCACACTCCATGGAGAATGATGTGTGTGCAGCTCAGAACAAGAGTTTCCTCACTCAGACGCCTGTGTAAACATGGGTGAGGAGCCCGAGTCTCTTCTTTTGCATATTTTATACTTTTATGTCATCCTATTAGTTGAAAGCCCATTAGAAGGCAATTCTCAAAAAAAAATAAACAAAAACCAACCAAACCAATCCCCCCTTCCCTTTAATCTAAAAGTTAGATTATAGGAAAATAAATTGTTATCCCTCTGGTAAAAGCCTAAGAGAAACCTTAGCTGTTAGATATACATAATATTGCTCCATCCATAGTAGGCAGGTAACCCTGGCAGTGCAGTATAGAAATTATATATGCCTGGTATCCTGTTGAAGCATAAAAAGATGCAGGTACAGTTTTTGAGTGCCTATAAAAGCAAATTCATATAAAGATAGAATGATATCTAGAGAAGGCAGCTGAGATCTCTGGTGAACTGAACCCTTCCACAAAGTTTCCACTCAGTAAGGTTGCCTTGGAAACTGAGGAGAGATCTGTGTTGGGTTTAACTCTGGACATACAACAGGAGAGATATGAAGCCGCCTAATCATGTCATTTAGGTTGTGATTTTTGCTTGGGAGAGCAGATTTTTTGCTTGTTTTGTCTCCTGCCTTGTTTGAAAAGGCAAAAGTTGGAGGCTGTAGGTGAAACAATTATACAGAACACAGGGATTATTACAGGTGTTATGTGCAGTCAGCATTGGCAGCAGGTATTGGCTTGCTGACTTGTGCAGCCTTCTCTCAGTTTTGCCCCACAACCTAATCATAACCACACTGGAAAGACAGCCCAAAACCCACCTGGGTAGCACAGAAGCACAGGATCAAGATGGTGCAATCAGAAGTCACCGTGGGAATAAAAAACCCCCTAAACTTCAAAGGGGGAATTGCAATCTTGTAAGCCACCTACAGTGGACATCTGTATTTCTTAAGTACAGTAGTTTACTCCTATCCTACTTAATCCTATTTCCAGTGAATTTCCTGCTTGTCAAGATTTTGAACTCTGTTTCTGGTTTTCAGTGTTTATCGGGGTGCAATTGCAAGGTGCCTTTACAAAGTCTATGGCTGAAAGGACACACGATTCTGAGCCAGGTGGCACTTTACCATATACCACCTGTAGTGTCAGCTACTGTGTGAATGTGTCTGAGAGAAAGCAGGGGAAAACAGCAACATTTTTATGTAGCAAGATGGACCTGAGCGTCTTGTTGCATTCTCAGTCCTTCCTACATTGCTATTACCTATATGCCTGGTGGAAATATTCTCTAGACCATTTGCCGTGACTTTTTTCCTTGAGAAAAGAATTTGACACCCACAAATCTTTTAATGTATACCTTTCTTCTGGCAGTGAACTACTGATTACTGATTATTTTTCCTCTAAGAGATTAATTTAAGTGAACTATGTTGCATTAATATGGATTTTTTGTTTATTTTGGCTTTTTGGTTGTTATTTTTATTTTTATAGGCAGATTTGTCTACAACAATATTCATGCTAAGTTGCTAATTTCTCAGGACAAGTATTATTTTGCACTTTTATGATATCTTTAGACAGGAATTTTATATGTGCAGAGATGTTAAATCAAAAAACTCTCCTTGCCAACTGTGAGGAATACATTACTTCATCAGCCTTCAAGGATGCTGTGTCTAATTTTTAACAACTTTTTCTTCATATCAAAACATCTCCTGATTTGGCACAAATCAGAATAGCTCTATTTAATGAGTATCTCTAATTTATCCAAGTACAGGATGTGAACTTACTAAGCACTGCAAAATATGGACAGTTTATGCTTGAACCCCATGGAACTACGCTGTCTGTGGAGAAATACAGGCTCCTATTTTTGGTCTTCAGTTATATAACAGTATAAAAAAAAGGCAAAAATAGAAGACAGGGAAGATTTTAGTGTAATCTAAGGATAAAATGTAATTTTTACCTAATAGACCACAGCACCTACAGAACTACCAATACTAGAAGTGATGGTGGCTGGGACCCCTGAGCATCAGCAGCCCCTTCATCAATGCCAGGAAAGCTACATACACAGAATCTGCAGAATGGGTTGTAGGTGTACTATTTTTGTGCAAAGCATGAAGGATTTTGGATGCATTGGCCTCTCAGGTCAAGTGAGAGGTGCTGCAGTCTTAAAGTGTGCTGATACACTCTGCATTCTGCTCCTCAGAGATGGTACAGTAAGGGATAGGTACACCATGCTGACTTCCCAAACAGGAATGCAATTTCGTCATCACATCCTCTTTCACCAGTCTCTCTCAGAGTGGACAACAAATTCAGAAAGCTTTGTCATCCCTATGAAAAAAAGCTGCACTGCCACTCTTTTGAAGAGAGATTCACCCGACTGATGAAACTTTTTACTCAGCTCTCAAAAAAATTAAACAAGAAAAGACAGGAGATGGGGAAGAGGTATATGCAACTTCACCACAAGAAAATAAGGTTTTTACCTGAGAAAACCCTGGTTTCGGAGGAAAGAGATCTTACACGTATGAGTGTGAGCCAAGCTGTGATCTTGGGCATAGTTTATTTACAAGCATAGACATAGCCTGAGGTCATCAGACACATATTTCCCACTTCTTTAATGTCCAATCTACAGATCAAGTTGAAAAAATGTATCATTTACCCCCTCTTCTCCATCAAATGAAATGTGGATGGTATGGATAGGACTGTTGTGACGTATTTTACATAGGCAACAGCCCATGGCTGGATCTGAGATGAGGTAGAGTGAAATGGCAGAGTTTGCATCCATGTACAGCAGGCCCATGGTAATAAGCAACATATTTGGGTATATCTGCCTTGATTTTTTAAATTTATTTTAGGAGAATGGAGTTTTTGAAGCAGGTCTGTGACCCATGTGGTGGAACTGTCTTGGAGCACACAAAAAATCTACTTTGCCCTGATAGCAAACCAGGTGATGTGCTCTAAAAGTTCTCTTCACAGCTCTGGCTTCTAATGAGCATTCATTTCATGTCACCAGAATAGATCTGGCCTTATGTAAAACCTCCAAAAGGTGCATACAGGGAACATCATGTCAGCACCTTGAATTGTGCTCTACACATTCACTACTTCTCAGCCACAAAAGTAAATTGGGTCAAATCCATTATTATTTAGCACTAGTCAGAACTTTAGTATACACTTGTTATAATGTTTTTTACACACAATCAACTGGACATGGTGGTAAAAGCCTCAGCCACTTCCCTGATCTCCCAGCAATCACAGGAAGATGTAATAGAGAATTATATAAAAAACTAGCAAAGTCCCAGTTCCCTACAACCAGGTGAACTCTTGCCTTTGAATGTCAGTGAGTAAAGCATGCTACTATACAGGAGCTTACTTTCAAATTAATTTCATAAAAATGAACTTCCCTTTAAAATTTTGCTGTTGCAATGTTGAGTAATAAAACAAAGTCTCAACATTCTGTAAAATTTAGAATTCCTAGGATACCAGTCTGAATTTTTGCCCATGTCTTGAAGTGTGCTCCACTGGAGGCAATTTCACTGCTGAAATTGCTGAATGAGCTGGGATCCTCTTTAGGATGATCATTTCAAGGAGCCAAACCCCAAATTCTCTCTCCACTTTTTCCCATGTTCACCTTCTTGTTTCTATCAACTGCTTGTAATAAGTTCGAAGTGTGGAAGCCTGATAGGGTGAAATAATGGAGAACCTTTTGCTGTCAGCAGCAACCTGAACTAATTCTGCTTTATTAGCATTGTGCAGGATAATTTCTTGCCAAACTCTAAAGGCATCCTTGGGAATATTTCTAGCAAAATCTTCCAGAAGTTGGTTTCATCATGAGATACAGATGTTTTCCAAATTCTGTACTGTATATTTTCTGTCAGAAATATTTAACGGCTGATCATAATCTCATTAGGCAATGTCAGTAATCGAAAACTAATATATGTGTATAGAAAATTGCTCATAGCAAAGTTTTTCATCAGGAAGAATGGTAAGGAACAAGTTGGAGTTTCACCACATGGACAGGACTATACACAGAAGGATCAGGTACTATAATTTATGGGAACATATTATCAGGGCAATTAAAAATAATACCGTGACACAACTAACTTATCAGTGCAGGTAGCCAAACATTAATGGCATGATGTTATACCATATGGTAGCATTCTGCAGAAAATGGGATAAATGTTGTACAATTCCCCAGTGTGAATGGTTTCATTAAAACCATGAGGAACACATGAATGACAAAGCAAGCTGGGTTTTTTTAAATTATAATTAAGTATTTTGACTATGCCCAGCAGTGCTTCTCTGAGTCATAATGAAGAGAGGTATTCCCAGGGTTTCTGTTCAGCTGTATTCACTCATCCAAGTCAAATTCTTTGGACTGGATCCAGCAACTTTACACAAGTGCAAGTTCTGCCTGCTGGAAATGTCAAGATCACCTGTGATTTCAAAGGAAAACTTGTACTTGCAAACAGTTGTGCTCCAGCACCCCAACAGCCTCATTAAAGCTGGTCTCAGGAATGCAGAAATCCAGCACCAAAAAGTGAGCAAGTAAAAGGGGGATGCAGGAGGAACCTGAAAAGCACCAGGTAGGGAACTTCACCAGGGTCTCAAAACTATCTCTGTTAGCTAATCATGGTAAAATACAAGTTGTTTAAACCACTTATTAATTAATTGGAACCACTCTACTTTCTGCAAAGTATCACAGAAAAATATTCATAGATATCACCAGTTCATGCCTTAAACTGAGCACCGGAGAGTTTGCATCAAACAAATTCATTGAACAGCATGGAAATGCCAGCAATGGTTTGAGAATGAGCAGACTAAAATAATCTGTTGTAAGTTATAGAAAGAAAGGAATTAGGCTTTTTGTTTTGCTGTTTGGTTTTTTTTTTAATGTAAATCCATACAGCTTGCAGCTAATTTATTCAACAAGAAGGATAGCATTTGGTATACAATGCCAATCAGACTTGAATTTTTTTGAAGTCTCTCTAATACTCTTCTTTTTATGTCTCTGAATCATCATCTGCAGGTGCAACTACTCCACCCTATGTGCACATCAAAGATGAGCATTTAGTCCTCTCCCTAAAGCATAGTCCCCCTCCTGCCAAATAATTGTGCTCAATAACTCTGTTTGCAGGGAAAGCACATCCTTCTGCCGGTGCATTAAAAAGGCCATGGATGTGGTATTTCTAGACCTGTATTAATGACAACAGCTAGAAGTATTCTCAATTTTGTCCACATAACTCTCCATTAAACTCAACTCTTCTAAAGATCACTTCTTTTCCATTCTGTCCTTATCCACTTCCAAGGCTAATTAATTACATTATCTCTTTTATAATATTTGTACTTCATCATTCATGACCCTTCTTGTCTCATTATCTGAAATATAATAGAAAGTGAGTGAAAAAAATCCAGGTTAATCTGCAGGGTAGCTCTTTCTTTCTAATCAGAGATCTTTTTTAGCTTAAAAGTGGCACTACTGCTGTGCTAACAGAATTTTTAAAGCATCATTTTTTTTTCTTAGTAAGTATGGGTTTGAAGTACATATTCAAGAGAGCTTTACATACATCAGAGCATCAATATGGCTACAAAGATGATCAAGGGAGGGGGGCATCCCTCTTAGAAGCAACAGTGGGCCTGTTCAACCTGGAGAAGAGGAGACTTCATTAATGTCTGTAATTATCTGAGGGGAGGGTATCAAGAGGATGGACCAGGGTCTCTTTGGTGGTGCTGGGTAGTAAGAGACAACGGGCAGGAACTGATGCACAAGAAGTTCCACCTGAACATGAGGAGGAATATCTTTACTGTGCAGGTGACCACAGACTGGAACTGATTGTCCAGAGAGGCTGTGGCTCTCCCTCACTGGAGATATTCAAAGCTACCTGGACACAACTCTGAATAATGTGCTTCAGGGAACCCTGCTCAAGCAGAGAGGTTGGAGGACATGACCTCCAGTGGTCCCTTTCAGCCTTAACTATTCTCTGATTCTGTGATCTTAGACAGTTTTGAGGGAAGTGATCAAATCACAGAGTAAAATATTTCTGTCACTGGAGAGCTAAACAAGCTGCTGTAGAGGTGTGGATATTTACTCATATGGAAGCAACTAGACTGGAAAATCTTGACCTGCTAAGGAGGTGAGATAGTTTCTGTCTTTTTGGACAAGAACCATGTATGTGAAAAGGTAAAATCTTCTTGAGCTGGGACTTGTGAAAGACTGGGTTCTACTGTCCAGTGAAGGATGGAGCAGGAAAATCCACCTCTTGTTCTCCTGTTCCTCTCCAAATGTCTCTCCAATGTCTCCCTCCGTGAGCCTTGAGGAATACAGTCCATAACATTTGTGCAGCAGTCACGTCTGATGGCAATTAGAGCCACAGGAGTGCATAATGGATGAGAAGAGCATCCAGCACCATCAGGGACTGAGTGTGGGGGGAGATGGCAGCCAACACCAGGAACATGGATCAAGGAAAGGCCCAGTTTGGGTGCCCTACACAGACACACAGAACACTGTGACACTCACACAGCAATGTCACTCCCCAGCAGTTTCACCCCCAAGCAGCACTGTCATCCCCAGCACTGTCACACTCCCCATGAAGGAAGTTGATAAGAAAGATGGGGACAAGAATTTTTAGTAGGCTCTGTAGCAACAGAACAAGGGGTAATGATTTTAAAATAGAGTGTAGATTCTGGTTAGCTAGAAGGATGAGGATGGTGGAACAATGAAACAGGCTGCCCAGAGAGGTTGTAGATGCCACAGCTGTGGAAATATTCAAGGTCCTGTTGGACAGGGCTCTGAGCTACCTCCTCTAGTGGAAGATGCCCATTTGCAGAGAGGCTGGACTAGATTACCTTTAAAGGTGCCTTCCAACCCAAACTATTCAATGATGCTAAGAGCTCAATACTCTGGATACAGTCAACTCCTGTTGGTTGACCTAAGAGCCCATGGACAGGACTTTGTCTCTTTTGTGCTCCTTGAGGATTGTAACAAAACAATGCTCCTTTTGTGCTCCTTGACTGATTGTTATAAAACTTGAGGATTCAAGTTTTCAAGGAGCTCACATGAAGAGAAAGTGAGGCTGCAAAAGGTCCATTGATTTAACAGTGTACAAAAAGTGAAGGCTTTTCATGCCTTCTTATAGGGTCATGAACTATCTTGTATGGAAAAGCATAAATTTCTCAGAGGGGTAAGAGTCCTGGAAATAAAATACAATCATGGTTTCAATCAATATTACTCCTTCTTATCACCAGTATGGATGATATAGTAACTGAACTGGAATTTAAATGCTATGAAAAGAAAGAAATGTCTTTTCATATTAACATTAGCCTCTTACTATTATTTAGTCACCAGTCAAAACAGGAGGGTTCTGTCTCGCTTTAAGTCATTTTGCAGTAATGGGCAAAGGAGTTCTTGGTTAGTGATTCTATAGATTGCTTTGGGTTTTTTTTTCTCTGAAAACCTGTTACCTTTGACATTCTTCTTTCTGGAGTTTTTCCAGTAACTTTGGTTTGCACAAAATTCATTTAATGACATGCTTTTTTAAATCCTGCCTTGGAATTGTCATTTAGAAGCTGTTGGAAAAAGCAGATTTTGGTGGGAAACAATAATGTTGACAGAATGCAAGCAGTGCATACATAATAAGGGAGTATGATGCATTTTCAATCAGTTTTTACAAGAACTAGGGAAGAATGGACTTGCAAAGAGACTTCTACACTTCAGGTTTTCTGAGTGCAACTAACCAAAGGTAAATTTTGTCATTAGTCCACAGGAGGTCTGGATGCACAGGTATCACAAACACACACATTGTACTCTTGTATTTGTATGCTGCTAGCTTGAGTTAAGCTCAACGTGAGATTTTACTTCTCTTGGCTCATAATAAGACTCAGTTCCCTTAGAAAAGTGAAGCTGAATTCCAGCTGCAAAATACCAAAATAAGAGCAAATATGAACAGCTCCAAGTCTCATTAAAGTGACACCCATGAAACGTATTTAAGGGAAAAAATTTTGAAAGCAAAGATCTAGTATTTCTTATAGCTTGTGGCCCATAGAAACTTCCTCCCTCATAGCATTAGGGTCCATAAACTTCTGATGAGCCTTCCAGTGCAGCATATTTTCCTCCTTTCCTTATTCCAGCAATACCATTTTAAGAGCATTCAGTGGCTTCTGCCCCCTGAGATCACACAAAATGCCAGTTACCTTGTAGTATTCCCACTCTCTGCACCCAGCTGGCTGGTGTTATCTAAAATCAAAATATTTCTTGTGGATAGACTCCAATGTGCCATTTTCTGCAGGTGCAGAAAAAAAAAAAGCCCCAACAAATCCAAGTCGTCCCCAAAACCCAGAAAAGCCACTTTTCAAGACTTCTTTTTATGAATAAACTTGATATTGTTTAAAACCTTTGTTGTGCCATATATTGAACAGGAGAAGAATAGATTGAGACATTTTACTGAGATTAGGCTGCACTAGTCAGCAAACAATCCCTTGGTAAGAGCCTGGTGGCCATGTGAGGATGCTCTGGTGAGAAACAAGGTCTTTTGGTGTAATACACAAGCTCCTTGGGTGGAAGCAGAGCTTAGGAACAGAGCCACTGAAAGCTGTGCTCAGCATTTACTGAGGCTGTTCTCTTGACAGCTGAAGGATGTCTTTTTTAACTCAGGAGATATTTGCTAGTGCTTTTTTACAAAACTGACAATTTGACATTGCATTTCAGAAGTGCATGAGTAACTTTGACGAACCTGGCTCCTGATTTCCCTGTATCCCCTGTGACCAGAGTTTCACGGCTTAGTACCTGACAGCTGAGTGCCAGTACATTTTGTGTGTGCATTTAGTTTGTAGCAAATGTGGGTAAAAGGAGTCACACCAGGCCTGAGTGGAAAAGGTAATACTTGTGTGTTATCCTTGGTGGCAGCAATGGGCTGCGATTAAGTAAGTACACAGGAGCTGCTGTGGTTCAGCTGATGCGAGGTAACTCATTAATATTCCATAATTTGATCATGTGTCAGAGCCCTCTGTCTTTACTTCCTTTAAAAAGTCTTAGGCAGGGATTGTAGCTTGGGAAGGACCTTTAACCTTGGACAGGGTATGATTTTCCCAGGAGTTTAAGCCTGCAGCAGCTGAAGGGTGTTCTGCCCTTGAGATTTTGCTGTGAATCACATCTAAGAAAAAATTTCAAATCCTACCCTGGCCTGTGGCTGCTGCAGTAAATTTGTAAAAATCATTCCTGCTGAGCTGTATGGATCCACATAGGCCTGTGAAGAATGTAAATCACAAAATTCTGAGAAAACTGCCAGGGCTGCATAGGAGAGAAATTGCAGCATGAACAGAATATGTAAGAGTGTGGAAAGGCAGAGTCTTTCTCCCACAGGTGATTTGTGAAAGTTATCATTTGGGTTGTGAGATATTTAACCAATGCCTTCTCTTCCCTCAGACTGTTTGGTAAGGGCTAGAGGGGAAGACACAAGCAGCCCCTTGAAGCATACAAGAACCCTGCGCTGGGGGGAAGGGGGGGGGTGGAGCAGGCAAAAATAAATTTCACAAAGCAGATTTTTAAAAGCAGGCAATTAAACTCAGGATATTATATGCCTCCTGTCAGCTAAAGTGGATTCTTACAGATATCAGCTCATGGTGCTTGACTGAAGGTATGCCAGGAATGCTGGATAGGTCGGCTGGGTGATGAACTGACATGTCCTAAAGGATTGAGATATGATGCAAGAGCAATACCACCACTAAAATGTGTTAGGGTATGTCAGGACAGAAAATTATCAACATCTCTTACTTTAAAGAGTCCTCAGTCTGCACAGCAGTAGTGAGTGGACCATGAGATATTTTATTGATGACACCATGTGCTGTGAGAAAAACTCCACAAATAAAGATTTTCAGGTTTGCTTTATGGCCTTTCCAATAAAGAGTAATCTATTTTCAATAAGATAAGAATTACTGTCAATCCTTTAAATTATAACAGATGTCTGAAATATACCTTAGCTAATTTAGCATTAATAGGAAGATAATTACCAGGCAAATACATACCTATTGATTGCTGCAGTTGTGTTTACTGACCTTCATCATCTATCTATTCTTACGTGCACAGTCTGCCAGATCTTTTAGATTCATTTTTTACTCTTAGAGGGGGACCCATATTAAGGATATTGTTAAGGTTATTAGGTATCAAGGTTAGAGGAATTTCTGCATACAGGAAACCAATTCCGGTTGTTTAGAAGTTCTCCTATTTTCTCAGCTTTTTTTTTTGTTTTAAATCCAAGAGTCTGTCTTGTATGGAATTTGGTGCATATGCACAGAAATTTTTATTGAAAAATCTTCAGCGATTCCTGAAAACTTATACATGAGTTTTAAGAAAAGTATATGTTTTTATAGCTGTTACAGGGAGGTTATTTACTTTTAGTAATCAAGTTACCCACATGCCATGAGATTTTAAGTATGGAAGACAGGGGGATTGTGCTTTTACAACATCTTGGTCTTCATCTTCCCACAGCACCACATGTCACCACATTCTTCCTGTAAAGTCATTCCTTTTCTCATTTCATTGTCTGCACTTTTACTTTCTCAGGCCAAGGCTTTTTTTGTGCATGGGTGGGAGCTTGGACAGAGACCTCCCAAAGGCCTGGCCCAGGAAGATGGTTTGACCTCTGCTTCTCTGTCCGTCCCTAGCTCCTCACATCCTGCTCACAACTTCCTCTCAATCTCCTGCCACAAGCTGCTTTATTATTACTTTTACTGTTATTGTTGTTATTGTTGTTTTTATTATTACTACATTGTTTTGTTTGTTTGTTTTTCACAGAAACATAGTGTCAAGTTCAAACCCTCATTTCATATATCTAAAGCTTTGCTGTTTGTGAACTTTATTGTGGATTCCTTTTTCTATCTTTTCCATCCTCAGTTTTCCTGGGATCTTTTCCTATTCTGAGGCACGTTTAACTCTGTCTGGATGCTTCTGAATTCCTGCAGTGCCATGCTAAATCTACAGCCTTTTCCCTATAGGAGACTAAATATATTAGAAAGAGTGATGAAGCTCCTTGAAATTTCACCTGCACACCTGCACAAGGGTGAGGCTCCATTTTCTTCCTCAGGGCTCTCTCACACCTCATGACCTCATTCAGAATCCTCCCCCTTGAAATCAATGGCTATAGAGACTAATTAAGAACTTCTGGACTGAAACCAGACATCTTGTTGGAAGCTAATTAGATATGATTCAAAGTTGATTGTCTACAGCAAATAAAATAGGCATTCTTGGTTTTCTTTTCTGCTCTTCTGGAAAAGCTGAGAGTGGCTGCAGAAAAAATGTTTGTGTTGGTGTTGTACTTCATGTGTGGCTGCATGTAGGTGGTTTCTCTTTGTGACTGTTCAACACTGCTCAAAACTTCTCACTAAAAGAAAGAAACAAATGATAATAAAATTTTAAAAAGGTGCTAACATTCACAACATTCTTTCAATGACTCTGTCTGGGCTGTGTACAGTAGGATATAGTTCCTGTCAACACAAGAATTCCTGTAGGGTTGAGATTATTATTTAACAAAATGTGTTCTTTGGCAACAACGAAAGAAACTAGTTAGTACTTAGGATGATGTTGTAAAAGCCTGGGTGCTTATGCCAGGCAAATTGACTTGAGTATTTACTCTGCAGTCTGAGATACGTAGTTTGCGTGAGAAATTTTCAATGAACAATATCAAAACACTAAAAATTGCTAATTATAACTTTGTTTTTTCTCTCAATGACCTGTAGAATTTAATTCATGCTGACATTCATGGACAGAAGAGTTAAAAAAATAAGCACAGAATAGTAGTTTTTGTGCAATATATTTCAGATGGAGTAATCTTTCTCTCACTCCATTTCTTTCCTTGACCAAGTGGGGGTGGTCTTGGCATATTTCTCAAGAATACAGTCCACAAATATATGACAATTCTCTGCTGCCACCTGAGAAGAGTTGGTTTCAGTCTTATGTTCCAGCTCTGACAGCAACCAGATCACCACTTCGACTGGATCTTAGAAATGGTCTTGTCTGAGAGTCCTATTACAACAAAATCCACAGCCATAGTTCTGGAGCAATGCATTATAATTAACATAATCATTGGAAACAATGTGAAATAATTGCCTGACAAAAATGTTCTGTTTAATGTTTAAATCTCTAGCTGAGGGAAGATTTGGGGGGGGAAAAAAAAGAGGTTGTTTATTTGTTTTGTTGGTTTCAACATAACATAACAAAAGAATTCTGCAAACAGTTTCCTGTCTATAAAAAGTTAGCCTTTTTCCTGAACTCAGTTGTCTATCCTATCTCTGTGAGTGACTAAGTAGCTCTGAATTACAGTTTACATGGGTGCATATAGACTTTTATGCTTTTTATACCCTTACACCTAAAAAAGACAAAGGAGTAGTAGTTTGCAAGGAGCCTGTTAGACAGGGTGAAAAATGGTACAAGACTTCAAGTCACAAAGAAAGGCTGTGACCAAGTCAGGAAATGAAGTCAGGGTAGTGCTAAATATAACACCATCTTTTCTATTTTCTTGTGACTCTCTAATGATTACTAAAAATAAGAATTAAGTAAGTAGCTCAAAAAACTGATCCACTTAGCCCATTGCCAAGAAGAACTAAGCAAGAAAAAAATTCATTTTAATTTTGCAGACCTTTACATTAGAGCTGTGGACTTTCTCTTAAAGGTGACTTCTGCTTCCCAAATAGGAAAGTACTGTCACCTGAAATATCTGCTCCATGGTCACGTAAGTGGGATAACCAGCAGTCAATAGTCATTGCCATCATCATCATATAAGGTGAGAACTCCTCAGCTTACAGGGACCATGAAAATGTTATGTGAAAGTAATGAAGAGGATAATAATGTAGATGGAAAGAGTGACTATTTTCTTTTGCAAACAGGAGCTGTAGCTGAAGTTGCTTTTCCAAATAAAGCATGAAGTTAGATTTCATGTTTCCTTTGTCCCACACATGCTCTGCCCACAAGCCTGGACTGACTGAAGCCGAAAGGTGTGTGTCTTCAAGAACACATCTGTACTCACTGTCATCTCAGCAGACATCATCACCTTGACACAGGGATGTTTCAGCTTTTGTTATTTAAATCACAAGCCAGCATTACCCAGGAGATAATATCCTAGGCCCGTGTGATGGTCCCTGCGGTAAGCAGTGTGAGATTATACTCCACTTGTGCATAGACAAAAATCCATGCACACGGGTCTGCCATACTGTCCATCTACATCCCCATAACTGTGAATCTCTTACCTAGTTTCAACCAGGAAGCAGAAGTTATCAGGAAGTAAATATCCAGTTTTGTAGGGACAGGTGGCTGAGCAGGAAAAAGAGGTGCCATTAGTGTTCTAAACAAGTCAGACCTTCTCTGATCACAAGGTTGCAGTGCACTCTCCTCCCACTGGAGAATTCACACAGAAGACAACTATTATGACTACCCCAGCCACAGGAAGAGTTTTAATTTATACTCCCACCAAAGAATCCAACCACAAGGCACAAATCCATTAAAAAACCCAAGCTTCATTAGATCTGTTGCATATGGAGCTGCTTGTCTCTTCAGGAACCACCCTTTACTTTATTTGTGGCAACTTCATCAGACTTTTCATGTTCCATTTCATTTGAACTAATCTCTCTCCATCACAGCTGGCCTGCTGAGCTCTGAGGAACAGATGTATGTTGTCCCTGACTGCTGCTTGGCAAACCTGGCTTGTGCCATTTCAGTGCTGAGTGATTCTGCCACATCTGCTCCCTTTCTGATCTCTGAGCACTTTGAGCTATCACAGGGCAGCTGTGGATCAGTGAAGGTTTAACAGAGAGTTCTCTTGTATTTACAGGGGGGGAAAAAATGTGTGCAACTCCATTATTTGTCTTCTTTTTCCAAAAAGACCACCTCCAGTGTCCCAATGTTAGCTAATGGAGACAGTGAGTTGGTTTTGGAGCATATGTATTTCATCCCTAAACTAAATCCAGTTGTCTGAGCAAGCTTGGTACCACCTCCTTTTATCAATAAAGTTTTTTCCTGTCTCTATAAACTGCAGATTTTCCTCTCTGTGTGAATTGCTTAAAGGAGTGCTATCTACAGAGAAAGGCAGGCACTTCTGCAAACATTCAGGCCAGCTGCTTGTAGGACATATTATAGGCACTCCTTCACAGTGCCTGTGTATAGTGCTAATGTGCTAGAGGGGCGTTTCTTGATGAGTAGCTTTGCTTGGGTATCTAAACTTGAATGTGGTTGAAAATGTTACCAAATATTACTCAAAATATATGGACTATAACCTGTCATATTCATAACATAAAGAACAACACAATTACCAATTGAGAAAGAAGTGCAAGTTAAGTGATTTTTTTTTTGTTGTGACAGCCCAGTCCTCATTTGAAATAAACTGGCATCAACAGCCATCAAAATCAATAGATCATGCAATAAAACAGCAGCTAAGGATATGGACTTAACAGTATTTTATTTTCACTAGGTAGAAAATCCTAGGGAGGCAGCTGTGGCCTTGAGAAGAGCCAAGCAAAGCTGTACTTTCTCTATGCCCATCTCTATCATTGGGGAAGAAATGCTGACACAAAAAAAGTGTCAATTCAAATGGACAAGAGGCCAGTGAAGTCAGTCTATTTCCACTCCAGATGGGAGATCCATGTTCTTTTTGCCAAGAGTGGACAACAAGATACAATTCCCCATGATGACAATGGACTCATAGAGATGCTAGCTAGCCCCTCATTTTTGATTTTTAATGCTCTTTACATATGGAAGAAGGAAAACCCTTAAGCTGTCATCCTTATGTTCAGATCCGAGGAGCTGCTCTAACTACCAGATTCTTAAAGTCCTCTAAATGCTTAGGCCCTTTATACAGGTTACAAGGAAAACCAACAGTTAATGCTTTTGCAAAATTATACCTTACCCTAATGGGATCTAATCAATCCTTTACATGTCTAGTTTTAATAAATCCTATTTTATTTTAAAATATAAGGCTTTTTAATTCAGATTACTTTCCTAATAATTATAAAAATTATTAAGCTCTTTATCTATTTTAAATGTAAAATTTTGCAGTGTAGTACATGACAGTGAAGTACATGACAGTACCACTCTGATTTTAAGGCAGTGTTACTCTGAAAGTACCACAGATTTTAAGGAAGGCTAGAGGAGAACAGCTGCAACTTACTGGGATAGCTGAGAAATTTCAGAAAACAGCCTTTCCCCAAACAAGTTTGGCTGCAGATTAATATCTTTTTGCCTTGGAAAATAGGCACTGCAATATGCAAAAGCCTCTATCACATTTTTATGTCACCCAAGGGCAACAGCATAGAGGGCTTTAGCAGAATTTTAGGGAAAACATCATCAGAATGTTCTGTAATGTTTCATCTCTAGGTACAGTTCTAGAAGTCCTTGATTTATGTTAGATCTGACAGGTTTGGTGACTACAGTGGAGCACATTCCATTATGTGTGATGTATGATATTCTTTCATAAAATCTTTCATAAATAGAAAGATAGGACCAGAGTAGCCCTATTACCTTTTAATTTTTTGAAATCTTAGGATACCAGAATTTCTTCCTTTAACACCTTCATGTGAATATCAGGAAAGAAATGGCCACTACACGCAGATGTGCATATTCCTGGCAAGATGCCACGGCTTCCTGTTCAGTTACATTGCAGCACTGGCACCAAGCCAAGGAATCAGCAGTTCTGGTTTCCATGAGGAGAAAATTCTTCCCAGTGAGCTTCCATGTGATGGGGTTTAAATGTGATCCAGGATGTTTCTTAGGTCTGCAAGTATTTTCTCTGTGGTGAAAGGAAGCGTTATGAAGAGGAAGGCTCTAAAACCTGGCAGTCAGGGTGTTTTTGGAGGTAACCCTACCCCTGCTCTTGGCATGCTGCCCCTCACTGCATGCAGGGAAACTGCGTTCAGTTAATGATATCCATAACTGGGGACTTCAGAGAGCTGTGACAAATGCAGCTGATTAATTGCTTTTCTCAGGCATTGCTTGCTCTGTTTTTCAAGTGCAGACCAGCTGCTGGAAGATGTTACATCAATTCCTGCTGTAAGGCACAACTCTTAATCTGAGGTGCTACTTCAGCCTTTTCTGGGAACATCAGTTCCCCCAAACTGAAACTTGGACACTGTACAGGGGCATTTGATTAATTTTTGTATTTTAAGCAATATCTGTTAGCATTCAAATTATTCTCTGCTTCCTGCACTGCTCCCTAAGATAAGAGTGGTTTAAGAACGTACGTTTGTGGTAATCAAACCGTCCTGAAAGTGCAATGTGAGGAAACGTATGGTTCTCTACTCTTTTTTCCCCTTCTCTTTTTTTTCCCCCTCCTGTGAGCTACTTGTCTATTTATAGAAATACGCCTCTCCATTTACTTCAGAGCAGTGACATGGAGAAGCAGATATTTAGAGGAAGTCCATTCGCTTGACAAAAACATCCATTACCTTTATCACCAGTGGAGACCAACAAAGAATCAATTACAATACTTCACTTGGGAATGACTAATTGAATTGTGAAATATACTGACACTCTGAAGTCACTGTGGCGAGCTAAATACTGGCACTTGTAAAAGGCAGGAAATGTGGATAAGATGCTGATTCAATTGATTTGAGGCTAGAATGCATTTTCAGTTTGTGTTGATGACCTAAGCTTGTCTAATTTCCACCAAGTCTTATTAATCAAGGGTCAGGGAATTAGTTCAGAAGAGAGAACTGCAGAGGATTTGCACCTACTTGGTTTAACTATGAAATTAGCTCTGAGTGCTAAATACACCTCATCCAATCCTGCAGTCAGATCACCTGTCAACTCTGTGTTTAATCACTGAACCACTTAAATTAGTCACTTGGCTGGCTCTAGTGGTGCATCTATCTTATGTCCTCTGCCATCATCCTCCTCCACAATTGCTAGCACCTTCAAATCCTGCAGGTGAAGGCAGAGAAAAGAGGCTGAGGGTGTTGTTGGATGGCCTCAGCTGGATGTGCTCAGAGTCCTGCTGTCATTCAGCCATTTCTTATATTAAAGTACATTGAGAAGCTTCACGGGACATTCCAGAGACTGGAACTTCATCACCTGTGAAGTTCAATTCTTAGGAAGATCCTTGGCACAATTTTAGCCGGAGCCATCTTCTCTATCCCAAATGCCTCAGAAATGTTCAGAAGCTGGCATAGAGCAAATACAAATTCCAGGAGGCACTTTGGGTCAGTGGCTTCCATTTGGGTATTCATACTGGGTGCAATGTTCTCAGTTCAGGTTTTAATTTGTCCTTTGACTTCAATGACAGAGAATTATATGGCTCAAATTTATTTACTAGTGCAAACACTGTTTCCATGCTGCAATAAATAACTGTTCAACATAAAACGCTGAAACTTGGAAAATTAGCCAAAAAAATTGAGGTGGTTTTTTATATATAGTGCAAAATTAATCAAATAATATGTTAATAAAAGTCAGTTAATCCAAGTATAAAAAGCTGCAGATGGATATAATATAATTACTATGCTTGCTTAGTAACAAGCATGTGGTTCATTACTGAAGAAAACTTGCATGTGCTCAGGGGATCCTCTCTTTCCAATTCCCCTGAGCTCCAGGAAGGAAGAAGGGGTGACCTTCCTGCCCTGGTGAAATCCACCCTACAGACACATCCAAACCAAAAAGTAGCTTTTATTTCTAGGGCTTTCTGAAAAGCTTCTGAAGAGGAAAATGCTTTGGTCTTTGAAATGTCCTAGGGGCCTGATCCAAGCACTTTGCAAGCAAAGAGAATTGCTGAGTTTGTTACAGAAGGTGAAATCTCAGCCATTGAAATAAATGCTGTCATCCCCTTGATCCACTGAAGTTAGGATTTAAATTCATTTCTTCTTCAATTCATCATATTAAAGAATTATATCTCCATGTCTCTCAGCTTTAACACTTTGAAATAACAGTAGTTCAGCAACAAGCTTCAGTGCAGTCAATCCTTCTTATACCCATAAAGGAAATAAAATAACATTCTATAGATATACTTTATTTAAACTGATTTCTAATGTATTTTTTCTAATTTATTTGGTTTAAACACTAGAAGGGCTGGTCTTGTTTACAAGATGAAATGTTAGATTCTCTGGATTCTCTCCTTGAAATTGACTCAGTCTCCTTTGTATCTAAAGGATTTGTGATTCATCATGGTGTCAGGAAGGAATGTTTCTGTTAGAACTAATCAGCAGAAGGAAAAAAATCAGGAAAGAAATGTGTGTTTATGACCTGTGATCTGAAGAATAGAATCTTTGAAGGGTAGAAAGTAAGAGACTCTCTACTACTAAGCTCAAGGTGGAGGCAAAGGGAAGGGAGAAAGAGGAGAGGAAAAAAGGTCACCTACCGCATATTTTTAGTCCATATTTACATCACAAGATGCTTTGATGCTGGACATCTCATGAGAAATGGTGTTTTAGGTACATTCTACCAGTGTGGAATAACTGGCACAAGCACCTTTCCATTTTCAGGCAGAACCAAGGTCTGATTTTACACTAGAGTACACATGGCTCACTGGATGACATGATTCTATTGAGTGGGACTTGGTATCATTTCTGTGTCAAACACTGCTGGAAGGAGCAGTATCCATAATTTTGATGGATAAATATCAAGGGAAGAAACAGCTGAAGTAACTTGCCTATGGACAGACAACAGCAAGTTGGCAGGACTGGAGGTTTTACTTGATTTCTGCCTCTTAAACCCATGCCCTGCTTGTTCAGTGATAGCAAGCAGAAGTGCAAAACAAAACAGAAATTGCAACAAACTCCTCTCTCTCCCTTCCCTTCCCTTCCCTTCCCTTCCCTTCCCTCTCTAGTGGCTTAAGGGAAAGCTTTTACTTAAAACATTGCTTCCTAGCTAAACTATTTCCTTAAACCTCATTAAAATAAACTTGGAATCAATGAGGATATCATTTTGCATCAGATAGCTTTTGATCCATTATTTATGCTTGTGAATAAAATGCAATGTGTTTTAATTAATATAGAGACTAAGCTAAGAGTCCAAAATGTAGCTTCAGAAAAAGAACTTAGAGAACACAGAGCTGCTAAATAGAGATGCCAGGTCATTTCTGTGTTCAAACACAGAGAACACAGCAATTCTGTATTTTAGAAAAAGGTTTTCACATATTGTCTGGATGCCTAAATGAACATGTTCTAGAGCTCCTGAAATCCAACAAGTTTATAAAATTGTGATGTCATCCTGAAAATTCATATTTTTTAACAGCAGAGTTGTCAAAGCGTATACAAGAACAAGTGCACATTTTTCAGTTGTGTCACTTGCAAAAAAATGACACTCACTACATTATCATTGCCAAGTGTTTACACCACATATTTTCAGTGCACCTGTTGTACGAATAAAAATTGCACTGCCAACTGAAATTTAACTGACCATGTCAACATTCTGTACTAGAAGCTGGCTTGTAACTGAAAAGTTAAACACTAAAGCCTGAGGGACTGAAGAAATGCTTACATAGACCCTCACTTTTCCCATGTTTTCAATTAAATAGAGGATGAGCTTCTCAGATGAACTTAATTTTGTCAAAAAAGGCAGTCATGAGTATAGATGTACTGTGGGAAAATGAGTCTGGCCAATGAACTGGAATGAGATGGATAGGAATGCAAGCTGTAATTCTTGCAAAGTCCTTTGGCAACATCTAGTTAGGTTTATCACAATACAAGAATGATATCTGACACAGTGAAGTCTTTGTATTTTTGTAAATCTTTACACTAGCACCAATTCACAGTATTTCCATTTCCTGAAAAATTACCTTTAGTAATCCCTCATGGGAATTATACCCATCTTGCTCTCAATATATTTTACATTGTCCTTAAATGATGAGATGTCTACAAAGACCCCAACAACTGGTTAGAGCCTTGACAACTGCAAAACAAAGATGTTCTGTGCTGGCCTAAGCTTGCAAGAATGAGAGAAGTGCTGGAGCCAACCACATATTTTGGGAGTTTTCCAGCTCTGTCAGAAACCTCTTTTTTTTCTTGTTTGGCAACAAATGGCACTAATGAGAACAATGAATTTCAGTAATTAGGTTAAGAGGCTTAAACAAACAACCTAACTAGAACAATGAAAGATGAAGATGGGAAGATAGATTATTGTGAGTTTATTGTCATTGCAGAGTGATGAAAGTTTAGTTAGCTAGCTGGCATTTATATTATTCATTTAATCACAAAGTTAATTCCAGATCTGCCTATTTCTCTATCTGCTATTTGGGTTTAGGAGCAAAAAAGCTGCATAACAGAACTGGAAAAAAGTAAATCTGAGAGATGCTGGGGGGTGAATTGTCTGCACAGGAAGTACATTCTTTGTTCAGCCAAAGAACAGCTGTAGCTTTTTTCAGAAAGGAAGATCAGTCCATGAATTAACATCTCATAAGTTTTTGGAGAAAAGCTTTCAAATCCCTCCTCTTCTGATTTTTTGATCTTGAACAATTCCGTTGAAGTTTCCTATTAGCTAAAAACGGTACATAAATATGGAAACAATTCAGGAGTCTTGCAAAGCTTATGACATGCTCAGATAACAATGAGTTCATTTAAACATCTTATGAATTGTTGTGGTGTGTGTGTTTCTTCAAGTTTGTTCAAGTTTATTAAGTTGTACACTTGTAAAAGTTATTTGCTTGGCCACCCCCGTTATAGTGGTTTTGTCCTATGTGACAACGGCTTGTCCCTAGCTGTGTCTCCCCTCCTTCTCAATCCCCTTTGCACCACCCTTTGTTCTAGTGTTTTCCCTGTCAGTCACCCTGAACCCTGCCCCTCTCCCCTTGTCCATCATTGTCAACCCCACCCTTCCTTCCAGAACCTTCCCCAGAACTCAATGTCCCTATGGTTACTTCCCCTGTCCCTCAAGCAATGCCTCCGCCCCACTGCAGGCTATTGGTTACGTTGTATTTAATCCCACCCCATGGGCCTCCCCTTGTTACCAATGAGTGGAGACTGCTTTGTGTCTCCCATTTCTTTGCTGTATAAATTTGCATGCAAACGCGTTCTATTGCCGTTTGCCGGCCAGGTTTCCTTGAATGAAGATCCTCATTCTTCCTTGGAGAGCCCTCTCCTCATTCCTCTGCCTTCACCCGTGCACGGCTCCACCTCGTGCATGGAGCATTTGGGCTCTAAGCTGGACCGGGACTCATCTCGTTCTCCTGGTCTGTCCCGCTCTTGGTGCAAGCCTGAGTGGGGCTGAACCAGCTCCTCTGGACTCCGGCACTGCGACAACGAATGACTGTAATATTTTGCAAATTACCCTGCTCATTGGCTTTGGCTGAAATCTGAAGCCTTTGCATGCAGGCTGATCTTCTTGATGCTCTTTGTCTGTGACACTTTTCAATGGCTCTTTACCTGTGAAGTTACTGTATGTTTTCCAAATTTGCACTTTTTTTGGCTGTATAGTCACATGGAAAATACATTTGCAAAGAGAGTTCATGCTTAGTAGAGAAATGAGGAGGGACACCTCATTGCAGTGGGAATAACTTCATTTTAGTCCTCAGGACAGAAACTGATGTAATCAAAAATGTCAGTTTTGCTGATAGATGTCTTCAGGAGCAAGTGAAGTTCCTACATTTTCAAGCTTCCATAGTGATGTAACAGGGTGTGTTAAGTAACGAAAAAAGTAAGAATGGTGTTGGACTGGAAACATGCTGCTTAAAAACTACAGATTGCAATATGTAAGGTGAAGGATATATATCTCAAATATTATGTAGTATTTACTTCAAAGTGTCTTCAGAAGGGTTCAGTATATAAAGGGAAAACAAGTTTGATGGTAAGGAGGGATTGGACTGGAAATTTAGGCTGATACTGTTTTGCTTTAATGCATATTTGCTACATACCTAAACTTTCTAATAATGCACATCCAAGTCTCTTAATCACTTATCAAAAAAACTTGATTAAGAAGTAAGACAGCAGTTAGGAAAAAAACCCAAACACAAAGATATACAATATGTAATTTGCATGCTAAAAATACTGAAAAAAATAATGTGAGGAACATAAAACAACATAAAAATATGGAAGAAAAATGTTAGCATGATAAAATGTAGGTTTGTTATGTATACTGGTACAAAAGTATATCTGAAGATAGAATGATGCTGGAAACAAATCACCAAATTCTTTTTAGAAGCCATAGAATAATTAAAATTGATAAAAATATCGGGATTCCTAGAAATAGAGATGCTGTACATATACCATGTAAGAAAAAAAAAATTTCTTTCCAGTTTGTCATGGTCTGAGGAAAATACAAAGCGACTTTAAGTAGAATTAAATACTTCTAATTCAGTGGAAGCATATGTTTTGCACACAAATGGCTCTAGGAAATATTCAATCTTGAATGCTCGTTTTTAACAAATTCTGGAAAGCCAGGAAAATTCCAGAAGACCGAATTTAGCCAATATTAAAAAAAAAAATCTGACAAGATGACTGGAGCTCAGTATAGGTCAATTAGTCTGACATCTGTTCCAGAATATATAACAGAAAAGCTGGGAGGAGAATCAGCTGAGAAATAATTAAAGGATAGAAATAAAATTATTTCCAGGCAACATGGTTTTATGAAAAGCAGATCATGTCAAAGAAATCTCACTTTATTCTTTGATGAAATTGCAAGCTTGTTTGAGTAATCTGATTTTTGTAAAATATTTGAATTTGGCAGCACAGCACATTCTGATTTAAACATTGGCATCATATACTATTAAGAAAGCAAATGTTTTATGAATTAAGAACTGGTTAAGTGATAGATCTTAGAAAGAGATTGTCTCCAGGAAATTATCAACAGCTGAACATACTTATAATAGAGTTTCATGGGGATCAGTAGCAGACCTGATACCATTCGACTTCACTGATTATTTTTGAAAATAAATAATAAATCACTAATGATAACATTTGTAATTAAAATTGAAAAAATAAAAGCAAGTTGGCAAAATAGTACATAGGATAGCACAATGAGGTTATCTTTACATAAATGGGACCCTGAAGACCTAGGGATCAAAATGAAGGAGCATCCTAATGTGAGGTCTCAGCATGGTAAGTGCTGATAATTAGCTGTAATTGCAGTCTACCTGCAGATGTGACTATGCTGTTCTCTGGGTCCTGGCTGTTCAGTGTGCAATCAGCACTGGGATGTCTGTGCTGCACTTCTCCACACTTCCTTTTGTGCTGGCTTGTACAAACTGAGATAGCTCAGATGCCTTGGATGCCTCTGCCAGCATGAGGTAGTTTTGCCCTTGATCACAATCACACTACTTGCACAGGGAGATTGTAATGGGTATTAAATAACCCTTCAATCTAGGAGGAAGGAAGTAACAGGAACCAATGTCTGGAAGTTGAAGACACGCACATTTGAGTTAAAATGCATTATTGTTCCTATATACACACCACTGGAAGAAATTATGAGGGGAATGCCCAGATTCAGTCAAGCCTGTGCCTTTGGATGCATGTCATTTTGTGAAAGGGGGTGGCAATTCCCATGAGACCTAGGTGAAAAAAGCACTGTATAACTTTCTCATTATCGTTTTTAAGAACAGACCTGGTTGCCAGTTCTGTTCAGAACAATTACCTTGCTGACATTGATTTTGGAGGGGAAAGGGTTGAAATCTCACAGGCAAAAATACATAATATGTACAGAATAATCTGTAAAGAAAAAGAAAGTTCATTATATAACACACTAAAAGTCAAATCTGAAGCTCTGCTCTTAAGCAATAAGCCTGCCAATTGAAAAAAGTTTCAGGCTGCCCACACTTAATGCTTTTCAGATGACAGAAAGGGTATGACCTTCAGAGGTCATCTTAAGTCAAGATCAACTCCACTGAAAACTGATTAAGAGAAAAATGAAATGCCAGTAATGTTAAACTCACAGGTATAAAAAATGTCCTTCCTGCAACACCATAAATGACTTCTCTAATCCAACTGAGGTCCTCTCTATCCCAGTCATTGCAGGGAAATAATAGCAGCTTCTCATACAACCTGTGAATGTGTTGTGGACCCTTCCAGAAGAATCCTTAAAATTCCCCAAATGTGTTGTTCACTCAGAGACTCCAGCCTACAAATCTGTGTATTGTTAACTAGTTTGAGTCAAGGATTAAAGAGTGTCCTACCCTGAGTAAGTCCAGGTAGTGTGGAAAGTTGTGTTTCAACAGCAGAATGAGAACAATGAGATCAACTACAAGTGACTAAACTCCTCAACATAGAAAAGACTCCCTCTTTTAAATTCAATTATATAGAAAGGTTCTGTAGTCAATACCCTAACATGCTTGTAAGTCTCCTTCTGCCCACTGTTGAAACTAAGCCTTCTGTATTTCAGTTCCTGTAGAATCACTTATCCTATCTTACAAAAATATTGTTAAGTATCTTTAAATTAAAGAATATTGGTTCGGAAATCACAAAGTTTGCAGTGAAAGAGTGATATTCAAGTATTTTCTTAGTAAAATTACTTTAAAGATCACAGCTTATGCAGTATTTTTTAGATGGTGTATAATTGTATATCTTCAGTACAATTTAATTTAGGAAATGTTGCCATAAGATGGGCTGAGTGTGGGAGCATGCTGCTGACAGTGTTCATTTTCCATCATGAATTATTTGGGGATGTATATGCTCTCCCATTAATGATTTGCATACAAATTTTAAATATTGACTACAATATTGGAAGAGGTATTCTCCTTCTTTCTAGACAAAAGGAATTTTATTTTAAGAAATAAAAGAGCACTGATACAGCTGCTTTGGGAACAGTTGAACTGTTACTTGTGTAAGACAATGACTGACCTACTCAAATTATATCCTACAAATCCCAAACAAAGAGATAAAGAAATGTAGAATTCACAGCATTGCATCAATTTTAATAAGCAAGGCTTGACCTAAAAATAGTCCAGAGGAGTGTTGGATTTTGTGGCTGCAGGATCAAGTCCAGGGAGGTCTGGCATGAGGCACAACGAGATGGGTCCCTGCTTGTTTAAGCTCAAAAATCCATTTATTGGGGCATCACCAATACGGAGACACACTCATCTTAATCCAGAGATAGAGACCTTTGAACAGGGGCAGGGTGGTGGGATTTACAGGGAAGGGTGGAGTTTTACCTTTCCTGGGCTTATAAAATTCCTCCCCTAAGGCAGAGGGGTGGGGTCCACTTTTCCCAGGACTCAAAGCTGTGCCTCTTAATTAAATCTTTGTTTCTCCTGGGAAACAGAGATGCCACAGAGGAGGCCACCAAGATGCTGGGAGGGCTGGAGCACCTCTCCTATGAGAACAGGCAGAGAGAGCTGGGGCTGTTTGGCCTGAAGGAGAGAAGGCTTTGGGCAGCTCCTATTGCACCTTCCAGTACTCAAAGGGACTGCAAGAGAGCTGGAGGGGGACTTTTGACAACAAGGGCACATTGCAATAGGGGGAATGGCTTTAAATTGAAAGGGGACGCATTTAGATGAGGTATAAAAAAAAATTTCTTTGTTGTAAGAGCTGTGTGACACTGGAACAGGTTGTCCAGAGAAGTTATGATCGCCCCATCCCAGGAAGTTTTGAGAACAGTTTGGATGGGGCTTTGAGCAACCTTGTCTGGTGAAAGGTGTCCCTGGTCTTGGCAGCGGGGCTGGAACTGAATGATCTTTTAAGTCTCTTTCAGCCAAAACCATTCTATGACCCCATGAATACCAGAGGCTCTTTCAGCTCTCACTCACTATCACAGTGATGTCTGTCAAGAGTAATGTATTTTTCAGAATCATAAATTATGCTGAGTTGGAAGGAACCCACAAGGATCATCAACTCCAGCTCCTGACCCTGCTCAGGACATCCCACGAGTCACACCCTATGCCTGAGAGCATTTTCCAGATGCTCTGTGAGCTCTGTCAGGCTGGTGCTGTGATCACTTCCCTGGGGAGCCTGTTCAGTGCCCAAACACCCTCTGAATGAAGAACCTTTTTCTAATATCTAACGTAAACCTCCCCTGGCACAGCTTCAGGCCATTCACTCAGATCCTGTCATCAAGTAAGCACAGAAAACTATGGTTTTGAGTTTACAAAGACTAAGAAATGGAAATTATTTTTACATTCTTTAAGTGAGAACAAATTTTGAGAAAAGGAGTGTAGGTTCTGTCATAAAAAACTGTATGAAAACCTGTATTAATTGGGAAGAAATAGGGTTAAGGAGAGAGCAGGATTAGCCTGTCAACAGAAGAGTAGGTGAGCTCAAGGCAGCTGTGAAACCACACCTGAAGTCTTTTTTGTCAAGTTAGCCTGGATCCCCAAGTTCCTGATGGACCAGCTCTTGTCCAAGGCAAGGTGGAGAAGGTCTCCAGGCAGGGGTCCTGTTTTACATAGGAGCTCTGGCCATACATCTGTACAGCAGGGTTGGCTCAGGCCCTGGCTTGGTCTCACAATGCTCAAGCAAGTGGACATCACAGTGCTTCATAGACTCTCTTATGCTATGTGTGATGCACACACACAATGAAAAGATTGTGCCTAACTGTGCTGGTTTGACCTTGGTTGGTATTGGGGAGGAAGGAAAAGAAGACATCCCCGGAAATAGTTCTCCTGGAAGAGGTTCTTGGAAATTTCAGTGAGAGCCAATGACTGTTTAGTTCTGAGAACTGACAGCTCTGTAAACTATTCAGAGTCAAGATCCACCCCCATGAATACCCATTGCGAAGCCCAGGAAACTCTGAACTCCCTCTCTTTGGTTTCCGGCGGCTGAAGGTGACAGAGCTGTGAGTGAGGGGAAGCCCGGCCTGAGCCGGGCCAGGCCGAGCCGAGCCGGGCCGGGCCGGGCCAGCCAAGCCGGGCCAGGCTGAGCCAGGCCA
>VWYI01030304.1:9994-42343 GCA_013399455.1 Anthoscopus minutus | reverse complement strand
TTGAACAGCCCATCTTTAAAAATGACACCCCATAAGTTGACAATGACCCATTGACTCAATGAAGTAAATGGGAGGAGTTTCACAACAGCAGAATTTTTTTCTGAACTGGGCAGCTGCTGTTTTGTGAAGATGCAAGCCACAGAGAACTGTTCTTGTGGACATATCTCCAGAGTGTTGAAAAAAGAAGACTCCTTGCCTTATGTAAATTAGAGAAAGATTATTGTAGAAGTGATAACTGATTTTAAAAATCCCAGATTTTGTTTTATGTTGTCAGGTTGGGAAAGAAAATAAGTAAGTAGGAGAGAGAAGTGTTCTGGAAGTTTCATTTGGACTTTTCCTTTTCATTTTCTTTTTAGTTTGTTTTGTTAATAAATTTTCCTTATAGTCTTAAGTTTGAGCCTGCGTTTTCCTTTCCTCTAAATTCATATCTCATAACAGAGAATAAGTAAGCTAGTAAGTTTTAGCTAGCTCTAAACCCACAACACTAACCCAGTTTAAAAAGATCTTAAAAGATGAGTTTGAAGTGAAAGTTGGCAGAAATCAAACAGCAGAGGGAGATGTTTGGGAATTACCACAGGAACCCCAGATCAGTTATCCTTCCATTAAGCAGCTATTTATACACAAGGTGAGAATCTTGGATTTAACAGCCAATACACAGCATGTAAACCACACAGATGACACTGCCAGATTCTCCCAGCACCAAACTCAGTACAGCAGCAGCTTGTGTCTCCTAGTGCTTTCTCTCAGGGTCATCACAAGTATTCTCCTCTGGCATAATGTTTGCTTTGCAGTACCAGTCCCAACCAGTACAACTCTGTGGTCACAGGCTGGAGGCACTGCTTGATGAGAAATATCAAGGAGGTTATATGTTTACTACCCAAATTCCAAGGCTTGCTGATCAGGAGGATGGAGAGCAGCCAAAATAACCTCTCCCACAACAGTGGGGGATTACTTCTGCTTCTTTATGAGTTTACCAGACTGTCTTCCCTGGGTTAGTAAGCACAGGTGGAGGAGACACCTGCATTACTCCATCCCTGGAAGTATTTAAGGCCATGTTGGATGGGGTCCTGATCAACTTCATCTAGTGGAAATTGTCCCTGCCTGTGATGCAGAGGTTGGAACTGGATGATCTTTAAAGTCCCTTCCAGACCAAACCGTTCTCCAATTCCATGAGTCTGTGATTCTATGAGTCTGTGAGTCCATGAGTCTACAATAAGAAGTTGATAAAGACAAAAGAGAGGAATTCAAATAGTCTCTCTCTAAAGGAGGTCACAGATTAATTTTTGTAGGGAAATTAAACACTTGAACCTCATGTATCAGAGGAGAGGAATATGCAAAAGACTTAATGTAGAAGATAGAAGCATTTTGATAGACTTAGGTTATATTAGCCCTTGTTCCACTGTGTTGCTTATGTGGACACTAAATTACCCTTTGCTTTAAGAAAGAGTAAGTGTTGGCTCATTGATGACAGACTTTGAAGGAAAATCTTCAAGCTGCCTCAGAATGTGTTCAGCAAATGTATTTCTTAGTTCCTGCAGTGTCAGTTGGATTAGCTGCTCTGCTTTTTGTCTCAGAGATTATCTAAAAGAGAGTCCTTAATAATTCTGTTGGAACACTACTCATGTTTTACTATAAGCACAAGCTTATATTGCTGTAACTTTCTAAAGAGTTACTCTGGCAAAACCTCACATAGCGATTCAGCTACAGGAGTGAATATCAGCATATTCTAATGTCTTCACTGGCTACCCTCATCTGAACCCCTGTGTATGGGCACTTTGTCATTGCCTGGAGCTGTAGACACTGTGCACAGTAAAGCACTGCATGCTCTACTGTTGTCTTTCTCGCCTGGGGCAAGAATTAACCCTGAATTTTTAACTTGAACCATTAAATGCCAAAGGTGGTGTAGCTGCAGAATGACAGCTTTTCCTCTGTACCTCCCACCGCCTGCATCACACAGCTTTGCAGAACTCTTTGAGCTTTTGAGTTCTCTTTGGTGCAATGCACAAGTACAAAGAGTAGAGGCTTCAGCTGTGATTTCTCATACATGTGCAGACTTCAGCAGTCCTGAATGCATAAACTTTACCAAAAGTGATGTGGTGGATCCATTCAATATTTATTTAAACACTGTAATAATATTTTGTCATAGAACATTCCTGTTACGGGGCTTTGTTACTCAGATGCGGCTACTTCAAAACTGATGCCTTGGGCTTTTGGGTTTTCTGTTCTGCATTGGTGTGTGGCTTTTGTTCAGGGTGCTGAGATCCTTTCACAGGGTGATGAAGACACAACAATCCTACTCCAATTGGGACTCAAGGACATTTTTTCCAAACTTCAGGCTCAAAGTACAAACAACTTGGAAGGAAGAGGACAGGCAAGTGGGACTCCTGTATGCAAATGGACCCAAACATAAAAAGTGTGGTCTCAGGACTGGGCCCGCTTTTGCCTCCATTTTGGAGATCCAGGCAGAGCCTGATTTGTAGCACTGGTGCTGCCCGGGTGTGGCCTTTGAAGGCCTCAATAAATATACTTTATTCCTCTTAACTCTGTCTAGCCTCTGTTCCAGCTCTTCCAGTCATCAGAACCAAAGAAGAACAGCTCAGAAGGTGAAGGAGTAGATGTCAAGTAAAGGGACACTGTCCAGCAGAACATGAGAAAGGAATTAACACATTTTGAGAGGACAGCAGCTGATCTCTGAAGGATGAAACACAGGTCAGTCTTTCTGTCACTGCTCCAGCTGGCTGACCTACAGATTGTCTCCAGACCTGGGAACAGCTCAACCGGTTATCTGTCCAGAAACAAATGCTTCAGCAACTGAGCATGTCAAATAGAAATGTAAGAAAGAAAGAAAAATGATAATGAGATTTTATATAGAATTTTGTGAGTGAACTATAGAAATAGTGAAAAAATATCAAAAGTCGTAGTGCTTGGGAGGGGAAAAAAGAAATTTTTGTGTGGGTTTGGAGATGGCTACATTTAAGAATTTAGGAAGTAGCAGACATTAAATAAATAAATAATGAAGCTGACATAAATGAATAAACTTTACAGACTTATATTACCAAGTGTACTAACAAGAGTGTTAGTAATTATTAAACATACTTTCTAATTAACTGTTGGCCTGTTTAGATCTGTTTATTGTGGAAATGCAGAATCTCATTCTAAATCTGAATAAAGTGGCATATCAACCTGGGGAATGTGCAGCCAGTGCAGAGAGGTTGCCTTAGTCTGCAACTGTGTAATTACATCTGTTCATGATGTAAGTAAGTAAATGAGAGTTCATTATGGGAGGAGTAATTAGCCACTGGATAAAGGTGGAGCATGAGTTTGTGCACTGTGCTCAAAGACAGAGAAAACTCATAGTTGGGCTTATTTCTACACATAGTATGTACATCTTTATTAGTTATGTAAAAACCTGTAGAAGCTTTTTTTTCTTCCATTGCCTGAGTCACAGAAAAATGAAATGTTGATGAATGTAATAGTGCAAAATGTTTCTCAGGTATTTGGAGAAGAGGGAAGAATATGGGAGAAAAGTGAAGTGTAGAGTCAGTAATGAATAGTGCTGAAAGGCTGAATATGGCAGGGATATAAGAAAGGCAAAATATGCCAATTCTGTGGGCACAGGGAGAACTAAACACCCGTTTCTTTAGTGAGCGGAGGTGCTGCAGTGATGTCTCTTGGATGTGGGCTGGCCATTGCTGCAACTTCAGTGTTTCATTTAGAAATAAAGTGCAGGATTCATGTACTCACTAAATGGTTCCTGGACGATGTTCCCTCAGCCTTTTCAGACTGCATTGGTGTCTCTGAGTCTTCTTTTGTATCACCTCAACTTCTCCTGAAGCTATCGTGGCATTTGCTTCCTCAGGTGCTGCCGTCAGTTCTGCAAAGGCCTGTTTTGGTATCCAGTGAGTCCTGGTTAGAGGATGGAGCATAGAATAAATCTGCTTTATCTGTGGGCACTGAAATCACAGGCCCAGCCACGTACCTGGTGCAGCAAAGCAAGAAGTTGTATTTCATGTTTGAAACCTTTCTGTCCTCTCCTCCCTGCACTCTCAAGAGAGACTCAACTTTAGAGAGATGGACTCTCTAGCTTGGCTTTTTAGGCTATCTTTTCCCTCTGGGTTTCTGCAATATCACAATAAACAGGAGTAAGAAGAAGAAAATATGAAAATTCTGAGCAAAAACAAAGCAATTTTTGCAGAATGCATAAAGCACAAACGTGCAAGCCAAAAAAAAAAAAACTTTAACACCTGCAGTAATAAAGGTTCTTCTGCAAAAATGTGTTTCAATATTTAAACAACCATTTCTGGTAGCCTTTTGGGTAACAATATAGTTTGATTGTTGGACATTTCCTACAATGGAAACCTAAGGGACACCAGTATGGTTTTACTGTAATAAACAGAATCTGAAAAAAGCAATCTGTAAGGCTGCAAAGCAGACTGTTTTCCTGAACTACTTTTCCCTCTGAAATGTTTTATTGGCATGACATATACTGTTTATTGTTTTACATGTCTTTATAACCTTCAGCCTCTCTCTCTGTCGACACATTACTCTTCAGCTTCATTGTGCTCTTCTGTCTTCTCTGGTGCCGTGGGAACATAAAGCAAATGATTCCACTGTTCTCAGCCAGAAATTGTTTTTCATTATAATTTCAAGAGGGGCTTTGAAGTATCTACTTAGGCTCTCACAGTTAATAAGAGACAAGGCAGTTGCTATGCTACTTGTTGATTAAATGAAAACCAGACCTGATAACATGTGAAATCTTCCTGAGGGAGGTGTTTCTCTTATGGAGATGAGTACTGAACAGTTAAGACCTGAAGTTGTATGTCTGAGGTTAAATGCCTAAATGGTCATTTTAAGCTCTGAAAGCAGTGAGCTGGCTATCTGGAGTCAGAGTGTCAGTGGGTGGAAAATATCACTGACACTTCCTGAGCATTTGGGAACTAGGCACTTTGAGGACAAAATGTTCATTTTGTATTCCGAACATTAAAATCCCATATTTTTATTTAAGAAATAAATGAAAAAAAATTATTTTTCTGACATGAAATGTGACAGAAAATTCTAATGACACCCAGGAGAAGATCCTCAGCTCTGCCAAAACCAAGCTCTCATATTTAAGGCCATAAATAATATGTAATATGCATGAAATAACATTTCATACTTGTCAGTTTGAACATGAGTTTATGATGAAAACCCCAAAATACTACTTGTATTTCTGAAATAGAGTATAGACCTCTAAATTAAAGATATCAGTCTAATCTAAAGCACTGAATAATTTGACATTGTCATTTTCTTAATGTAGGGAGTTTCTTACGTATATGTTTCTTAAAGGGGTACATTCATCCCCTTAAGTCAGATTGAACACACTCTGAGAGCACCAAGTGCAGAATAAAATAAAAGTCACAATGAGTTTCACTGTGAAACACAACAAAAAGAGGTTCCAGAGTATTCATGGTTTTGTATATTTAATTTGAAATACAATACTTAAAACTGCAACTATCTTTTTTTTTCCCCTTTGCTGTTGAAAATGGGCAACTCTGCAGCAAAGGATGTAAGAGTCATGAGACCAAAGAAAAAACAGGCAAGAGAGAAAGCATAATTTTATAGTCCAGTGATTTAAGTGCTGTTGGAAGGGAACAGAACTGGTTCTGCTCTGTACATCATTTCATTTTATGTGTGTTTGTCTGTTTCAATGGAAGTGCAGAAGCAATCCTCAGCAGCAGAATAGAAAATATTACACCTTGTCTCACTTGCTGCGTTTCTGGTCCCACACTGTGGTTACCATGTGAACTGCTTGAAGAGTGGTGAATGTACCTACAAGCTTGTGTTTATCCTGTTAAAGATCTGAATTTAGTTCCCTTAAGCTAAGAAGGGTTTTGTTTTCTTCTATTCTGGTTCTTGGTAGCAAAACACCTGGTTTTGTAGTGCTCACAAGCAAAGAGAATAGCAAAGATCTGCTTTCTGGCTTAACTGAGAAGCAAACATCAATCAGACAAAGACATTGTATGGCAAAATTCAAGACAAAGAGAAATTAACATTTTTCAGACACATTTCTATTTCCATCTGGAAGAATCAGCCAGCTGCTGTCAGCACCCTCTTCTCCCATGTGAGTTTTCCACCTTTTCTCCAGATTGTCTAGATCTGAGGTGGTACATTACTGTCTGTTGCATCATAGAGCTTTCTTGGGATGGGGTTCTACACAGGGGTCATGAAGATGTGTTATTTACCAATGTATTTCATGCATATGGTATGTTAAAATTTCAGTGATGGCCTTAATGCCTTCCTCTGTGTACTAAGGGAAGAAATAATTGTTCACTATCAATGTGTTTGACAGCAAAACTAGAATTTTTCTGAAAATTACAGTTTTTGAAAGAAAAAATGCTTTTGATGTTACAATAATAGCACATTTAATCTGTTAATTTGTGCTTTCTAAAAAAGACATGAAAGTAGGGAGATTATCCCAGTGCAGCAGTGTCCACAACCATTTGCACATTATACCTTTATTTCAGGTTCATAAAAGAAAAATATGTGCTGGGATAATTTTTTGTTTATTGTGTCAGATTTCCTTTATTGCACTTGGCAATTTCATGCAATCTGTGCACTGAAAAAAAGAAATCTTGTATTTCCAAAACAAACAAAAGCTGCAGTTGCATGGAAACCAGCCCACATACTAAGCCCTAGAAATATCAGATCCAGAGGGCTCAGGACTTTGCCAAAGAAAGAGTGCTCTAAACTGATTTCTTCATATGATAATAGCAGGGATTTTAGCCACTATATCATAAAAAATGATACTGTAGCCAAATTCTTTCAAATTCAAGTCACTGAAGTCAAGGGAGTTACATCATTGGCAAAGGGGATTCCAGTTCTTCCCAAGCAGTTTGTCCTCCTGCAGCCTGCAGAGGGAAGTTTGCCTCCATCACAGAGGGCAGGTCTCACCAGGCCACATGCCTGTTCTGTCACAAAGGAACATTAAAGACACTGTGAACTTCAGATCCAGGGAGTACGAGGGCATAAGAATAAAGGGCATGGAAGAAAAGCCCTTCAGTGTTTGCCATCCCTCTCGTATCACAGAGATGGAAAGACACACACATTTGCATGATTTTTCTCTGCACATTTCATGTTAACTTGATAGTTTCAAAGGCTACAGTTACATTGGCTCCCCCGATGATGTGGAACCACTGGAGATGTGTTTCAAGAAACAGGAAGGAGACATTAAACTGATGGAAGTGCCTTGCTAAGGACCACAAGATAGGGTATCATGGTTTAACCCCAGCCAGCAACTAAGTCCTGTGCAGGCACTCACTCAGTCTTCCTCCCTTCCCCACTGGGATGAAGAGGAGAACCAGGAAAAAAAAAAGTAAAATTCATGAGTTGAATTAAGAAGAGTGTAATAATTGATATAAAGTAAAATACACTAATACCACTAATAAAAAGGAGATGGAGAGAGAGCTAAAATCCAAGAAAAGCAACTGATACATGACACCATCCACTGACCAATGCCCAGCCCATCCCTGAGCACCAATTGTCTCCTCTCAGACAACTCTCCTTCAGCTTATTTACTGCTCTCTTAAGCAAGAGAAAAGAAGGTCCTAAACCAAAAATTTCTTCACAGTTCATTTTGTAATGCATCTTCATGAATAACAAGCTAAAAATCTCTTATTCACAGTGTGTGGGTTCTCCATAATCATGAACTTAACAAGTGAGCTGTGACACCAAAGTAGTCATTGAGATATTCTTGATTTTCTCCCTAACATTGAATGGACCTTGAACTATGGCTTTCACAGCAATGTTTCATTCACTTATAGTTTTGATTTACTTAAATCCTCAACCAGCCTTTAATCCACAGACCATGGCTGGTAGGACTTTGGGGTAAAAGAGTAGTATCTGTGACAATGTAGGTATTGCACGTTGAAATCAGTATTAGGTGTTCAATAGAGGGAGCTGACATAGTACAAAATTTCAGATAAGTTAAAGATTACCGTCATTGCTAAATTCATGCTTGATTGGGAAGGTTACACCTGACTATCACCAAACTTTGGAGACTGTTTTGATTCCACAGCTGATTTATTGTGTACAATGAAGTGCCATTTTTCAGCTGTGTTCTCAGCCTGAACACACATACACCTGGAGGCACATGGTATGCCAGGAGTATGATTCCTCACAAGTGTACAAACTCCAGGAGAGAGCTGTTAATATTTGGGAGGACTGGCAATTCAGCAGACTGACAGTGGTGAATCTCTGCTGAAATGAGCCATATTTCCTTAACATCTCTTGTTTTGCTCTCTACATGCCCCCAGTTCTTTGAGCAACACTTGGCCCTCAGATTTGCCAGTTCAGTCTGGTAGCTGCTTGTGGCAGCCTAACTCATGTGATCTTTTTCATTGCCCTTGCATCTCTCCTTCTTGTCTCAAGTCCTTTACTGACTACATTTTTGACTCCGTGGATGTGACAGAAAGCATCTCTTTTCACATTTTCAGGTCCATGAGTTTGTCTCCTGATTTAGGTGTTCTCTCTCTTGCTAGCCACTAAAGCACCAACCAGCCACAGCCCCAGTAAAACACCTAAGCTTGTCTAATCTATCTGGGCACAAATCTGGATAGCACAAGGGAAATAGTCTCCTGCTCTTTGGTTGTCACTGAAGGAACTATGCTACCTGTGCTCTCCAGGCTGGACTATCAGACTTCTGATGGTCTAGTTTCAACGGGTGTGGTTGATTGACCTGAAAAATAAATGGATGAAACTCAGACTCTTTGATCTAGGTATGGTGATCTTGCAGCAGATTTGCTGTTGGAATGAGACAGGATTCAAGAGAACTAGCTGGAGTCTGGTATGTAGGATTTTCTGGACTAAAGCCGGGAAGCTTAGTTACTAACTCAGCAAGACAGGCTGCTCGATCTTCTAATTGGCTGCCAACGTCAGGCTCTGAGTGCCCAGTTATCCATGCTGGGACCAGCACAACTGAAAGAGATCTGTATTGGTACAGCTTTCATGGTCGGTTTATTCTATCAAAAGTGGTTGAATTAATCTGTCTCTCTGCATATAAAACACAGGTTGCAAGTGGCTTGTGGGCTGCAGAACTTCTGACTCAAACCATACCCTTGTCTCTATTTGAGGTCGCCATCCTTATAAAGGGCGAAGTTCTGTGTTGTGTCTCAAGACAGGACCCGAGGCCCAGAAAGCCTTCTGTGTTGTGGCTGCCTTTAAACCTGAGCTGGAGATAAAACAACATATGTGATACCAGGTAAGAATATTCTGTTCCACAAAACCATCTGCACTGTCAGGAGCTGTGAGTCACAAGCCTGCTGAAATGGGGAACAATATCTGATTGCAAGGGGTCCTTCTCTAAGACCTGTCAAGACTTTGCCTTTGGACATTTTGTTTCAGAATTATGGTCTGAGCTGAGCCTCACAACCAGAAGCCTATAAGATTTTTTAGACAATATGAAATGAAACACCTTGCAAACAGGTGGCCAAATCTGTAAAAAACCTCCTGTAAAGTATGTGCATCAAAACCAATGTCTTGTGAGGTTCAGGCCAACAAAGGTTTTGGGGGAATGCTGGCTTAGAAGAGATGTATTTATGCCCAGGACACTGAGGTGGGAAAAACAACATTTAGGATAGAAACACTGGTCACTCTCTAAACAAGTACTGAGAGCCTGGTTCTCAAAACAAATAAAGGAGAGCTTATCAAGAATGTTTTTTTGGGGGGTAAAGTGCTGGCTTAAAAAGGCATGAAACTCTGCTGACAGGAAAATATCTTCTCTTGTTTGCTTTGTCCTAAATTCAGTTGAACAGAGTTTTATATAATCTGTAAATAAAAGAGATTGGTGAGACATCTGAGTTGAGCACTCACACCTCCTGTAAACTGAAAATAACTTCAAGGCTCAATTGTTTTCTAACCAGGAGTATCAAAGGAGGAACTGTAGAGTATCCCTTATGGAATGGAATTCAGAAGAGGCAATGTTGAGGCTCAAAATCCCTGAGCATCAAACTGAAAGGGTATATCTAAATTATCCCTGTGGAAAATCATGGCACTGAGAAATGAAAAATGAAAAAAGCAGAAAAGCCACCACAACAGTGGCAAGAGAGGCAGAAAACAACTACAGCTGTATATGAAATTATGTGGAAAATAAGGGAGGCAGGGAGGTCATGCAGTCTAGAAGAGAAATTATGCCAAGCAGGCAATATGTCTGGGCAGCAGGGATGTTGAGAACGAGACTGATTTTCATGGTACTGTGGAAAAAGGAGCAGCAGGATGTTAGGGTGGGAAAAGGGGCCAAAGAAATGAAAGGTGACATGAAGGTTGAAAGCCTGAAAAGAGAAAGAAAATGTTTCAATCTCCAAAGATCCAACTGTGATTATGCAGCTGTCAGCCCTGCCCCTTTAATTAAGTAATTGATTAATTAAAATAAAGCACTTAATCTCTCCATTTACATATTATGCCTCCCACTAACCAGCACTGACTGCGGGGTCCTCATCAGAAAGCTCCTTCCTATTTGAATTCGTGTTGGTTCCCAAACATATTACTTAGTAAATAGGAAATGACAACATTGGCTCGGTGCCCCGGCATCGTTGCGGCATTGCCATATGTCAGCATCATGCTAAACGTAGTAAGCAGAAGACCCAACAATATAATTATTGAGGACATCTGTCAGCAGCACAAGCTACATCTGGGATTAGTAGCTGTAATACTGGAAAGACCTATAAGAAGCAGGGAAGAAAGTCCTTTTGCACTGGCTTGGATTTTCAAGAATAGGAGCCAGATCCTCAGCTGGTGTAAATTTAAGCCATTCAAAGAAGCTAATGAATCTAGCATCAGCTGATACTAGCAGAGGATCTGACAATGAAAATGAGGCCAATGTCATTAAGTATGAGGTTTAATATTTTCTGTGTAAAGGTAGAATGCCTCAAAACAACCTGAGTTTACAACATGGAAGATCATTTATTAGTGGAGCCAGCAGGTACAGACTGTCTTTTATCTCAGATCTGAAGGATTGTGGACAAGTTTGGAAAGCTCCTGAAGAATATTAAAAATTCTCTTTCATGTTCTTTGTACATCAAGCATGCGGTAATTTTATATTTCAAATAATTATAGGTAGAAAAAAATTCATAAGAGCACATGTAATAACGCTTGCTAAATTTTCTTCATCCACGGCAGAGTTTATCTTGTAGTTCGCACAGACTGTCCTGTGAAACCAGTGACATACAGATTATACCTGTTTATTAATCTGAGGGCAAGCTCCTGTTGGGAAGCCAAGTAGCTGCATTAATGGAATGCTCCTTTTGAGTTAATATCCCCTGTAGAAATCATATAGCTGTCTGTATCATGCTGTGCTCATTCTAACATACTGTAGTTCTCAGCAAGCCTCAATATTTCAAACCACAGGTTGTCCCATATTGGTTATATGGCATCTGTGTTTAAATACATGGCAGAAAGGCTTCCCTCCATGGACCTGCACATGAGCCCTGAGGACTTCCAGTCACTTCCCAGCCCTGCTGTTTGAACACCAAGTATCTGGTGATGAGTTGCATCACTGCCTTCAACAGAGAAGCTGAAGGAATTATGCCTAAGAAATGTTAACAGGCAGATTTTGAGTAATACCAAGCAAAGTTGCTTTCTGAAGAAAGTGTCTAGTGATATATTAGATGAGAAATAAAGGAGAAGAAAGGTTCATCTCCCCAGAAAAAAGCTCTTCCTTCATGTGTCACGTAAAACTTTTCACTCCTTTACACTCTTTATTGACAAACAAAGGCATCTTTGCCCGAGTCCAGTTTGTAGTAAAGAGAAAATAAGCTCATGCACTGATCTCTCCCCACTTTTTAAATTTTTTTTCTTTGTAAGATTTCTTTGAGCCTTAAATCCATAACCTTTACATAACAAAGAATTACAATAATGCAGATTACAGAATTGACAGAATGAAGAGGGGTTTTTCCCTTAAACTGAGAAAAATCTTTCCTTATGCCAGCATACTGCAAATTTTGGGGGGATCTAAGAGAGGTATTCTACTTCATCTCACTGATTCAACAGGAGATTCATCAAGACACTGGTGCCTACGGATTTATCTGTGTGCCTCTTCATGAGCTAAGAGTTTGGACTCTCCCTGTAGTCAGCACTCATCCCAGGGAGCTGTAGGTCTACAGAGAGACGCTGCTGACTAAAGCGTTTACTTTAACTCTGATGCTCTGAATTGCCTTGCTGAGGTGTTTGTTGCTCTCTTGTGACTGTAGAGGAAGCATATGGAGCCTAAAGCCATAACTGAGTGCCTCTGTACTTCTCCCTAAACAGCATATCCTCTTCAGGCTGGCAAACAAGGCAGCCAATCAGACAAGGTTATTGTGATGGGACGTGGAAAGATAATCTGATACAAACCTGTGACAGCACCCAAACCATCAATACATTTTCATTTGCATAACATGTAAAGAACATTTTCCTTCCAAAATTCAATTTTGTCCTTCCTAGACTGGACAGGAGGCAAAAGAGGTATGAGCCCTGAAATGCAGAGGGCTCAGTCTTGCTCCTGTTGGTGTTTTTCAGTGATCTGGACACCGCTTGAACCTTGTGTGAGTGATGAAAACACATGATTATTCACTGACTGCATGTATTTTTTTGTCAAAGGATCTGAACGAGCAGTGGCTTTGTTTAATTACATTTTCTTAATAAAACACAAAAAAATATCCTCTAAAACTGTTTCAGGCCTTTGGTCTCCCACCAATACATCCTCTCCTCTTCACATGACAGAGTAGCTGAGAAAAATTTTTCCTTGGATAGAAAAATAACAAAAAAAAGCCAACCAAAAAAAAACCCCCAAGAAACCTCAATAAGCAAACAAAACCCCTAAACCAATCTCCCCTGTCCCTTCCCCCTCCAAGCCAATGAACCAACCAACCACCCCCTCCAAACAAAAATTAAACCAACCAACCAACCAAAATATGACAGATTATTTAGATAGCAATGGAAAAGTTGAAAAGAATCAAATTTGGAAAATTTTTATTGCTTATTTTTTAGAAATTTTTGTCCTCATGTAAGGGAGGATAGCTGTTTTTTAAAATTATTTTTTTATTAAAAGGCAGAATAATCCAAATATCTTGAGCCTATGCTTTGACCTTGAAAACATAAATTTTTCTGCATCAGTAAACCTATCCACCTCATTGACAGTACTTATATTTGGAATTCTCTATCTTGAATAGCTTGTAGGACTTGTTCCAAGTGGGAACTAAAAGTGAGACTGAGGTTCACAACTCTAGCTTGGGGATAGATTTCACTGTTACTGCTGGGCAAAAACACTCAGTTCAGAAAACTGCTCCATTTCTTCCTGAAAATAAAAGATGTTTCAGGAACACAGACATACAGAATGAACAACTAGCTCTTGTCTGATTGCAGCTCTGGAGTGAATTCTGATGGTCAAATTGAAAATAGTGCTTGGATGAAAAGGAGTCTATAATGGAAACCATGCAGGAACTTTAACACCACCAGCAGTGCCAGCAGAGAGCTCATAAGAATATCAGTTATGTGGGGAACTGTGCACCTATTGGACATGTTCACGAAAAGATTAACTTCAAAATCTATAGCCTCAATTTCCTGAGTTTAACTGTGTTTGAATGATCTGTGAGCTTTAGGGTAATTTATATTTAACATGCATCTCTATAGGAACTATGAAACCATATAGTGTGTCTTTATTTGCAATGCTATAGACCTTACAAGCATTCATTTAGGTGTAGCTTATTTAATTTTTTAATGGGCTAATCCTTGTTCTTTCAGGAAAGTGTTTCTATATACAAAGCAATTACTTAAACTAGTGTTTGTTTAGCTCACCTAACCAGAGCAGTCACGTAATCTTTGGGCTTTTTCATATCTTGCCAGCAATTTTATTAATAGAATCAGGCTGTTCCTGTCTGAAATATTCTCTTCCAAATGTTTCCAGGCAGAACAAGAATGTGAATAACCTAGTGTTCAGCAATGAGTTTTAAACAGATTCTTATTCTCCTGTCTGATTTTGATAAGGTTAATGCAGTAGCCATCACATAGAGCAAATTCATACCACTGCAGTTGATTTTTGTTTAGGGCAGTTAGCTAATATTTGTATTATTGCAGGGAGGATTTGAGAGAGGGATGGAGGATGGAGTTAGGAGTTTTCTTTGTTCACATTTCTAAATCTCCCTCAAAGTGCTTTTTAAATTTTTTTTTGGTATCATGATGCAAGGCCTGGCTGAAGCTTTGATCTCCATTTGCTCAATGTCCTTCTGTATTGTTTTGCTGCTCATATTACTACCTCTCTGCCCTTTCATGAGGGCACATCCATTAACATATACCAAACAAAGAGAACTTCGATTCCAACCTTTGTTAAAACCCAAACTGTACATGCCAACCATTGCAGCGGCTGCTTTTTTGGCTACCAGTTTCACAAAGGCCTTTAATAACTCCTTATGGCAGCTCCTTCTTTATGGAATTAATTCAGTTTAACCCTCAGGATAATGGCATTTACTAAAAATAAATTAATAAATAGCATCATTATTCTATTTTTGTATTTGCAAGAACCAGAGACCGAGTCTCATTTTGGTCAAAATCATAAAAAATTCTCCTGACATCAAAGGAACTACCTTCAAGTCAAAGTGCTGTTAGCTAATAAAGAATTTGGCCAGCCCATTTCTTATTGTATGGGAAATGTTTATTGTGATTAAGCCTGTAAAAGTGAAGCACCCACAGCCCTGTACATTCTCTGCTGTACATTCAGCAGTCAGCCTCACCATTGCTGCACTAAGGCCTGGGTGCACTAAGGCATGACTAACATCTGTTACATATCTGCTTATTCCTCTCCTTCCCAGGCAGCAGTCATGTGCAACAACCAGAGGAGTACTTAGAATGCACCTATGCTACTCAAGGTGAGGTCAGAGATGTGCAGATTGCTTTTCCAGCAGGAGGTGGTGAGGTTTGTTGTAACTCTTTGTTCCTGTGGGAATTTATTTCCTACTTTGGGTCAACACTGAGGGAACTCTGTCTCATGCACTGACACCCTTACAGTGTTTTACCAACGCAGCTGCTTCCTTCAGCTGGGAAAATCTGCATGTGTCAGCTTTATGTGTACTTTCCTCTCACAGTGCTACCAGTGGGCTCACTTTGCCTTTACTTTTCCCTCCTTCACCAAAAAGAGGTTTTACTTAACTTTTCACTGCCCGCTTTTAACATAAACATATCATTCAAGGGGAAGGGTCTTTCTTTAATGCTGCACTATACAGAAAACAGCCCCTCCAAAGCACTACTACCTTATCAGTAGGGAGGATATCCTCAAAAAGCACCACTCGGGGTTTAGAGTTGTTGCAAGCTAACTATCCTAAGGAATGAAATTCAGAGAAATGTAAAAATATTTCACATCAGGAAAGCAGGGAGAAGGAAAGCAAACAATGCAGAAAACTAAGTATACAGGGGAAATTCATCATAATGGAAGAACCACATTGGAAAAAAGAGTACTTAAAAACAGAGGAAAATTCCACATTTGAAAAATATTGTAGTTGTGATAAAAGCTCATAAAAAGTAAAACAGAATTGCAAGGTACAGAATTTGAACAAAAAAGATGCCTGAATGGTTAACGTGCTGACTTTGCTCACTGCATGGATTGTTACTTCAAAGTGGTGTTGAACAGTGTTGCAGTCAAGACTCGAAGGCAGATAACAAACTGATAAAGCATTACCTGCTGCACAGAATATTATTTGCCAGCAGACTGGTCCTAGGTTCTTAATTTTAAAATAACATTTACATAGCTGTGAGTATGCTTAATTTTTGTAGCAACACATTGCCTTCAAATTGGATTGAATTGTTGCAATGTTTTAAAAACTTGTGATCTGATTCTGCAATTAAAAAAAATTACATGTTGTTGCTTTAAGTACAGCAGATTCCTTTCATTTTCATCTATAGTGGAACACTTCAGTACAGTGGGCTCTGAAGACAATTTTTAATGCTGATTCCTCTGCATTCTGGCTTCATTTGTGGTAGTACACAAGCAGCCACAATAACCTTCAAACATGACTTTCAAAATGCACTGCTTTTGTACTTCAAAAGAGATATGTCACCATTTCTTTCTCAATATGTCTTTTGTCAAGCCACTTATTCTTCACAAAGAAATACAGAGCTGACCTGAAAAAACTGCTTTTTTTGACAGAGTAAGTCAAAATTACCCTGCTTGTGTAAATCTGAGAACTCTTTTCCCGACTGAGCCACCTGGGAGCATGAAGACATATATTTCATTTTTATCTCTTGGAAAAAATGTGGGCTGGCATGCAAAAGAACGTAAGTATAGCTAGATTTATAATCGTACTAGTCCCTGGTCTTCAACAGATAGCTTTCATCTCAAATGGAGGCCCATTGGATTCACTGAATGTACACAAGGGTCTTGAGGGCTATATCTGCATTGGGAACCTAGATGCTGACCTGCTTCACCCTAAACTTCCCTGACCTGGAAGGCAACACACTCCCTGGGTTTTGAAACCCTCCAATTGCCCATACTGCTTGATGGGTCAAAGCTGGTGAGTATGCTGTGAACTGATTTCCCATAGTAACTCCAGAAAGATAGAAAAACTGGTGTCACTCCTTTTTTCACTTATTTAACTGGAATGGAGAACATGCTCTGTGATATAGAGGGCTTGCTCTCATCTGCTTTATAGCATTCCTATTTCTGCATAAAGGCATAAAACCCAATTCTTTAGAATGACCTCTTTCCACCAGTCCTCAACTAAAGAAGGTTGTAACTAAAGAAAGTAGAGAAACAAGAAAGGCAGAGAGACATATCTAAGGGAATGTAATAACTACAAGTCTTTACACAAAAAAACCCCAATCTCCCAACCAAGTAAAGTCCCTCTTCCAAAGAAAGACAAGTCATGTGTCTTTGCAGCCAGAATTTATGTGGCACCTTTACCCCTTCATCCTGGTTCCCTGTTCATCCATACGATGCTTGGGTCATGATGGCACTTCCTGGAGCAGCACACCTGTGTTTTCTTTGCATGGAAACCAAGAAACCAAGGATGGGAGGGAAGAACAATTGCCTTTTAGTGAGGCCAAGGCACACACTTGAGATGGGGACCAGACAAAGTCTAGACAGATTTCTTAGCTCTTTGGTTATTTTTAAAAGATACTTTAAAACTAACCATTTGGTCTTTATAAAACATTCAAAATGTTGTATATATTAATGCTCTTTGGGTGAAATATTAAAAGAAATCTTTTGCTGTTCTGTTCTGAGTCTGTTATTTTAATAAAGGCAACATCTCCTGTTTCTTATATGATTTAAATGCTAACATAAAAACATTCAAAAAGACTAACTGGAAAAATACATGTCTAAAAAAAAGTTTTAAACTCGCTTGAAGGAGGACTGAGTGCAATGCTATGTGTTATTTATAAGGCTTTAGTAAATGAAAGACTTTCAGATGCTGACTCTCTGTTTCATTCTTCATTGCCTTGTATAAAATAAACTCTCTTGCACTTTGGGAGGGGCAGACGTTCCCAGGGCTGCACTAATGCAGTGTGATGGGAGTCTCTGTGCCATACACAAGTGCTGCTGGCCACCTTCTCTATACAGATCAGACAATAGTGCCACAGTAATGTGGAAAGCTTTAAAGCTGATCAGCAGAACTTTGGTCAGCCGCTTTAAAAATGCTGCCTTTAAATCTTGTATTGTTAAACGAGTTATGTATTAAAAATAACCTCCATGAGAACAAGCCTGAAAGATAATGGCTTGGATAATGAGTCAATAGATCCAAAGATTTTGAGAGACATGAGTCTAAATCTGGAATTTATATATATTCCTGGTATTTTCCCATCTCAAAAGCACAGTAAAGCTGCTCAAATATAATGGAGTAGGGAAAGTCAGCCACACCAGATGATTCATGTAGGCTTCTGCCTCCACTCGACTCATATTTTAAACATCTCATTGAAGTTTATAATCAAATGCTTCTATATTTTTATTCATGGTATTGGTAAGCAATGGTCCCTTTGTCTACAGCCTGTCTCATAAATATAAAGTCAACTGTTACTTCATGTTGTATTAGCTCTAGGTATAGGAGACCTTTGTTAACCTAAATAGTTTAGAATTTTCCTAGTTATTACTAATTTTCTTATAACCCTGAAGTTAAATTTATATTGGCAAGTTCATAGATAGTTCTTTGCCAAGAGAAAAACTCATATGGAAAAAGACATTTCACATCCATGTAGATGATGGATATGTCTGATAAAGCAATTGAATAATGTGTTCTCTTTAAAATATGTATGTTTTTACTCTATGAGTAATACTAAAGTGTAGGTAGTTTTAGTAGCAAATCTCTTTAGGAAATAGGAGGTGCAGAATCAAAATGTTTTCTACTGTCACTTGTTCTTTATTATTGTCCTCTATTTGAACAACCTAGATGCCAAAATGCAACTGTTTTGGTCTTTGTTCTCTTCTGAATTTTCTTACTCAAAATGCATATAACTTATCACAACCACTGTGCTTTTCACTTGGGAAAACTGACTTTCCCAACCCTTTTTTGTTTTGTTAGCACAATGCAGGATTGTACGATTGTGGAAATTGTATCATTGAAGAAATTCAAAAGAGTGCATAAGACACTTCAATGAACAAGCTGTTACCACATATAGAAAACAGCAAAAATAAAGGAATGTCAATTAAATCCATGTCAGAGTCCAGATCAGAGCTAAAAGTGATCCTACCATCATTCTCTATGTAGATATTTTCTTTTTATTCCAGTCTCCCAATAAAGTAGGAAAATCACTCAGGGGGCTTCACACTTTTAAAAAGACATAGATCTAGTAGACCTTCTAAATCTTTTTCTTTATTGCTGAAGTGTAGATCTGAAGCAAAGTAATTAAAAAACGAGATGTGAAAGGAGCTGTAAACTTGTAAGGTGATGAGGGACCTCATCTGGAGAGAACTTCAAACAGAATATACACAGGACATCTGGCACAGATGTGAGGAGCTCACTTTGTTGGGCACTTGCAGCATCTGTTGTGCATTTGATCCCACCAAGCTTGACTACTGAAATGCACCAGGGTGGGCAGTGATCTCAGGGGTGATGATGATCTGGGCTTCCTTGTAGGCCTGGCAACCACAACCAGAAGATTCCTGATGACCACCTCTGGAATTTCTGAATGTCAAACAGTCTGATCAGAGTCATTATTATGTGTGGTGCGTCAAGAATTTTTCTTGAGCAATTACATTTCTTCAGGCAGGAGTGGTAAGAGGCAAATGTAGCATTAGTCTCTACAACAAATCAGTCTGAAGGCTGATATGTCCCTGTCTTGAGATGGAGATGGCTCTGACCTCCAAGTGCTTTAACTTCCATTTGCAGACCTCTTCCCTATACCATTCCACAAATGAAATAGGGCATTTTCCAGATAATTAGGGAATGATAAAATACATCTCATTGTCAAGGAGTTTTTCTTGATAACATCCTCTTGAATTGCTCCAGTATAATCTCTATGTAGATACGGAAATAAATCCACACTTCTTTCTTATTTACATTATAAGGTTATTTGTGGATTATAGAGCCGTCTACCATTGTTCAAATACATATAGTTTAATTATTATTTCAAGAAATTGGCTCACTGTTTCCACAGAATAGCCATTACTTTTTAGAGTTCAAATATGAGTGCCAATTCAATCATCAGTTCACATTCTGGCAAAAACATTATAAAGTTTATTTAGATAAAGTTATTTTTCAATCAAAGCTTGCAGGCCCATTATCATACTCCTTTGATAGCTCCTACTTGAGCAGAGTATAATTTGTATTTTTTTAATCACTTTACATGTGCAGATTCCTTTAGTCCCTTTGAGATACGTTGGAGGACGTCAGAAAGGTGCATAATAGTTATTCATACCATTATGCCTGAATAACTTCAGGGTACTGCTAATTCTGCTGTTAAAATATTCATAGCTTTAACTGAAATACAGTTTGGGTAGCAGACGCAGCTCTCTTACCCACCTCAGTTTGCATTTGTTTGCAGTACAATTTTGTGATTTCTCATTAGCTAGCGTGTCTGCCTTCTGCCACAAACTGACTTACATTCCTCCCATCTGTTGCAAACCCAATTTAATTATCAGTCACTACTATGAACATGACAACGGACACTTTTATGCATGAAGGTTCTGCCCTTTTCCCCAATATCACAATTTTTGTTATTGAATGTTTTGAAGTAAAGTTTTCATTGAAGGTTAGTTCAAAAGATCTGTGTCTGGATACACCATGCTTTTATTAACATTACATTACAAATCCAGTAAGATCAGTCAGTAATTCCAATGAAATCTGCATTTTCATGCTGATTTATCCTATTATTTTTCTACTTGAATGCTTGCAAAATGTAATATTTTTTTTGAGTATTTCTACAACTAAGTTAGAGATTTTGGAATTACTTAATATTGATATACTGCATGCATCTCACCATTGTCAGTTACTAGAATTACCTGAACCAGAAAGGCCAATAGAAATGAGAGATCACTAAAAAAATAATTATTATTAAACTAAGAGGAAATTAACTAAAACACAACAAGCAATACATAATGGAGAAAAAAGAAGCAGAATGTTTAAATGATGAAGAAGAACTGAATCATTTAAATATAATTAAATATAATAATTTAGTGGGAAAAGAAATAATCTCTAACTGAAATCTAATCTGTTAACTGATAAACACTCCTAGGAATCAAGAAGAAAATTCTGAACCAAAATATCCTCATAGTTCACTTGCAGACTAGTCAGTAGAGATGCTAATGGTATTAAAAAAATTTTTTTACAGAGCAGCAAAAAAGAAACATTTACAAAACAGCAACAACAACAACAAAATAGTTTTCCTATTGAAAATTGGAAATTTGAAATAAGCTGTGAAAATATTAAAACTCTTTTAACAGGCTTTTTGTGAACATCTGATGCTGGATTAATTTTGCTTTTAATACATATCAATCTATATTCTTTGTACTGGGGTTATGTACTAAAGTTTTGGTAGTGAGGAGGTGGAGGTAACTGTGTCTTCTCCAGACCACAGAGACCAGAAGTTCCCCCACATTCCACAGAGCCAGTTCCACCCAGATCCAAGATGGACCAGTGGCTGGCAAAAGCTGCACCCATCAGTGGTTTTGGCAGCACCCATGTGCTAACATGTCTAAGAAAGTGATAGAAAACCTGAACAGCAGTTGTGAAAGGAGTGGGAGAATGTGAGACAGGCCTGCAGGAACCAAGAAGGAACAGAACCCAGAAGGTGCAGAAGGAAGGGGAGGAGGTGCTGCAGGTGCCAAGACAGATTGCCCTTCATCCCCTGGAGAAGACTGTGGTGAAGCAGGCTGTGCCCCTGCAGCCCGAGGGGGTCTGTGCCAGAGCAGATGAGCAGAGTGCAGCCCACAGGGCACTCCTTGCCCACGGAGAGGAGCTCACACCTGAGCAGGTTTGCAGGCAGGACCTGTGGGCTGTGGGGGACCCACGCTGGAGCAGCCTGTTCCTGAAGGACTGCACCCTTGGAAAGCACCCATGCTGGACAGAGAAGGTCATCAGGAGAGCAAGGATGAAGAAGTGGCAGAGATGAAGCAATATGGACTGACCACAACCTCCATTACCCATCCTACTGTGCCACCCTGGGGGAGGAGACAAGAGTAGGAGGGAAATTAAGCCCAAGAAGAAGAGAGGGGGGTGGGAAGAAGGTGGTTTCAGTTTTGTTTCTGCTTCTTACTGTCCTACTCTGTTATTAAGTGAAAATAAATTAAATTAATTTCTCAAATTTGAATCTAGTTTTCCTGTGATTGTAATTGGTAAATGATCTGCTTGCCTTTCTCTTGACCCATGAGCTTTTCCATTGTATTTTCACCTCTTGTCCTGTTGTGGAGGGGGAGGGATGGAGCATCTTGGTGGGCATCTGTCAGCACCAAGGTGAACCCACCACACTATATCTGAAGAATTCTCGTAATTTATTTGAGTGTTAGTCTCAATTTTACAAAATGCATTCTTCCTTCTATTTACTTTCCACTGTCCTGAGAAAAATGTCTTTCAGTCCTACTTCCTCTATAGTAGAACTTCAGTGGTATCTCTAATTGATAAAGTTGTGTGACAGTCTTTTAGACTCTGCTTTGCTTTAACATTTAATCCAACTTCATTTGGTATGGGAAGTCTCATGTTAGCTCTCTTGATGGTTTTAAACCAAAAGAGGATAGGTTTTGGTCAGATATAAGGAAGAAATTCTTGGCTGTGAGGGTGATGAGGCACTGGAACAGGTTGCTTGGAGAAGTTCTGGATGCCTTATCCCTGCATCCCTGGAAATGTTCAAGGCCAAATCTGAGCTACCTGGTCCATGGCAGGTAGATTGGAACAAGGTGGTTTTTAAGGTCCTTTCCTACTCAAACCATTCTGTGGTCCTATGGATTTTCTCTGGATTCCAGGTGACTTAAGTCCTAGTCTTTGATCCCATCTTTGGATGAGATCATGAAATAATGTGAGATTTTGCCAGAATTATTTTGTTATAGCATTTCTGAGCATGTGTGATGCTTATGCTAAGAAAGCACTGTGAGGCACTTGAGAGGACAAGACTACCCAGGAGGATTTTGCCAAGCAGAGGATGCTAAACCTGGCATCATTAATATTCATGTTATCTGCCTGGAACATGCTTTTCTCTGCACAGTTTTATCATTCGTAGCTGTCTTTCATCTGGGAAAAAGCTGATTGACTCATTTTAGCAAAAGACTGGAGAAATTACCTGGCGCATATCCAATATAAATAAATTGAGGACCAGACCTAGGAGCAGTTGTTATATCTGGAAGATAACTATTTGATGAATGCAAGTGGATCCTAAAGCCAGGATGTGAAGAAGCTGTATACATGACAGGGGACAAAAGAGGACATTGAAAAAGAGTCAGGGTATTGAGAGAACTGGAATAACATCTGTCATGACTGAACAAGGAAGGGGAAATAGCTTCTTGGAGAAAAGACAGGCAATCTGAAACAACAATAGAGTTTTGTAATTCTTCATTTTCAAGTAATTTTATTACTTGAAATAAAATTACTTGAAAATTAGTCAGTTTCAAGTCCCCTTCTAATTTATTTGCTTTCTTTATGACCTAAACTGCTGCTGTCTTTTCAGTTTGCCTATGGAGTGTTTTCCAGGTCCCTTTGTTTGAATATGCACAAACACCATGGAAACATGTATGGCTTAGTCTGAAGCAAGTCTATTTGCCTATCTACTCAATAGTTTTGCATCACCTTCAAGAATCAAATATTACCCTGGATTTTCTGTGCTAACCTTTCAAAGCAAAAGCTTTCAGTTTTCTTTACTTTCAAATACAAAGTCTAATTTTTTTTTTCTCCCTCCTTTTAAGCAACTTGTTCACATTTATGCCTCAGGCTTTACCTCTCCATTTATTGACAGCATGATCATTCAGTATTTTAGATTGCTTTTTCTGGCAATCTCAAAAGGATCAGAAAAGGCTTGCCATCCATTGAGAAGGAGCTGCTTTCCTACCTCTGATGCAAAGTAGGGTAGACCCACACCAATGATCTGCTTGGTGCTCAGTCCACCTAGGATATCCTCAGACAAGTCTGTCAGAGGCCTTAATAACAACTGATGTGCATATCTGATCTTGATCAAAACTTCCGTGGAAAGAAATACTTCTATGATCAGGATTTCAGCAAATAATACCCTTTAAGGTATGTCTGATGTGATGATGAGATTTACTCATTCTTCATCATTGTTTGAATGAATAGAGAAAGACACTCAAATTTATTTGTAAAAGTGAAAGAAGAGAACAAGTAGTTGGGACATTTAAAAGTAGAGTGAGGCAAAGAGGTGATCAGACGTACTTGACAATATTTGAATTTCTTTAGAAACGTTTGAAAATCTAACCAAATTCCTATATACAATCTGTTAAACCGTTCTGGTGAATAGAGATGGAAAAGACATCTTTTTGAGAGAAAATTCTTTTTTTTTATATAGATCTTATCAGACATGATCTCTGTCTCTGTCATTTGACAACCATTTGGTTTTTGGTGCTGAGGCAGTTGTATTTTGAAAGAAGAGAGCTATACAAATTTGCAGCTCTGTCTCAAACTGTATGGATAAATTTCAGCACCTTACGTGTCACTCCATCAAATCTAAATTTCATGCAGAGAGCTTCCATTGAGAACCATGATTGGATTTTCTAATTCAGGCCTTGAAATATCTATGTCGCGCCATCTGGCCTTTACTTGTGGGTTTGTGTAATAAAATACTTTCAAGGACCACAAAGTACAACTGTAATTCTTTTTTATTATTATTATTTAAATTTAAAACTTCAGTAGAAATCAATTTATTTCAGCTTAAATAGCTTTTTGGCTCAATTGTAGTATTTCTGCTAGTGGTGACATTGCATGCTGCAAACTGACTGTGCAGTGCTGACACCACAAAGTCCAAATGCCGGCCAATACTGTACACAGTAGTAGTCCAGGGAGAAGGATAGCAAATGAACATGTATCTAATTAAGGTTCTCTGATAGGATTAATCAGTTGACATTTTGCCACATAAATCAATAGATGGATTCTCCTCCCAACAAAAAGCCTAATTTTTGCTGAGGAAGCTGTCCACTCTTAGCCACAATATCAATATTTTTGGCAGATGATTGATTCCCCCTATATTTTATGCATACAGTTTCAAAATACAAACAACAGATGGCTTTCTCAACAGTCCTAAACCTAGATTTGATTGCTATAATCCACTCAACACTGCTGGAATTCACACCCTGCAAATTTAAGGTGATCTGCAGATTTCTGTTCTACTCCATTTCGAATATACCCTCTCCAAATTATCCAGTACAGTGTCAAGTGATGGAGACTTCCAAGAAGAGCACTGTAAGACAAGGAGAATTGTGTCACCCTTAAAGCTGCCACCACGCTGAAGCAATAGTCACAGCAGCCTCACTCTGGGTAGAAGTGTATTAAGAATGACTGGAAGAAACCAGAGCACTCTCCAGATCAGAGCCCTCATCAGCTGAACCCTCCAATTAGTGCATGTTATTCAGAGCTGTTACTTGTCTGAATGGAAATTCTTGGGCTGGGCCTGAGAAGATTTGGCTTTTAATTAGGTAATTATAAATCCCTAATTATAGGCTGATAATCTTTTCAGTATCTCTTCTAAACTTTGGCTGCTACTAGACCAGATGACTCTTTATCCTCATCCTTGAGGAGAAGGAGATTTTTCTTCCAGAGATAAGAGTTGTTGTCTGTAGATCATGGGTGATTGGGTGTAAAGATTACAAGTACTAAGCTGCTTAGAAAAGGCACTATGGTTCATTTTTTTAAAATTGCAAATAGTGAATATGTTATAATGTGCTTTTTAGAACCAAATCTGAATCTGTATGACAGCAATACCAAAATTAGTAGGAAAATTAGTATCCATGACATTAGTACCTGTGACAATAAACAACATGATTTTTCCCTGTGGAATGTAGAATTCTGCAAAATTCAATAAAAAGCTCTTGTAAACAAGAAGAAAATTGGACACTTCATATATGTAATTGAGAGGCCCTGCTGTTTCTTTAGTGAAAGCTGGCACTAGTGAAAGATAACAGGCTGTTAGATTTACTCAGGGAAACTACTCACAGGATCAGTTTAGCTTCAGGAAAATACCAATTTCACCCCAAAACTGACTTTAAGGCGTACCAAACCTACTTAAGAATCAGAGTAAAATTCAGAGAATAATCATAGAAACAGAAGAGGTTAAAAAATAATATTAAGGTTTACTCCTTAGAAAAAGTTACTTACATTAATGAGAACTCACAAATGAGATAAACGACACTTTAAAAAAAAGAAATATTTCATTTTGGTTCACATGAACTATACCTATTTGAGTAAAACTTTGAAATATCTGTTTAGTTCTGAAAAGCTGCTATTTTTATCTCCTTGTTAAAATAATGACTGTGTTGGTGCAGTCTACCTGCCTCAGATTTTGTAATTATGTTTGTTGGCATAAATGGTGGGACATACAATTAATTCTTCTTATTTATTATTTAGATCCTTTTGCCCCTCATTTTTTCTCTAGTTTACTTTTAAATAGATGGGCAAGATTATCAAGCATCAAGATTGTTAAGTAACTCTTCTGATAATCCATCCTGTTACTTAGCTTGTGGTAGCCAAGAAGCTTGCCCAAATTAAGAGTATGCAAAATCTACAACTGTTCTCATCAAATTACTAAATGTGTTATGTGCAAGGTTGCTTCCTGATCATTAAAAAAGCTTTTTTTTTTTAAATTTTAATTTTTTTTCTTTTTTAATCAGTTTTGGACACATTTTCCTCTTTGGTTAACCTACCTCCTACTGGGATGAAAAAGGCATTGTCCTCTGCTGGAAGAGTGATACAATGAGGAAACCACTTCTGCAGGAGACAAGCTTGTGGTCAATTTTCTCAACCAAAAAGAAAAAGCTTTCTGTAAAGAAGAATTTAAAATAAGGTTTTCATGAATCATTGTTTGGTGGACATGCCAAGGAAATCTAAATTAGAGGAAGACATCCTTTCACTTAGCTAAGGAAAACCACAATTCATAATTCTTTCAGAAACACAAAATGGCAAACTTTGTACAATTTAGATAGTGAAAGCCAAGCCAGATTAGATTAAAAACTGGCTAGTTGCATTTTATAAATCTCCAGGAAGAGTTTTTTGTGAGAATTGGAGGGGAAAAAAATTAACTGCCACAGAACTGATAAGGAATTTTTGACTGCATGGATTTTCATTGGAAAAGTTAAATTTTCAAAACCTAACTTTTTATACAAATCCAAAAGTTTCAAAGGAACTACTTTTGGAAAGCTTCATGATGTCAAAAAAGTATTTCAGAGTTTGTTGTAATTAGACAAAAACTGCAGAGATAAAGAGTCTGGCCAATGTCCCATTGCCCTGAGGCACAGCATAACAGGCTTCCAGTGTAAAACATGTATGACATAAAACATGAACACAGATTTGCTATATTCCAGGTGAATGTCTTAATAAAAGGGTCCTTTTTTTTTCTTCCTGAAAAGATGTTGTTATTATTACAAGCTTAATTACACAGCTGGTGCTAAATAGTCTGATGGTGTGACACTCACCAGAAACACAGGAGGCTGAGAAGCAGTTCTCAGCGCTGAGAAGGCCAGAACAGTAACTTTTTCTCCTGTGTTTCATAAAAAGACAGGGAGATAACTCTGATTAATCAAATAGCCATCATTATTACCATCATCATTATGTCCTGAGAACTTGTGTTTTACTTACATCTAGATCTGGAACCAAACTTTGTGAGAGCTCCTGGAGTAATGAATGATAAAGCACTCAAAGATGAATCTAAAGCCTTCAAATTAAGTATGTTTTAGACTTGAATCAGTACTTTAGCAATGCTATCAGAAGTCTTGGAAATATTTTAAACATCGAATATATATATATATATACCATGAATAAAGGGAGTATAAAGTGAGTATAAAAAATATGGAATATTATAGGCCATTAATAAAGTGATTCTAATTTTGCATTTTAACAGCATTCAAATATATTGTTATTTCAGTTACATTTGAACTTCATCGTTTGAATCAGAAACAGGTATTCAGGAAGGACTGGGAGGACATGAAACAAACAAACAAGTCCCATAATTAAATTTCGAAGATTCATTATAATTCTTTATTAGCTCATCTCTTAATTCCAACTAACTCCAACTCAGTATTCATCCCTGAATTGGTACAAAATTCTGAACAATTTAGAAATTGTGTTGGTGTTTTATTTAAAGTTAAGTGAAGATTGGAATTTATTTTCATTGAAAATAAACAGAAATTTTATTTTCATTGAATGCATTGAGTTCATTCATGACTATTACTAAAAATTAGAGAACGTGAAATTCCATATGGATAAGAAACAAAGGGGTCAGGCACTTGCAGCTTCATTACTCAGCCTCAAAAAATACTTCTAGGTAATTTCCACTGAATGTTCTTGATTGGCAAACAGATTAAATCTTAAGCACTTTCAGCATTAAATTCTGTACACTAAATGGATCAAGGGCAAAATTTGTGTTATTACATCTACATCCAATACACATCCATTTTGGGGTGTAAGAGAAAAAATATTTGCAGAGAAACTCTTGATAGAGGAAAAATCAGGGTGTTGAGAAAGCCTTTTTTAGTGCTCAAGTCAAAGCAAGTTAAATACATGCTGAGAATAATAACTCTATTCTAGGCTTGACTGTGATAGTCAATTAGCCAGTTGGAGAGAAAAGGGCAGTTATTATAGGAGTGGAATATTAGCAGAAGGAAAGTGATAAAGGCTGTCAGCTCTGTGAGTTACAGATGGTGACATGAAAGTTAGCTCCTGCAGAACTATAATCAGGGAACATAAAAATGTTTGTATATGCCATGAAAATAACATCTCTTTTTCATGCTTTTTAGAGAGAGCACAAAAACTAATGTCGAAGTCATCTTTTGCAGATGTTTTAAGAGGTTGAAGAAAGAGTAATTACTTTGAAGAGATTTTCTTCCATAGTCCTTCAGTGACTGTCTGTGAGCTCATTTGGATGCATAGCTCTAGTTTCACAGATGATGGATATATTAGCTGAAGAATGTTTCATTCTGGCTTGCACAGGTTTAAATCTGCTGGACTTAAATAGTTCTTTCAGCAATGGGGGCATTTTCTTCATAGACATGCCCATAGACAGGTAATGGCAGGATTTGCTTATACAGAAACTAAGAAATGGCCCAGAGATATCATAAGACTTTCATCATACAGATTGAGCCCTTTGCTAGGAAATCATGATTTTCCAAATTCTTTTAGGCATTATGGTAAGCACTTTCTCTCTGGAAACACTCAACAGTCAAAGCACAGAAGCTTACTTTCAGTTCCACTAAATCTGGTTCACTGCGCTGATTCAAGTTTCAAATTGGACCTAGATATAATCACTAAAATTGAAAGTGGAATACATAAGTAAGGGTAGAACATAACTTCATAACAAATAAAGACCACAGAAACTGAGACGATGCATCAAAATGTCTGCTCTTGATGTAGCAGTCTTGGTTCTGCAGTTCTTTCCACCCTGGTTTATGTCATCCAGCTCATGGGAAATCAGGTACTTCCTGATGATTAAAGAGCATTAACACTTTGAAAACAAGCACATGTGTTTATATAGATTCTTGTTCACAAAATATTAGGGCTCTTGCTTTATGGGAATAGAATTTGATCAAACTTCAGACAGAGAGGCACTTTTAGCTCAAAGGAGACAAATGTTTAGTTTATATCACATCATAAAGAAATCAGGATAACAAAGAAAAGAGACAAGAATGACATTAATCTCATTGAAATTTGGTTATCTGTAGTGGGAGATACCTGTATCAAAGCTAATAACCTCCTCAGGCTCCTTTTAGCATAAATGAAGAGGAAACAGATGAGATGTCAATGCTTACAGTGTAAATGTTTACATTTATTTAGGTGAATTCTACTCTGAATTGCTTTGACATGTAACATTTAAGTAATGATGTCATGCCCTTAAGTCTAAGTTGATTTCTGTGGCTTCAAATCAGCAATGTGCTAATTTTAAGCATATAAATAGTCCTATTGAAGTCAGTGGGTGATTCACATAGCAAAGGCATGTTCCAATGCTTTGCCAATGTGAGCAATGTTCCACTTATGTTTTTCTTGCAATAACTGCTACATCACTTTACCTTTGGGCAATGATTACTCTGCACAGTGGAAAGAATGTTTCCAGAAAGTTCTCTTAAGTTTTTAAGATTTTGGCATTTTAGGGCAGATGCTGGTAAATTACTAAGGTTTGTATTCTTTCTATGCTTCATAATAGCATTAAAATCCAACAAAACATAATTCAGTGTTTTGACTACTGCATTAATTGAATACTAATGCTGTTTCCATGTCTTAGGGTTCAAAATATAATTAGAGACGTGCTAATTTTTTTTGCCATGTTTCATGTAAGAAAAGATGAGACCAAAGGGTAATATGTCACCAAAGCAGCAAAGGTCACTTTAAATATGTAACAGCTCAACAAATTCATCAGTCATCGATGTCATTTCTAATCCTTGAATGCATAGATGGCCCTAAGAAGTTCTGAGTGTATGTAAATTTTTCAATTGTTTTGTAACTCCACATTCAGTTTATAGGATTTAATTGAATGAGTGTAATTTAAACTGTAAATGCTTTTCCTCAGACTCTCGTTTCAGCTGTGGGAGGAGGGCTTGGTTATAGCAAACTGCAGCCTGAAGCTGGAAACTGTGAAGAATACACCTCTTGCCTCTGAGGTGTTTAATGCTCTGTTTTGATCTCAGTGGGCTCCTGACCAGAATATGAAATTCTGGGCTCAGCAGCAGCCCTGGCCCCTTGGACCACAGTGGGGGAGTGCTGCCAAGAAGAGGGCACGCCATCCCCACTGCTGCAAGGGAGATGCAAGCTGTTCAGCTGGGTAAAAATTAAACATGTGCCTTAGGTTTCTGATGAGCTCCCAACACAACCTGTGGTGAGCTAAATTCTTGGACTCTTCTCCACCAGGTAAAGAACAATGTTTTGCTTGTAGTTTACTTCCATATCAGTCAGCTACTCTGTGTATTGAGATCTTCCCAAATAGGCCTCCCTGTAAACTATTTTTATACCAAGATATCCTGCAGCAGTCTTTATAAAAATAAATGAACTAGTGACATTAAGCTGAAAGGTAAGCAAAGGTGTTGAGTGCTGAACATATTAAGAGCAGGGGAAAAATCTGTTAATCGTTTTATTAATGTTTTCTTTTCTGCCGAAATCCTTGAAAATGCTTGTAATTCTTTGCAGCTGACAGGCTGCTGATTTTGCAGAAAGAAGAGGTTTTTGAGTCCCTTAACTCCAAGTCACAGTTGTTCCTTGTTTTGACTGTTGGGAGAATTAGTTCAATAACCTCCCAAATAGTAAGTGCCTGTGTTCTTAGAGTTTAAGGTCTGCATCTGAGAATAATTATGGTTAAGCAAATACTACATTGAAATACAAGCTTAATGAGTTGCACTGAAGCAGTGTAAGGGACTGTCAAAGTCATTTTGCTGCTGTATGGATTTTTACAATGCTGTATTTCACTCATTTGAAGGATTCCTCTCTTTCACACAAAGTGGCATTCAAGCATTCCCAGGCTTGTGGGAAGTGGCAGCAGGGATGAGGCTTTGAGTATGTGATCTCTTCTGTCCTTTTACTCTGCCCATGGTAAAATCCACGAGGCTCAGTCCCAAGCTGTGCACTCTGTCAAACAGTGGTGCTCTCTTGAGGATTATTGTTGTGGCTGACAACTTTTTGAAACTCTGATGGGGAACCTTCTGCTAGCCTTCAGTTGTGCCAGAAATGGTTAGGTTGGAAATTAGGAAAAATTTCTTCACTGTAAGGGTTGTCAAGCATTGAAACAGGCTGCCCAAGGAAGTGGCTGAATCACTGTCCCTGGAGATATTTAATAGACCTCTGGATGTGGCACTTATGGACATAGTTTGTTAGTGGACCTGGCAATGCTGGGTTAATGGGACTTTAGAGGTCTTTTCCAACCTAGATGATTCTATAATTCTATGATTCTGTGGCTTTTAGTCTTTCCTCTGATGCATGTTTTCAAGCAGACTGGATACTCCTCACTTGGAGAGGATATACCCCACAGGCCCAAGTCCACCAAGACACCTCCTGCAGCCTTCTCAGCTGAGCCAGCCAGTTCCTGTGCCCTTGCTCACCACTCAGAGCATGTGGTTCTCTAGGCTGACCACAAATGGAAACAGGGAGCAATCCCTCTGCAGTAAGGAACAGAAAGTTTTCCGGGGACACTATTCCTACCAAATCCCTGAGGCTTTTTTGGCTTTCCTGATATTCCTGAGCTTGTCAGCTGCCCAGATCTGAGCAGCAGTTGGCTTCGTGTGACCTGCAGGTAACAAAAGCCATTTGCCATTTTGCATGGTCATACTAGTCTCCACCACTGAGTATTCTCCCCTTTCTCTGGAGCTTTTATCCTCTTCTTTCCTCCAAGTCAGTGAAAGGTGTAGTGACAGCTCAAAAGTGAGTTAAAGGGAAAGCCCTTCCCACCAAGAGTTGTTGCTTGGTGGACCTGGCAGTGCTAGGTTAACAGTTGGATACAATGATCTCGGAGTAGTTTTCCAACCTTAATGATACAATGATTCTATAGGAATAAGAAATTTCATCTAAATTTTAACAGTAAAAATCAATTTTATAAATTGATGTTATATTTTTGAATGCTTTTGGTCTTATTTTGATACTTTTCACACTTTTATCACACTAAATACATATCCAAATTTTGCCATGTGTGTTTTTGCGGAAGTGCTAAGCAGATTGAGGTTCCTGTACAAAAAGACCAAAAACATTTCTCATTGTGTAATGTTTAATGCTGACAGCATCACTCTGGCAGCCTTTTTTTTTT
>VWYI01030303.1:261628-293105 GCA_013399455.1 Anthoscopus minutus | reverse complement strand
TGGGTGATTGAGTGCTAAAAGTCACACTGACTAGCTGGAAAAAAAAATTCTTTTATATTCAGAATATTCTCACATTGGGTAATCTCTGGTGTGTTGGGCTACAACCCCGTGGATCTACTCATGCTTCCTCTAATTCTGCTTTCTAGATGCTGTTAAATCCTAATATATTCATTTATTTGCAGCTTTTAGAACTGGGAAAGAGCAGGGAGGGTACATAAGACAAACAAATTCTGCTATTCAACAGGGCACTTTGCAGCTAGTTAAAGACACAGAGCAGGACACACACTCACATGGCACAAGTCTCAGTTATGGACAGCACTACCCTGCTAAATTTGAAGCCTGCATGCCTTTGTCACACACCAGCCCTGTCCCAATCCTTCGAGGGAATATAAACATGCTAACCCCACAGTTCTGACAGCTTGGCATTTTGTCTCTCAAGCTCCCACCACCACCTCAGCAGCGAAGATATAACTATATACATTAAACTTCATGTTTTACAGGTTTCATAACATTAAATTAGCCTAGAAAAAGGAATATAAAAGCAAGAGAGAGGCATTAACTTTTGGTTTGGTAATCAGCATTTGCAGGAAAGGATGTATCTCAATGTGATGTGGAAACCAGCAAAGCTATTTCATTTAGGCTTCCTGCAAGTTGAGCTCTATGGGGATTTTGAAGGCAGATATTATGCTTGGAAATTGAACTCTACATATTTTAATGAAATTGCACAGCCTAAACACCACAACGAGTGAGCACTCATATCAAACAGCGGAATTTGGAGCTTTCTCAATTACTCACATGCAAGCAGAACTTTTTGGGGTAAAAATGTAAAATTAGAATAAATACCTTTGTTTGCAAACAAAGAAGGAGAATGTGCAGCTGATTTAAGTGCCTTGAACCTGTGTTGAACCTAGAAAGGGACTGCCACAACAGGTGAGTAAGTACTTCTCAAATGGCCACATTCTTCATGCACGGTGCTGTTCAGCACCTTCTCAGCTTCAGACAAGCAGGACCATGGATCAAATGTGTGTCAAACTCAGCAGCAGCAGCAGCAGCAGCAGCAGATCTCATCTGTACTCCAGCTTCAAACCCTGGGCAGTGAGTGTGTAGGTTCAGCCAGTCTGCCATTTAAATGAATCCTCAAAACCAGATGCTCTGTGTCATCCTGACAACTGGTAAGCACTGGGTAATATTTCATTAACTTGAGGTCCTCAAGCTGCTTTACCACATCACAAATCCCACTTCTCAGCTTCTGCAGAGTCATGCAATCGTGTCTGCCTGGTTTACAAATCAGATGAGGTAACAGCTGAAAATAAACCTACAGTAGATTACTCCTCTCTGTGCTGCTGAAAAGAGCTCCAGATTTTATCGAAATGTCACATGTACAATAGGGCAAACTTTCTTTAAAGGCAACACTTTTGCAGGATGTTTTGTTCATTCCTCTGCCTCTTCTTACATTCCAGCCTTCTCACTTCAAGGTCAAGTTCAGAATTGATGTCTAAGGCAGTGTAAATCACATTTGTATAAATTGTGGTCACAGTTTACTCTCAGAGTCTCTTGCAGTATAATTTACTTAATAGTATACAAAAAGAAAAAGGCTCTAAATAGCTAAAACAATTCATAGAGACAAAAGAACATATAATTAATGTTGCCCTACCTGCTGTTAACACACTAATTGCATCCTTTCTGCACAAGTGAAAATTCTGACATCAAGACATTTTCAGTGATATGAAACTCATGCTCAATTATCTGTGAACCTTGGCCCTCTCTCCAGTTTATTTATTGTTATTTTTGACTGGTTTGTTTTGTTTCTTCATCAACAGAGAGATTTCTGAAGGAATGCTTACTCCAGTCTGTGGAAGCCCAGAGATCTCACTATTTACAGGACACGACCCATTAGAAACTCAATGTAAAACCCAGCCATAAATTGGAACCCGTAAATCAAAACTGTGCAAATACTCACAAAGCTGCATAAGCTCAGCGATACAAGAGTCTTATCTTGTAAACCAACAATATAAAATATGAAAATACATTAAATTTTTTCATGTTAAAATTGTAAAATAACTTTTCCATACAAACATCTTTAAGCACCTAACTTGGTTTCTTATGGATCAAAAAAACCAACTAAATAAATATTATCTGCATATGCATTTCAAATAGGAATATCACTCAGAAGATAAAATAAGCAAGCTATTTATAGTACACATTAATCATCATATTTAAATGGAAGATTACTTCATGGCATGAGACATAAGCCTGTATTTAATTGGGAGGGAAAACTGCATAAGAACAGTTTTTCCTAAGATAGTCAAATTTGCAGTAATCACCCTCAAGTCTCTCTTGTTCCAAGTCACTTGGAATAAAAGTCACTTTTATTCCAAAATAGCCAAGCCAAATCTGTATTACACTGAAAGCAAGATGTGGAAAGGCTAGCAAGAAAATCAACCACAACGAACATCTAACGAGCTAAACCAAAAACCTGGATACAAGATTTATCTGTGGGAACAAGAAGAAGAGGGGTGCTGGACATGCAGGCGTGACACCAGGACTATGATGACAAAAATCTTCAGTGGGGACAAAGCAGAACACACCAAGACCAGGAAAGCTGCTGCTAAACCATATATGTGAATAACTGCAGGAGCAGAGGGGGCAAAAACTTGGCAGGGAGTGGAGGGAAGGGCAGTGCACCAGGGGTGAATATCCCCAGGGACTTTATATTGTTTACTTTTTATACAGCAAACTCTTCCTGGTTGCCTTTCTATTCTCCTCCTCCAAAACCCCCAGGGCTGTTCTTAAGTATTTAGAAGAATAAATATATTTAAGATTTATAGCCTAAAGTTTAGCCATATTCATCTTAGGTAGGTGAGCAGTCCAGCTAAGCCCAGGGGAGGTGCAAGAAAAATGTTCCCTTTCATAATGATGCACAGAACAAAAGCTCACTTTAACTGTAGGACCAGGGAGAGTAAACTACACAGAGGTAAAATTGTCAACTTCAGATTTTTCTTAATAAAACAAAAATCACTTAAAATAAGAGCATAGCTAACTTCTGGAACTACCCTGAACATGATTCTCACTAAATGATTTTTGTGGTGACATTCTCAAGGGTTAGAGCATCATTTAAAATATACTGTGATGCAGAGAGTCAGATAATATCTCCTAGTTTAATCCAGTAGGGTTACAAAGACACATTTTGTATTCATAAATGTGTTGAAATATTTTACTTTTCTTGAACCGCAAATATTTGAAGAAATGTAGATAAACACATTTAAAATTCACAGCACTTTCTCAAATATGAAGTAGCAGATTAACAAAATGTCAGAACATCCTTAGCTTCAAAAACTGCTCTACCATTTTAGGTAGAGATTATCTAAAAAAAAAAAATAATAATCACAGCCTCTTATGATCATACTCCTCAACTGCTGATATATTCAACTTGTAAATTACTCCCAAGTTTAAAGATAAAACAAGCTCTTGCAAGTTATCCTAACCTTTGCAAAACACCAGTTAATATTACCTCATTGAGTGGAAGAGGCTGAGGAGGAAATAGGGGATGGGAATGATGGCATGGAGGCTGGATGCTGGCTGATCTCTGAGCTTCACACCAGTTGAAAAGTCAGTTCTGAGACATTCCTGGCTTGGTTCAAACTCATGTGTTTTTATGAGTAAATGTACAAGTTCATATCCTTGCTCATTAATCCAGCCAATCCTAAGCTACCATAAAGACAAAAGGTGTAATAAATTTAACAGAAACAACTGATTTGCTTTTTTTAAAAAGCAACTTTACCAAATAAATTATATCTAGCAAGTGGATAACTAACAACACTATCTTCCTCCTGTATCCTGCGTCCCTTGGGGACATTCTGGGAGATCAGGGATATTATGGATTATTTCTTAGGACTGTCACCATTCCTTCTTAGATTTTATTCAACATGATTGTGCTACTGGTCCTTCCACTGAAATGTTTAAAGGAACACCAGGCATAAGCATCAATTTTGTATTTGAGACCCCTACACATGGGATTATCCACCAGGACTGATCACACAGAAGATGCAGCATTACACAGCACAGAGTAACAGAAAAGGAAAAGAAGAAAGAAAACCAGAGAAGGATGAAACTTGCTTTCAGTAATCACCCCCCTGAATGTTCAGAAGCTGATGGGCATCTAGAGAGTGTAGAAGTAGTGATTTCTCTCCTTTACACAGCTGCTAGTACTACAGAGAAAACATTGTTGTTTAGTTTTTCATACCTTATACATAAAGTGTGCCTAATGGTTCTGATTTGATGCATAAAAAACCAGAAAATTTCGTGCAGCTGCTTCTCAATTACATATCTGGTTATTGTTCTGCAGCTGCAAAACTACCTTGAAGAACCATAAAATATGGTGTTACAGGAGGGGAATAAATACCAGCAGTCATCCTGTGCCCTCCTTGTAAAACTGCATTTTTTACCACCTGATAAAATTCTTGGATCATAGCTGTAACTTCTGCTGCCTCCCTTTATGAACAAAAGTCCAGTGCACTTAACACAACTGAAACTCACAAATGCACACATTACATTTTGAATTCAGCACCCCATTTCTAGAGTATTTTTGACTTTGTGTTTTACTTTCAAGCAGCTATTTTGGTAAGATTTGATCAGAAATCCAACACAGAGAACAATAAGTCAACTCAACATTAGTGTCAAACATCTGAAATGAGATTTTGATTTGTTAGCCCCCAAGCCATTACTCATATTACTATAAATCTATTGAATATGAAGACATTTGGTGACAAAGAATGGTTATAAAATATCCAACTAATGTAAGCAGTCTCAAGCTTGCATTTACTGACTCACACTCAGCATGTAATTCTCTAACAAAGGGAACAGATAAGAAAAACAAAACAATTTGTTTTTCATAACAATGCATTTCAAATTAACTATTTCTGTAATTCCTCTGGAGACAGAGGGTCCATAGAATTTCCATATCTAAAATATTTTAAAAAAGCCACAACTTGTAAGTTAACATGAAACAGAAAGGTTCAACTTGAAACAAAACAACACCCAGTGGTGAGCTTTGCCAAAATCTATTATTAACTTTCTTTGAAAAAAGAATAAAACTCCAAGTCCCAGTTAGAGAAGCTGGAAGTTTCTCTACCTGTTTTTTTTCTGGCACGCAGGACGTAACCAAGAAATGCATGTGTGGTTCCAGAGTTGCCTGGTTTCCCCAGAAAACACAGAGCTGCCAAGGCTTTGTGTGGGAAAACAGCTGAGCTGCAGAGGTGGAATGAGCCAAGCAGCAAAGCAAAGGCACAGATCCCCTGCAGGGTGCAGCAGGGATGCTTCTCTGCTCAAATACTGCTGCATGGAAAAGTTTGTGCCACTTCTCTGCTGTCTCTGTGAAGCAGTTTCTCAGCATGAGACACAGGAGGAGGGAAGCAGAGGGGAGGGAGCACAAGCAGGATGCCAAGATTCAAACCCAAGCAACCCACGCACACCGGGGAGAAGGCAGCACAGCCCTAGGGCTCCTACCCAGGGACAAGGTCCTGGAGCACCAAGTGAGTGTGAAATCCCCAAATGAAATCCTAATTCCACCCTGGCTGTGCCTGGTGCAGTTCAGCTTCCAAGGCAGATTAAGCTAAAGCCCCCAAAAGCAATGTGTGAGGAAATGAAGAATGTCCCTAAAAGGAACTGCTGTGCACAGGGGCTTTATCCTGGTTTGTTCTGCAGCTGTACCACAGCAAATTCCCCAGGACTTCCTAACAAACTCCTAGCATAGCACATTTGGTGAGCAACACCCTGGAACACCTTTCCTAGCTCCTCTGATTTTCCATGACTGATCTTTTTCATCCAGTAGATGAGGTAAATAAATTGGGTCACTGACATATTGATTACCAAGCCTCCTACTAAGAATTTCTTTAACTGCAGCAAACAACATGTTACCTTCATAATTTTTACACTACTTTATTTTATTTTCATCATTTTCAGACACAAGTGAGAATCTTAAAGTTGTTTACACAACCATGATATTTGGGGATTTTTTTCCCAAAAAAATCAAGTCATTGCAATATGGACAAATGTAGGAAAAAAAAAAATTATTTGCAATATTATTTGATAATATTTAAATATAATTTAAACCATAGTTAGCAAGGAGTATTTGTTTTCTGATCATAGACAGAAACATCACTTTCTATGATTGCCAAGTCAAGCAAATGTGGGTCTGACCAAAGCACTTCAGCAAGCAAAAAACCAGTATGAACACAAATGGCTTTTAGCTGTACACAACTGCCAAATATGTGCTCTACCTGTGCTAAATAGGGCAACAACTGACTGTTCAGCACAAAAAATATAAAAAAACTAAGAGAAATTTCTCAATCAGAACTCATAAAGTGGGAGAAGGGCTGGGAAGAAATGAGCAAATGGGCAAAGGCAGGAGAGGGCTCTGAGAAACAACAGGGACAGAAAGTAAAACCACAGAGACTGACACATTTTGTGAAGCTTTGGATTAATGCATTCAAGAGATGCCCATGAAGATTGCAAATAATGGAATATGAACAGGTATTTTCTATCACTGAGAAGTGGCTGGAAAATGCAGATTCACTCTCATCTTATATTTCATCCCTCTGACAAGGCAAAATCTGTTAAGTGGAACAGAGAAACACTCGTGCTCAGTAACACTGAACGTGGACCAAAGGCAGCTCATCCACCACCAGTTTTCTATTACATTTAAAAGATTGTTTTCTAAATACTTTCCCATCTGAGAATAGAATCATATTAGTCAATAACTTCCAGCATTATTTTGCCTGAAAGAGCACTTTCAAAAAGCTATAATTTAAGTCTAAGCAACTTTAATAAAAGCTGTCAGAGAAAATAAGAGGACTTGTGGGAGAGCTGTTCCTCACCAGCGAGCAAGTTCTCTGTGAACAGTTTCCTGGAATGTTATTGCAGCAACACATGATTTTTTTCAACATATGCAGAGAAGGATAACCTGAGTGGCTTTAAAAAATAACTAATTATAGCCACTAAGTACATGAGAGTTTGTGAGAAATATCTCATTATGCACAGGTGAAAAATGATTACTTCACAGTGAAGCACAGAATGGAAAGAAATATGGAAATGATAGAAATGCTGAAAGAAGCAATTCTGCTACCTGTCCTGATGGACAGAAACAGAGAGGAAATTAAATCACATAAGCAATCCCATGATTACAGTAAAAAAAGATCAGCTAAGAAGCCAAATTTCTCAAACAAGATAATATATAGAGGGCCACTCTGTACAGGATACTCACAGAAAAGCTCTTCCTAGTATAACAAAAAAGGACCTAAATTCACATTTCAAATATCCTCAGAAACATCAGGTTCAAGGATGTTTTTAATTTTCCCAGTATAAAAGCTTAGATTAAGTGCAGACAGCATTATCACCAACAAATTCTTCATGATCTACACAAACAGGACATTGCCAAACTAAAGATCAATTTTTGATCTCTTCTAAACATAAATTGCTTTCAAGTGGTTTTCACAACCAGTACTAGAGAGGTGAATTTTCCGAGAAGGGATCTAAAAATGCAGCCTTCCCTTTAAATTAAAAGCCATGGGAAGAAAAAATCTTCAGGAGTTGAGCTAGGAAGGAGAGTGGTGCTCACATGACCAAGAACTCTTTCAACATTCTAAAAGATGGTGAATAATAGGTGACAGGTAAATGACCTCATGAAAAGATGCTTCAATAAACCTTTTCTGTTCTTTATAAAATACATGTTTACCTCTCCAGCCTGATATAAAAAGCATGCCTTCAGTCCAAAGCCGAATTTTATGAGTTCCCTCATGCATAAGCAATAGAAATAGGACATGCAGAGGCTATATTTCGTTTTATTTTTTTTTTTAAGAGGACTGAATAAAAACCTTGCACTCAATTGAACTGCATTTCTCTGTGATAGAGTGTGAACAACTGCACCTGATTCCTAAATGTAATGAAACACCCTAAGTGGCAACAAGCAGCATTCTATTGCTTTTGTTAAAATTCAGAAAAAGAAACATATGCCAAGTTCCCAGCATCGATTTAGGACTGTCAGCAGTGCCAGCCACCTCTAAGTTCTCTGCTGATTCAAGGAGCCAAATGACAGTGCCCAGCAACCCCTTCCAGCACAATTACAGCCCCTCTCAGCCCTGCCCACCTCCTGGCTTGAAATGATGGGTTCCTTAATAACTTCTCCACCAGGCAGAGCACAAAAAGCAGAGATTGAGACTCAAGGGCTTCAGCTGGAGGAGCCCAGAGCAAAGGAAGGCTCTGAAATGATGCAGAGCGCAGGCACTGGCAGTGCACACACTGCAAATATAAGGATTATTTCCTCAGGTCCCTGTGCTTTCCACAAGGGAAAGAAACAGCAAGAAAGGCAATGCCTTCTCTGGCTAAACAAGCCCTAAATTAAGTGAGAATTAGATCAGAAGTCTTGTGAGTTAATACAAAAATAGCCACATGAGCTTGTATTTCAGACAAAAACTTGGCTCCCAAGAACTTTATTGGTTTTTTTTCCTATTAAGTAGTTGTGCTGGAACAGTAAGAACTTGTTTACAAATTAAGTTTTTTCAGAGAGCAGATCAAGCAACACCATACTGTGCAGCAAAACAGGACAATGTCTTTCTTTCCTCTCTTGAAAACCCAAAGCATTTTAACACAAGCCAGAAAACTCTTGTGACTGAATTTCTTGGCACTCTGTAAATATTGCCTTCTCTACAAAAGTTACACCTGAAAATTGCTTAGCACACAGAAGGCAATGAATTCCTTGGGGCTTAATTCTGTATTCTTTATTGTGTACAACTTCTTTTGAAGTCAATATTAGTGATGTCATGTTAATTTTCCTTACAGCTGCCATTCTTATCTTAGAAGAGAAAAAAAAAAAATCAATCCTTTAGTTCCATTAAAAATTCCTTGTGGACTGCCTTTTGTGCAGTTGGTAAGTTTTGAAAGTGTCTAAGAAAATTAACATTCAGTATATATATTAATAAAAATAGAGAGAAACAGAGGAAATGAGCAAAGTGTAACAAAACTGCTGATACTGGATAAAGGCAAACCCTTTCAAGAAGACATGCATTAACACCTTCCTGACAAGTGAAGACAGCAGCAAAAATCATCTAATCTCATCTCTTTCCATTGCATCAACAGGAAATCCAACAATAGCAAAACTGCTGAGCACAGGCCCTGCAGCAGTAAAGACAGCTCTGTCAAGCACATAATAGTTGGTGAAATTGTGAAATTCAATGGTGAATTCCAGACCTTATGCAGACTTCCATGACAGAAATTCCTATCCCCTTACCTGAACCCCTTTAGCACACACACAGACCCAGATGAGTGATGTAATGCTTTAAGATTACAAAGGAAAATTCTTGTTTCTCCTGTATTCCTCAGGGCTATAGAAAGAATTTCTTCACAAGAAAAATAGTGGACCTTTGACTTTCAAATTTTGAGAACTTTATCCTATTTTTATCTTTAAAAGATGTTGACAAGCACCTTTTGTTGTTTGAAGGAGCCAAAGTGAAGGACAGCTGCACACAGCACCTAAAAAAGAATTTTGAGCAGGACTTGGCAGGGTAGGTTGGCCTCTCCCCATATTTTACTGCAGAGTTCCTGTCTATCAACAGCATCCCCAAACTGCCTTCATTGGTGATTTTATTTCATAATATTTCATGCCTCCTGTAGGCTGAAGTTTCCTGTTTTCCTGTGTCTTTTTACTTTGTGTGGTTGCATATTCAGCTGCAAATTCTGCAGATAAACCTGAGTGACAGAAACAATATTCATCTGAGGGATCATAAAGAACACAAACCCAGCAAAATCCTGGAACAAGAATGACCACAGTGGCAAAACTGATGTTCTTGATTCTCAGTTTTCAAAGTGCATGTTAGAAGTACAAGGACAGCACACCACCAGAATGATAACAAGGAATGTTGTTAATTATTAAGTGAATCAATGGAGTGTCAGTCATTCCAACATGAAATAAATTCCACACCATAAACCACAATTCTTTCATGCTCAGTGGTGCACCATGGCTGAATGCAACTACATCAAATGAAGAAAGGTACTTCCACTTTCTGAAGTGCTAAAAACCCACACAATTAAAATAAATTTTTCCTGAAAAAGTTACATGAGCAAACGTTTTTTAGTTCTGGATTTTACTTTTGGTATTTAAACACTGTTTGTTTGTTTGTTTCTAATAGGGAGATATTCCTGTGACTGGCAAAGCAAGCAAGCTACAGAGGCTATTTAAAATAAACTTAGCATCATAAACCAGATGAGGTTCACTGCCTTTAATGGAGTCATTTATTTCTCCAAATAGTCATAGAGGTCAAGATTAGCAATAGTTATTGGACAGACCAATCCATTTATGAGTTCAGTCATGAAGAGGACAGTGTAAGTGCTGTAAGGCTGGTGATAAACCTGCCACAGCTTCAGTTAGCATTCCTTGATTTTCCCAGACATCCAAACATGAGGAAACATTTCAATTTTACATGCTTTGCTTTATGTCCAACTTTTCCATTTTGTACTGCTAAATGACCATAACACTTGCATTTAATTTTTTGTTTCAGATATATTTTCAAATATACACCATTGTCATGAGAAGGTTTTGACCAGTGAAAAATGTATCACCTTAATGAAGTTCTAGAGATTGAACAAGCCATTATGCTAATGCTACTCAGCTACTTGAGCTCTGATGAGATCTTGGATATGAGTAAGTTGTGTTAATTTACCTTCCAGTGTGCAAAATTGAAATGCATTTAAATAAGTGGCCTGTGCATTATGTAAAGCACAAACCAAAAAGCCTTCCTGTTACTACACAATTAGACTACAATAATGGCTGGCCTCTGGCATTTTGATGCTTGATATATTAACAAAAGCCAAATGAAAAGAGGAAAACTGTACAACTTTAAAAAGTAGAAAAATTATTTCAGTTAGAACAGATTGACAAAGTATTTCAACACTTTCTTCTTGAGAGAGAAGCTATTCCATAAATTCATTTCTGACCCACAAGATCATCTTTTGTTCACCACACCAGAATGAGGATGTTGTCAGAGAAATAAAATAAAGCTCCAGAAAAAGGATCTTCTCTTCGAGCCACTGTCACATCCTTTGTGATGGTAACTCACCTTTTCATTTCTTCATTTGCACACACATTAACAAATGTCCAAGTGTCTTTTAAAATGGAGAGGCCACAACTTTTTCCTTCCTTTGCTTTATAATAGAGAGAATTTTTGTTTGAAAACAGCTTTTTACAGAAGTTCATTTATTTCAGATCCTTAAATTATATCAAGTATACAGAAAAAAATTTCCTCATCAACTATTTGTGACATTCTGAGTTATCATAATGTCAATTAAAGAACTCACATTACAAGCTGCATGCAAAACATTTGACAAATAAACTTGTAGGTATTGCTGCTACAAACTTGTTCATATATAAAATCAAGCATATATTTATGGTCTGGATGAAATATCAAAGCTTTTCAGTAAGCATGAATTCAAAGACTGTTTAAACTTATCAGACAACAATTTATTTTCCAGATTGCTAGCCAGTGAAGCAGAGTCTTCCCATTATCAGTCAACTTACTCAGTCTCTGAGCAGCCTCCAGGGCATCATTTGCAGAATCAGCTACAAAGAATCTCTGAACTGTAACCCCATGGTCTGCCATTATTTTTTTGCTTTGGTACTCCTGCAAGTTGAGCCATCGTCTGGGGGTTAATTGAACAGTCTAGAAAAACAAGAGGGGAAAATAACAAAATGCTCATTAAGAACAGTTCATGAGACAGCCCACTGAGCTCTTCCACCTTATGGATATCTTAAACCAGCAGTCAAACAGCACCCAGAGAAAAGGTAAAATATGTATTGATTTACCTAAGTGCCTTTTCTTAACATAATTTGTGCATCCCAAGTACTCTGAAAGCCACAGATATTTTTAAAAAGCTACACAAGGCTCACTTGGCCAGACAAAATGTCTTGCCTTTAATATCCAAGCAAATTTGGCTTGATCTCCAAAGTCTATTTATGTTTTCACATTATCCTCTGCTATAAAAATAGTAACAGACACATTAAAACAAATTCGGTTTCATGTTAAATATATTATTAACATTATTTATGACATTTTATTAATATATTATATTTATTAGCATATTATCTGACATTTCACCTAATTCCACCCTATAAAATTATTTCCACTCATTCTATGCATTTGTTGAAGCATACGTGAGAAGAAAAACAACTGACATGGAATTAGCATTATTCTGTAAGAAACCATCCACTGATACATGTATTTTCAGTGGGCTGCTATCTCTGCTTTGTTTGTTTTGTTTTTCTAAGCAGGTTTTGTTGGGGACACCAGCACAGGCACATCAGCCATGCCAGCTGGAGAATAATTCCCTCCTCATTCCCAACATGCCAGTTTAGATGCCCCTGGGGGAATATAAACATATCTCTACACCCCATGGGTGCAAAGACACAGCAACCTTGCACACACAAAGACACCACGTTTGCTTGTCCTGGCTGGAAACCTTGAGACACTACAGAGGGCACAGGATCCTCACCCCATGGTTTTAAGAAAGGACACACAGGATGAATTGTTCCACACAAACAAAATAATTAAGGAGCTGGAGCTGACTCCTGACAATGGAATAATGGCAAAGGTGGAGCTGGCTGCTGGCAATGGTTTAATTCCATTTTGTGCCAGCCAAAGATGCTTTTCCCACGTGGAGAGACAAACTGCTGTCCTCCTGGCAGCCAGCCACAATCAGTTCTTGATTCCTCCTGAAGTAAGGAACACAGAATGCAAGCCAGTGCTACGTATTTAGAAGAGTTGGACAAAGAGGATTAGTTACTATACTTTCATCTCTAACAGCATGATAAAAAAATTATTAACCTAATGCAACTTTATACTGAAAACAAAAACCCTCCATGCTGAAGTCTTTCAATAACACACCCTCTCACAATAGTCCAGGTTTACAGGCTGAGTTGTCTCAAAAGCAAACTCCCATCTGTTCTATTCTCTTTGAAGCACAGCACAAAAGATTGATGCATAAAGAAACCACAAACCCATCTTTTACAGTATATAACCGCATGTTTTCTGTAGAAGTGACTCCCACAGAACTAAAACAGTTACAAATAACTCAGGATGACATTTTAAATCCTTTTATGCATAACCTGATTAACATATTTTAGAGGAACAAAATGGCATTGTCACTTTGCTCTATGGCTATCTCTAATTCTACACATCCTACCTCGTATGATTTTATGACATCCATGCTATACACAGACAGTATGTTATTACAGGTATGCAGTACTTCAAATGTAGGGTCAAAATTTAAAATCCCTTTCCTAATTGTTGCCATTTAGTTTGTTTTCCTATTATAAATCTCTGCTGGGTTCCAACAATGATCACTTTGGGATCATTTCCACAAAGGGATTAACACTAGAGGCCAGGAGGAACCCTTTTGGTTTATCTAAAAATTTCTACAGGTCAGTAATGTAGCTAATAAAATTTAGGTCACCGGTTTTATAATTTAAGAGCAAGTCTTCAAAACAGCTTTTATTCATATCTTAAAACAATAAATCAGTTTCACATATAGGTATTACTAAGCTTATCTAAATAAAGTAAATAAGAAGGAAAATATTTTTAAAATTTCTTTCTGAGGAAGACTTTTGTGGCTGTTGTTGATGGGAACTGCAGTGACCTCTGCTCCCAAACACCCTCCCAGCACCTCACAGGTGCTTTTGGGAAACAACAGCTTTACAACCCAAATATATAAATCAAAATGTTCAACAGAGATACTCTGCTGATGAGATGCTAAAAATCTCATTACATATGCATAAAGTGCAGACATACATAAGCATAGGGTCACATGTTCTCTTATAAAAATTGGACAATTAATATTAAGGTATTATGACAATATTTCTTTCCTAAATTATGAACCAGACCAGTCTGAGGAACACAGAAAGGAGAGAATAATTCCTTTGAAAAGTGTCAAAGCAGTCCTGAGGGTGATCAGACAAAGGTCTGCTCCACAACTGCTGGCACAGAAAAGCAAAGCCTACAAACTCCACATTAGTGAGCACTTTTTTCTCCCTGCTGTATGACATAATTCCAAGAGAAACCATCTTACTGAGTGCCAGCTGAGGACTTTCAATCAAGTCTTTGCACAAAAGACGAACTCCTGGTTGTGAATGAAATGCTTGATAAAATTAATAAGTATCTGAAGTCTGTAGCAGAAGCTCTGAAGAGCAAGGAACATGAAAAACTTGCTTTAAAGCACTTGCAGGATACACCGTATGTCACCAGGACAGCAGAAAAACTAAAGCAGTTACAAGAGATGAAATAAAGCAGAAGCTTTAAATCTGTAAAGGTGACTGCTCTTTCAAGACCATCTTGAAAAACCAAACCAACTGTGGACATGTATTTTAGGGTGAAGACAAAAAAAAAGTGACCATGAAATCTCAGAATCTTATGATTAAACAGATGCTGCTTTGAACCAATTTCCAGTCCAAAATGGTTTGGTTACGATGAATCTGTATCTGAATTCACACAAGAATCTTGAACCCCTGCCCTCCACATACATTTATACCAAGCATTCTCAAAAATTTCAGATGGGCTTCAAATGGCCTAAATTCTTGGGCATCATAAAATTTTATGCATTCTACAGATAAATCCACACGTGAGACTGACAGTAAGTGTGTGTGCTAATGCACAAAGCTACAGACTCAAAACTCCAGGGAAGAGCCTGCAAAGGTTTGAGAGAAAGCTATTTCCCATAGACAGTCTTTACAGGCAGCCTTAATCCAACTCTTCCCCCTGAAAGTTATTTGAAGGAGACTTTAATCCAGCACAGAACAAACTCTGCCATCACATGTCTTTGTTTTATTTACTTGCCTGTTTTACAGCTGATCCATTGCTTGCAGCAGCATCAAACAGCACTGCTAAATTTGCCAGTTCAGTTCCAGCTCTCAGAAAGATGGGTAAAGAATCAGATGGTAAATCAGCATCAGAAAAATAACCTCAGTCTGAAAGAGGGAATGGGGGGGAGCAAGAGAATCTAAAGCATGGGAAAGCAGAGTCTAGCTTTCAGCAATTTCTGTTCATTATTGATTCTCATCACCTTCTATTCCCAGCTTATCCCTGCTTGAATATTTTTATCTCCTCCCCCTACACGTTAGTCAGGAAACATATCAGAAAACACCAGAGATGGCTCAGATCTTTCCATGAAGCTCTGTCCCAGCTGACACCCAGCATGTTCCAGAAGTTCAAGATCTATCTGTGTTTCATCTGTCTCTTTATTGCAAGGCTGGGCTGGAGTACAAGGAGTAGATCCTATCCCACCAGTCTGTGAAGAAGAGACTGGAAATTGTGTGTGGATTTCAGGAAACCCTGACTCCCTGTGTGACATTTCGTCTTTCATCTTCATAAGATGACAGGAAAAGAACCAGAAAATTTTCCACTGGTAGCATTTTTCTGTTATCCTTTCATATAGGAACTTTGTGTTGTGTATTGAAGTACACACTGAAGATGCAGAGTTGCTCTTCTTTAAGATTCAGATCTGCCTGGTAAATCAAAAGGTGTTGTTTATTTTTAAACCACAAATAAGGTTTAAGAATAAATCAGTTTGTAAAATATTACTAGCAGCTTGCAGAAAATAAACTGTTGATATTTAAAATAATAAAGCTTTAAAGACTAATTCATCCTAAGATGTTTCTTAAGATTAAATTTTTAATGTAAATGCTTATCAAAAAGATTAATGACTTAAATAGAACTCTTTACAACTGATAACATTTCCTGAGACTCTGACAACATCAAAAATCTCAAAACTCAAGTAAGTGGAACAAAAGGTCTCATCTGGGCAGTAACATGAAATGAGATGAAGGCAGAATTATTTAATCAAGTACAAATTTCAAACCAGATTTTTTTCCTGCTGGCTAGAATTATTTGGCATTTTCCAAAAGCAGAAATTATTGGCTGGGTTTCACCTCTAATCTCCCTTCCCATCTCCTATCTCCAAGACTTTTGTTACCAGTCAGAATCACACTAATTTAGACCAAAAGTATATAGAGTGAGGAGGATTTTGAAAACTACTGTTACTGGGAATTGTGTATTTTAGTCTGAACAAGCTTTCTGTTCGAAGTTCCCTCTTTATAGAAGCAGAGACCATGTTTGGTCCCAAAGCATGATTAAATGAGTGGCACACACATCAAGAAATCAAAGATTTCTTTTTGATCATCTTAACAAGCTCAGGTGCTGCAGAATTGTATCTGTGGTTTATTGACTATTACTAGAGAAAAACATTGATTCTTCATATAACCTGCATAACCTCTTATTTACCTTTTTGTTTGGTGGGGTTTTATTTTTATAAAATGCTAAAGGCTCTGCACAAATAATGTATTTGGAGAGCAGTTGCATTATTCTTCCACTATTCCATTTGCCAATTCTTAAGCTGTCACATGACAAGAAAAAAAATTGTATTATTTAAATAACAAGAGCTAAAAAACAACTTAGTTAAACCAGAGTGGCTGCTGCTCACTTCTTTCTTCCCTCTCTGTTGCTCCACTGAAGCCAAGTATCTGTAACTGTGCTCACAGATCCTGTGCCAGTATGAAACAGCTCTAGCAACACAAATTAGCTCTGCGTGAATGCAAATTATATGTCAAATATATAAAGCATCAAGTTTTATAAACTTGGGCTTTATTGTAACGGTTGTATTGGAAATAAGTCAATTGGGAAGAAAAAACGTGGTATTTTTGAGGAGATGAGGAGATGTATTCTGTATCTGAAATTAAAAGGAGATGTGTTTAATGTATGTGATCGAAAGTAAATGTCTGTCACCAAAAAAATCTATTTGCTTAGCCAACACATTCTACAGCATTCCAGTTTATTCAATTTGTGCCCTCTGCCCTCTAATACAATTCCAAGCACACAGGAAGGAAAGCAGATACACAAAGATGACAGTAATGAAAGAGCAGACCATTCATCAATATGAGGCATAAACCTTTATTATATTTATTGACATGCAGTCTCTGTAATTGACAAAGATGTAGAAGTTTCTCTCAAAAAGAAACCATCAGAAATAAACTAAACTGAATGCCCTCATAAAACCACTGCAGATATAGACACATTTTGTTAGGTCATGTACTTAAAATATACCACATAGGCCACTGAAAACAAACTAAAGCACTTATTTCGGTTTGCTGGCAGTGCCCACAAAATGAGTAAGTTAACCTGAAAAGAAACAAAATTTTAGCAAAATGGCACCACACTAAACAGAAGTTTATCACAAACATAAGTCAAAAAAAGCAAAAATATGCTCTGTAGGAAAGCAAGCCTTTCAAGAAGAAAAGAAAATGGGAAGAGTCATGGTAAGGCTGATGGGCTCTAAGCTGTCCCATCACCACACATCCCCTCCTCTCCAAAAACAGCCAACACTGCAAACCTGGCAGCACATTATGGAAAACAGGACAGAAAATGTCCTTCCCAACTAATGTCCTGTTGTCTGCCACAAACCAGCAATTTTAATCTTCCAAAGCAAGAGCTAGCATCCAGGTCATCACATTTAAAAGGCACAGAGAAAAGTGTCTTCCATCAACATCCCAAATTGGCCACTTTAGCTGGGATGCCATATGGCAGCGTGGTCCCTTTGGTGTCAGCAGAGTCCAGCAGCCTCATCCAACACTGAGCATTACAATCAAAGTCTCAGTCTAGACCTCTGTGATATATTTATGAGGGATAAAATTCATTCTGTTTGCCAGTTTAGGAAGAAGACTTGAATATTTTTTTCCCTGACAAAAAAACAGTTTCCATACTTTTGTTCACAGCAGTCAGAAGTGTTTATTTTTTTAGTCTGTATCAAAGCACCACAAGCAGGCCTTAAACAAGAGCATTTGGTTTTAAAATCTACAGGTACAGCTGAAGACCTTTTGAAGTTCCATTACTCATTCCTACAAATGGGAATTCATTTTAACTGACTTAAAACCAACACACAAACTCTTGTTAACAGCTACAGGCCTTTTAGTTCCATGTTTATTCCTGAAAATATAGCACACAAAGTATCCTGAGCAGTAAAATACAGAGAAAAAAACCCCAAACCTATCATATTTCCCAGTTTTCTAAGGGCTAAGGCATTTTGATCAATAAACTGCAGGGGCAATTTACTGTTTTATACCAATGAACCATATATTCTTCATAATGAGTGAGATATGTTCATGCAACAAAGGTAATTTCAAATAAAATAAAAAAACACTCGTGAAGCATGGCCCTACATTTTTGTTTAGTAAATGTGGACTGTTCTGGTGGATAATTACTGCTATTCCTAACATCTATGACTCTTTGAAACATGATGCCTGTGTCAAATAACTAGTTCTCTTCATATACTCAAAAAATACAGAAAAAAGAAATGGGGGGCTTGTTTATAAAAGGAGCTCACTGTAAGTATAATTATTAAGATTGCTATTGATAAATTGTTTAAAAAACTGGACTCAAAAAGAGGGTGGCCAAGAGCTTGGAAAGTCTAAATTTTAAGTATTCCAAGTTTAAAAACTTCAGAGGAGTGAAACAGGCTCTGCTCAGAGGCTCTCATTACTGACAAAGAGGCTGCACTGCCTGCTGCAAAGCAAGCCTGGGGAAGACAGCATGGAACCACCTGCTCAAGAGCATTTCCCCTTCCAAAGCAATTCCACTCACTGCAATTCACTGTCCAGAACAGTTACACTCCAGAAAAACTTCAGAAATCTAGTTTGAAACAATCCCAGGGTTTTTTTTTTTTATTACTATATTAGGTGTTTGTGTCACCATTTAGTTTTGGTTGATGCAATCAAAACAAGTGCTTAGTTAAAGCTTCCCCTGAATAATTTCCCATAGTTCAAGGAAAAGCCAATTTCTCTTGTCACACACTAAAAGATTCTTTTTAAGAGCCTCTGCAAACCAGAGAGAGGAATCACTGTCCATCACAGCAGGAAAAAAGTTGGTGACAAACATGAAAGAAAGAGAGGAAGGGAAGAGCCTTGCTAAACTAGTAACATCAATTTTAGAGAAGGAAGCTATTTCAGCTGAAAAGCTAAAGCAGGGATATTTAGGGATCTCATCCTGTTTAGTTAAGAGAAACTACTTTTTTCCCATCACCAGGCAGCAGTGATTATTGAAATACAAGCTAATAAAGCACAGATATCACCCACAGATCACCTAGCTGTAGGTAACAAAGCACACAAACTAATTGATGCCAGTTGACATCACTCATCTGTTGAGAAACAGGCAGTCACCAATTACCAACAGAACAATAATTTGTTTGTTTAATGAATATGCTAATTTACTGAACTCTCATTAGACAGATACACAGGCAATATTGATGAGTTCTATAAGGCATTATAAAGTATGGCTGAATTATTTCAAAACAAATTAAAGCAGAAAATATTGTAAATTATTAAAAGGAATAATAAAAGCCAGGTAGCAAGCGAATCCTCTGGGTGAGCCCTCTGAAAAAGGCACAAGTTTTCAGAAGTGCATGGACCTAAACACCTACTGCTACTGCTACCTTGTTGAGACTACCTAAAAACAGAATTAAGACAGAATTAAGGGAATAAAAAGCCGTTATATTTATTGAAAGGCCTTCAGGCACATTTAGGGCAGATGAAGCCCCTCCAAGGGGTCACACCCAAAATGGACGACAGGTCACAGGTTTCACATTTTTGTAAGTTTGTTCCATTTGCATATCGAGGTAATGAACTTAATTACCCCAAGTGTGTTCCCCCAAGTCCCTTTTGTTGGCCCCTGTCAGGTCTGGGGCAGGGAGCTGTCCCTGACTGCCAGCCCCGGACAGGAATTGCTGCGTGTGACCCCAATGGGAAAGCAGCAGCCAGCCCTGCACATCCAGAGCTCCACACTGAAGAACTGCAGGATTACAAACACATGAAAAATCTAAAATCCTAAGGCATCACAACACCTGGGAGCTCACCCCCAGGGATTTGGATGCTCCTGGACACAGGTGAGACTGTGCTCACCTGGTGTGCAATGCCAGAAACCGTGCAGGGCATGCACTGAGCCCCCCAGGGCTGAGGGACTCCCAGCAGGGACACGAGAATTTTGCATTTTCCACACAACCCAGCTGCAGTACCTCTGTTACTAATAAATCCTAAGTAAAAGCTGGCTCATCTGCAGATTTAATGCAATGCAACAAGGCCCTGGAAACAAAAGCAGTGATTAAATTTTCAGTTCATAGTTTGTTTTGATTGTGTTGAGGCTGCATCTAGTTTCTCTTTTTTTCTCTTAATAATTTTAAGTTCCTAAATTAAGAAGGAAATAGAAATTGTTTTTTTCACTCAAGAAAGGAATCACTACAAGCAATATCTGTCAATTTGTAATCATTTATTCATAAACCATTTAAATGAGAAACAATATTAAGTTCTCCTTCGAATTTCAGTTTTACCAAAGGAGTTTTATTTCAATAATATCACAGAAATAAACAGAAATTTCTATCAAATAAACACCTATAAAATATCCTCTACATGATACGGCCATATAAGCCACATTTCTGCTTTTTAAGAAGAAAATACAATGCAGCAGGGAACACTTTTAGGCAGAATAGGAAGGTCTGACATTTTTGTGTAATACAGGACAGTTCAAAGTAGCAAGATCCTGCAGAAACCAATTATAAAAAGAACAGTTTCAACCTGAACAGCCTACCCAGAATGTTAAAATTAACCTGGGAAAGTGAATGATTTAACTAAAGAAATAAGCCTACTGGATTTGACCCCAAAGTCAAGTCATGAATCAAACTCCCTCACTCTCTCCCGATTTGCTCACTGAAGTGGGAGAACCTTCCCAAAACTCGCTCACTAGCTGAACTGCCAACTTTCCAAGGTAATTGAATCTAAAAATACGTGGCTGTATTAAAGTTTTTTCACATTAAAATTAAAATGACACCATTACTGTGGGGGTTTAAACATTTCATTCACTACCCATTACCTCAAAATTAAAACTTCATTAATAAACATACGAAAGAGTCATGAGGATTTACCTTTTCCACCTTAAAAACAATGTTCCCTTCCACTAAAAGATATATTAAACTGCAATGACATATTAATCAATACTTATTAGGAAACATATAATGATACTTCAACGTCCCTCTTTAATTTTGACTCAGTGCTTTCTTTCCTCTCTCAGTGGTGGAATGCCTCAGCTGGGAAAGAGGAGCATCAGGAGTGTGTCCATCATCCCTGAAGTGGCTGGATGCTGGCAAGGCTTTCTTTACTTTATTTATCTCTTTCATTTAAGCCCAACTTCTAAATCTTTCCACAGTGGCCCTAAAAGCAAACAGTAAAATTTTGCTGTGCTTTAATAAATGTCACAGAAACAGAAGAGCATTTTAGAAGACAGCATCCATCTCTTTCACAATGCTGAAAGTTAGATTACAAAACCATATAGATTGGATTAAAAAACCAGAACAGGATCTATTCATGAATCTTTCCCTTTAAACAAAACCACAGCAATATGCACTAAAAACCACAAAGTTTTAGAAACATCTCAGTTATGTCTTGGATATTTCACAGTATTGCAGATGAAATGCTAAGGACAGTAAATGCACTCAGGGTGGAAGTGGGACTGAAAATCCTGACTGCATTCTTCACAAAATGTAACGACTCCCTTCCCAGTTCTGAGTGTCCCTGCTCACTGTCTACTGCAAGAAAGCTTTTACTTCAAGGGTTTCTGAATGCCTGCCCTACTGCATTCTTTTGATTTGATCTTGTACTCCTCCTCATCCTTCTATAATCTATAATCTGATTGCAAACTGTTTGACCCCAGGCTTTACCTCTGTCCTTTTCTGGACATGATGGAGCATGATGTGATGTCTCCTCAGCAGGGCTCCTCAGGTCATTAGCTCCAGAAAACACAAATGAAACTACACAATTCTTTTTATCTTCCAGTGTGCCTATATATGTACAAACTTAGCTTTTATCCTTCTGTTAACTTCTCATGCAAGGAAGCAGACACAAGAATGAACTTGAAGCAAGTCCTTCACTCATTGCAGATTTAAAGTCTCCAGTAACGATTACACTTTTATAGACTTATTTACAGCTTGCTTACACTCAGGGATTTTGACAGCTATTCTGTAAATACACTCTCCTACCCACTAAGCTCCATTGTAAACTACCAGGAACATGCACGGGGTCAGACCTGAGCTCCTTCTGTCATCCTTATTCTCCTTATCTCACAAAACCAGAATCTGAGCCCACATCCTCGTGCTCTAAAAGGCAGATCCGTGCAACCATCACCTGGATGATCCTTCTGGGTGTCTGCATGTATGGGATTGTGAGGATTGCAGTCCTCAACAGTAAAAGAGGAGAGGGTGGCAAGACTGTTCTCTTGAACAGTAAGACCCTGACCTCTCTTTCTCCTTTTCCCACACCTTGTTCAGCAGCAGCTGTTTTAGCCCAGCTGCTACAGACTGACCTCCAAATAAAGCAGCACATCACCAAATCCCTGACAACTGCATCCTGCTGCCCACCCAGGGGAGTATTCAGGACTCTATTTAGATGCAATCAGCAAAATCAAATTTCTGCAAATTCAGTGACAGCACCCTCATGACCCTGAGAAGTTCTGGGATGCATTTTGGTTAGTGTGGACAGGCTGCCTGAGCACACCCCAAGCCATGAACCTTCACCTGAACACTGAACCACTGGCAGCTTCCAAAACCCCGGAAACAGGGCAGGTTTCTTATTCATGACATGAAAACTACAGACACCATGCAGAAGAGAAGATCACATCTCAAACAGGATGTCACAGAACCAAGCTGGCTGCCCAAACACCAAGCTGCCAGTCCACTCAAAGGGCCAAACAATGCCCTCTGTCCTTATTAAAGAAATTGTTGGCAAAATATTTTTTCCTTGCATTTTTAATTTAAATTTCAGCCTAATAAAACAATATTAAAATTACTTATTGCACATCCACATGTGCCCAAAGAGCAAACATGTCTACAGAAACTTTACACTTCTCAAATTGATTTTTGGAGCCTTTGCTTGGGTAAAGGAAGAACATGAATTCTCAGATTCAATTTCTGCTTCTATCAATGTTCTCGCCATCAGAAGTTCTGCTTTGCATTAGTAATTAATTTTAGTCAAATTGTGTTCATTTTGCTTGTTTTGAACTTCAAAGCTCTAAGAGAAGCATACTTTCCTGACCTAAAAAGTAAGGCTTTGAAGTATCTGATGAAAATAAACTCACTACCATACACAACTACATAATCAGTTGCAGAAAATACTGTAACACATTTCCTGCCTTGGCAAATGAAAGAAGATTGTTGGTGATATGCACTACGCATTCAAAAAGTGAAATAAGCCATCTTCTCCACATAAATCAGAAATATTCTTTTGTTTTAACTATCTTGAGGGGAAATTTTTAATTTTTGTTCTGATCTTTAAAAAGTGTTTTATTTCCTAATATTTTACAAGATTAAAATGATATTTTTATGCAACTATGAAGAAATGCTCTAAATAGTAAACATAGCCAGGAAAAAATAATTCTAAAGCTACTGTATCACCAAACATGAGACAAAGTAGCCACGATCAATTTTTTCTTTCCTGCATGCAAATTCAGCCTCCTAAATTGTTACAAAACTCAAAGCACATTCAGTAAGATGAACAGAAATGTTTATGCATTCATATCACAAGTAATCATATCTATCAAAGAAGTGTTTCACGCCTACCATACTCTGGAAGAATGCTTTTTCAAGTGTTAGAAGTCGCTGATATTTTAAGAAAAACACCAATAAAATGCCAATTTAGACAGTGTGAGCTCCATTTTTCATCACAGAGAAGGAAATATGAAACATAATCACAGGGTTTTTGTTCCAGTTCTTTAATATTGAAGTCAAATCATGATAATTTCCACGCTACCCAACTATGTCATCACAGAATACGACTTTGAGCACCAAGCAACATAACACTTTCAAGCAACAAAAATTTAAATGCCCATAGTAGTAAAATACAGAAAAGTATCTAGAGAAAAAGTTTCATTGCATGCTGAAGTCATACCTGGTTTATTAAACCAGTCCAGAATGGTCTGGACCAATTTCTTTCCTGGAAGCAGCAAGAAAAGAAAAGACTGATATCCATTTTTTGCTTCAATCTGAATGCTTCATATACTTTATTGCTAATAAGTCTTGATTTAATTAGACCATTTGACTTAGACTGAAATGAAGCAAACTCTTAAGAGACAAAGATACAAGAGGCAGAGAGCCTTCAGCTACTCGAGCAGAGCTGGGGAGAAAACCAGAAACTGCCCAGAATAATCAAAGTCTGCCTTTAATAGGAAACCAAATATTAAGAATATTTTCCCTTCGTTTGCAGGTAATTTCTTTATTAATATTTCTCTACTGTTTATACCTAATTATATAAATTCACTCTGCTGCCATTCTCAAAGCCTAGGACACTCACCTCATCTAAGATCTTGACCTAAAAGCAAATTTCTACATTTCTGATTGTATGGAGGGAGAGTAAAGTTAACTAATCCAATGAAACAGCACTTCCAAGCCCAAAGGATGAAGGCATTTCTCCACTGGTTAAGGAAACTGGGACTTGTTTCTTGTGTCTTACTGCAGCCTGTGGACATGATTCTCTGAGCCTGAGAGAGTTTTCAACCTGGCAGGGGCTGATCTGTTCCCAAAAATCTTTTGGGAAACTTTCTCTTTTAAGGACTGTGTTTTGTAAGTAAGTTTTGGTTCTCAAAACAATGTCACACAGCCGTTCTGAATAGGTTTTTCTCTTGTTCCACCAATGGCACCAGAGAGGCTCCTTTGGCCAATCCTGTTGACCTGTATCAGAACACCTTATAAAAAGCATTGCAAAACCCCAAAATAAAGACTTCTGCTTCATCTGAGACCAAAAACCTCACTGCTGTTCATGAGTCCACGCTTCTATTCCGTGTCCTCCAGCGACAGCAGCCCGTGGTGTATCCAGAAATAAACATTAGAACAATAAACAATAAACAACAGCCCCTGTGTTTCCCTCAGCTTCTCCCCAGAGGGAGCAGCCAGGGCCCTGAGCAGTTCTTGTTCCCCCACGTGAGGTTCTGCAGAGTCTCCTGCTGTCAGCTCCTCAGACACCTGCAGCTGGAAGGCCTCATCAGAGCTCTCCAGAAACCTCCTGGAACTCTTGATTATGTGTTCCCTGCTGTGCTGTCGCTCCAGCAGAATTCCTGGAGGGAATGAAGTCCTCCATGAGGACCAGGGCCCGCTGCCTGAGGCTCCTCTCTGTCTGCAGCTCCTCCTGGTTCTTGCTGACGAAGGTGCCTGCAGCAGGAACGTGCAATCACCCTGTCAGTGACACTGGGATGCCCACAAATCCTGACCCCTGGATTCTCAGCTGGGGCATCAACCCTCCCCAGATGGAGCTGCAGCACTCCAGCTGCTCCAGACTCATGTTTAATCATCTCACATCATGTTTAAAGCAAGCTCTAAATATCTGTTCCTCCACTTCCAAAATTTATGGTGTTACTTTAGACTATTTTAATCTGAGCCATTTAACTGAAAAACAAATCTAGACTGAAACTCTGCATGAAAGAATTCAATTAAATAGATTCACTGTTTCCAATGTGTTTGGAGTGACAGAATTGAAGATTATAGAAAATTTAAGGGAAAATATATTTTTATGCCATCTTCAGACCTTAGCAAGTACCATCTTGACAATAAAAAGGATATGGGTCCTTTCAACAGGCCTTTCATCTTTAATCATCATGAACAGCTCTATGTTTTACCTGTACCCATCAGTGTTATGTACAATTGGCACACAGAACTCCTCCAAAAACTGGAATTTCCCTGACACTTTTACACTAATACTCTGTATCAACAACTCTTTTTTTTGTTGTTTTTAAACAATGCAATAGCTGCTTTCTTGCATGAAATTAGCAGATGTCAAATTAAACTGTCCTTTTGTCCACATATGCTTCAGAGGAAGATACCAAAAGATGATGAAGTGTTTCATTAGTAATCTGTGTCTGGTTTTTAATTTGCAACTTCATATTCTTCAGTCAAAAGTCTTGGACAAACAGGCAAACCTCCCAAATACGATCAAAAATCTCACTTAATTTTTCATTCCTCCTGAAAATTCTTACAAAACTTTTGCATCTCCTGAAGAATTTTAGGCGGACAAGAGTTAAGACATCTAAGGTAAACGACATTATGAGTGAATCTCACTGCTCCTGACACAAAGTGAGGCTGTTCCTCACAGCTCTCACACTCCAACCCAACCCAGACTGTGGTGCTACAAAGCACAAATTAAAAACAAACAGGGTAGGCAGAAACTGATCTGTCACCAAGTACTACCCATGCACAAGGTAAGTAAATATAAATTAATAACAAGGTATCATATGATATGATAAAAAGTCTTTTCTTAAATGAACCCATTTTTCAGTTAAATATAAATACCCCAAACCACATTCAAGCCCAATGGGGCTGTGAGTGCCCACAGCTTTATGATTTTGGAGTTGAAGCTTATAAATTCTCAGATTGTCACAGAATTAAAATCATATTTAATTCAATTTTGGGATACAAACTCATAGTTCAGGGAAAACAGCAATTAGAAAGAGAGCAGAGAGAGGGCAGGAAAAAAAACTCATGGGTAAATCTGCTCAAAGCAGTAAATTTTAAACAAAACAAAACTTGCATTTATTGAATATATTTTGTGCTAACAGTATAAATTGTTGACTGAAGAACTAAAAAAGATGTTCCAACAAGTAAGTGGAAAAATAGCAAGTCTTTAAATTCCTTCACAGTTAACATTTAGCCACTAATTATACAAAACCATCTCCATCAGCACAATGTCACACACAAACTAAAACACCAATCTAGGGTTTTGATTTTCATTACCACATTAAGGGATGGTTTCAGCTTGCAGTTCAGAATCTGTTTTAAGTCTCACCCGTGCAAGAATGAATTCAGCAGCACAGCAAAACTCCACTACTAAGGAATTTCTCACAATAGTCAATCTTAACTCCTATTTGTTTCATACCCACTCCTGCTGTTATCTAGTTAAAGTAAAATCAATAGCCAGCTACTAATCATGGATCAATGTTTAATTACCAGTTCCAGAGTTACTGTCATATGCAGTTGGACACGTAATATGATTTCTCTGTCCTGTGTCTTACCGAAGTGCTATGGGAGAAATAAGTTGAGTCACAAATGGTTAGAAACTGCTTTTAGAGTGTTAGAGGAGGAAATTTTCTGGAGAAAATCCTCAGAGTATGTGCTCAAAGCTGTAGATGATAGTCACAGTCACAAATATGCACAGATTGGACTGGCCAAGGCAAAAATGAGCTGTGGCCAACAATAAAAATTATTGGTTGATGTTAAACCACCTTGGCATGAGTGAGTTCCCAACAGAGAGCCCCTTGATTTCAAGATTATAATAATCCGGGGGGTGGGTTTACATTTTTTCCATTTCAGTAGAGGTTTCTACCTTCCTTAGCAGACACCTGTCTTTTCAAAACAAGACAGCCTTCACCTCATTCCTTTGTATTCCCAAAAGAATCTCAGTAGCCTCACACATTTCTCATAAAATCCCTGCTGGCAGTCATCAGCCAGACAGACCAAGTGAAAGGTGACTTAAAAAAAAAAATAAAATAAAATTACCACACACACTGACATTTCCAGAGAAAAATAGTAGGAAACAATCACTCAGATAGCTGTAAAGAAAACACAGTTTGTCTATTGACACTTTATTTAGTGCCTCAGAAGGCAGATCAATGAAAAAAACCCACCTGCTTTTACATAAAACAACTTTGACCAATCCTAAACATACCCAAGGAGTCTCTGGGAAACTGGCTGTGAGTTCAGCTGGAGTGTCAGCAAGAAGGATTTATTCATTCAGAGCCAGGTTTAAGACCACAGGTGTGGCTAATTCTCCATCTAATGTCATATTCATGAAGATTGTCACTTCTTACTGAATTATCCCTCCATGAGATACAAAGGAGGGTAAATCAATGCAGCAAAGTGCAGCTTTTCTACCTCACAGCAGAGCTGTATCTGTGTCAGAGGCAGGTTGCTCCCAGGGCAGAAGTTCCACTAGTATAAAACTAACTGGGGAAAAAAAAATAATTAAAAAAAAAAATCACAGTCTGAGGTTATATTTATGTTTTCATTTCCTTCTTTCATCTCAAAATAGCATTCAATAACCATGTGTTTAATGGAACTGACAGGGAGGAGTGGGCCAAACATCTGCTCCACTTTGGCATTTTAGTTTTGTCTGGAGTTTGAAGAGGGCTTTCCTGTCATTTGGATGAGGTGCCTGTAGAAAAAGCTGTTTTTGAAAGTCTGTAGGCTCATGTATTTCCTGCCTCTAAATGTAAAACCTTGAAAATATAGCAAAACTGCCAACCAGGAAAAACCAAATAGGGAAGCAGTCCAAAGAAATTTTCAAGAACACCGAAGAAACACAAGGGAAAAAAAAAGAATAATTCAACATTAAAGTAGCTTCTGAAGCCATGACTTGAAAAGCTTTTTCAGTAATGTTTTGTGTCACATGGAAGATCAGCTATCACAGCTGATGGCTTCTCAGAAAAGGCAGAACTTTCTCTGCTCAACATTAATGAGGTTTTATAGATATATAAGTCTAGGAAGGCATCTGCAACCTTGCAGTTCCTGATTTGTAACATCTATAGATTCCAGAAGATTTTATAACAGAAATGTTGTTTCATTTCATCTTCTCCTCCTTTTTTTTTTTTTAATATTTTCAATGTGGAACCTAGATGTGTTCTGGCAGGACTGAGGCCCATTTTGAAGGCTGGGATAGGGCTCATAATGCACCAACCAACCTGCTCATTCTTATTAGAATACTGGAGAGTTATTTTAAGCATTTTTTAAAAATTTTTTTTATATGATTCTGATTTAATTGTTCCTCATTTATATTCACTGCTGAATTTCACTGCATCTGAAGCTATTTTGAAAACACAGCATTCTCCCAAAGGGCCCAATCCAACTCCCATTCAAATAAACAGCCTTCAATGGAGCCTATTTGTTGCCAGCCAACAAGATTGAATTCTGCTGCTGAGTGGTCCCTGGAGCGTTTGTCACAGCTCTTTACAAATATTGCTCCAGCAAGGGCAGGCCTGAATGCTCCTGTCCACATGCACTGCAGACAACTCACATCTATCTTTTATCTTCTTGAGACACTTGGTCAGATTTAAAACTTCTGCAGCGCAAATAATTGAATCTACCAAAACAAGAAACAGCAAAAGGAGTAAAATAATGTTTAACAGTTATAAAACGTGAAGGGAAAGCAAAAGGATGATAAAATAATTTCATGTGATAGGATCAACTACCATTGACTTCACTCCTAAAATGAAGCTACACAAGAAAATGTGTGCAGATTACAATGACAGCATACAACCAAATTTCACAGCTACAGTTTTGAAATAATAAGAAATTTTACAACAGTGTAGAGACACCACTCCAACAGTAAGTCAGAAGAGTTATGAGGAAAGATTCTAAATCTCACACAGAGTTACCAAAATGACAAAGTTTAGGACTGGTATTTCTTGATCACATTCACACCATATGGAAGACCCTCATCTGTGAAAGAAACACTGTGATGGGCTTTGAGGACAGATTTTGGTGGTTTATGTTAAATAAAGTAACAGCGTAACTTCTCATCTGAGCAACAGGATGAATGATACAAATAAAAAAAACCTTCAATGGAAGAGCTCTTACTCTCAGATCCTTTATCCTATTTTGTAGCACAGAAATCCAAACTCTGGCTGAAGAACTTATTTGTAGCTTAAAGTCTGAGATAGTAGAAGATTAGGAGACTATTTAGATGTGAGTTCTACTATGCAACATTGCAAAACTGAAGACCTTTTTAAAGCAAAGCGGTTTGCTTTGAAATTAAGAACTTGAATGGTTGTTCTGCAGTATTGATGTGGATCTTGAAAACAGCTTCTTGGAAAGTGCAGATCTTGGGAGATGCTCTCAGTATCTGGCAGAGTTCAGAAACAGAGTAACAAAATGTGATTTATAATACAAGTTCGATGTCTCTGGTTGAAAAATAATGGACAAAAAACCCATTTTCTTTTAAAGTTGGCCAACTTGATAGCCTAAGAATACTCTAGAGTCTGAGCTGATACCCAGTTATTTCAGTGGAGTAATTTACAGATTGCCTCCTTGCTTTGAGAGATGACAGAACAGAGCACAAGTTCCTAATTACCACCTGTATCTCAAATCCCCACTGCAGCACCAGATAACGACAGGGCTTGAAACCAACCAAAGCAGCTCAAGCAGAATACCTTCCAAGCTGACACCAAGATGAGCCTTTCCAGACAATGCTCCATCCTCCAGCCTTTCCGAGCCCTCCATATCACAGCCCTATAAGAACAGGGATGTCACCTCTGAATTCCTTCTTGTAGGATCAGACTCACCTAAGTTGATGGCAGGAACACATCTTCAACCATACAATTATTCCCCAAACATTGATAGCATCCCCCATCCACGCTAATGAGATGAAATCTGTATATATACAGATAAATGTATGTGTAGAGATATATATACCATTGTGTGTGTACATCACAGTCTCCCTGTTTATATGTGTATACATGAAATGGACAAACGCAATGTCAACAAATCAAATGAGCTCTCAACTACTGTACCCAGCATTCACACAGGAAAGTTGGGCACAAAAGATTTCAGATTTACATCCAAGGTAGGTAACTCCCGTCAGGTTAAAGATAAACCACACAGCAGCAGTTGTGCAACACAAGTTAAGCTCAGCACCAAGAGCAGCACTTACCCCAGTGCCCTGCACCTGCAGCCAGGAGCATTCCCAGCACTGGCACCTGCAGAGAACTGGACACAAACACGCTTTGTTTGCTCCACAGGCTTTGGCTTCGAGGAAAACACTTAAGCTTAGAAGTATGGACCAAAGGGGGATTCTCACGCAGCTGCTCATGGTGAAAAGATAGAATAACAGATCTGGTTGCCAAAGGCATGAGGGCTGTCTAATATGTGGGTATCTCCTTTTACCTCGGCATGGCTACTTATCGAGGTGAATAATGAACTCCTGCTACACCTCAAGACAGCCCCTGAGCCCCTCCAGGAGGCTCACCTACCCTCTCCCATCGCCCTGCTGAGGTTCAGGACCACCGGGAAAGCCTGAGCTGGCACCGATTTCCCCAGGAGAGCACAACCAGGCATCCTCAGGCAGCCGCACTGAGCCGAACCAGCGCCATGCTCCCGCCCGAAACGTGTTCAGCCAAACGCTACCACTTCGTGCACAGCGTCACCCAGCTCTGCTGCTGAAATAATTCAGACTTCTGGCAGCTCTGGGGGGAGCAAGGCGCTCGGAGCGGGCGCTCCCGCTCAGCTTCGGTCTGCCCAGCTTCGTCCTAACCATAAGCGCCAGGGTTGCATCCTCCATCCCGAGCATCCACAGCCAGCGGGAGGAGAAGGATCCCCCCCGCTGCCACCCACGGGCGCGGGGAGGCTGCGAGCGGAGCCGCGCCGGCCGCGGGGCTGG
>VWYI01030303.1:102614-261591 GCA_013399455.1 Anthoscopus minutus | reverse complement strand
GGGGCTGCGGCGTCAGGGGCTCGGGGCTCGGGGCTGTGGGGCCAGCGCCTTGCGGAAGGCTATGGGGCTGTCTGAGGGAAGGTGCATTGTCTCTGTGATGAGAAAAGGCCGAGGGAGTTGTGCCTGTTCAGCCTCGAGAAGAGACGGCTGAGAGGGGACGTGGTTGATGTGTATAACTGTGTAAAGGGTTCAAGGAGATGGACCGGGCTGTGCTCGGTGGTGCGCGGCGATGTGACAGAGAGGCAATGGACAGAAACCGATGCCCAGAAAGTTCTGCCTGACCATGAAGAACCTCGTCGCTGTGGTTCCGATCCCGGGAACGGGTTGCCCGGGGAGGGTGTGGAGTCTCCCTGGCTGGAGATGCTCCGGAGCTGTCTGGATGCAGTGCTGCACTCTGTGCTCGGGGATGACTCGGCTTGAGCAGGGAGGTCGGACCAGAGGAACCTCTGTGGTCTCTTCCGTCCCGACCCATTGGGTGATCCCATTAAAGTGTGTTTGCGATGACAGTGCCCAGTGACGGGTTTGGGGCTGCGGCCCAGTGCAGTGACCAGAAAAGAGAAAAGGAAAGGGCTCTGTGGAGAAGGCAGCGCCTGGGAACGTGCAGGCAGCGATGAGTGGAGGAGCTGGGAATTGTGAGGTGCCAGCCTTGAACTGCTGAAGGCTGTTCTGGCTTCTTTTTTCATAAGTGAAAGGTCTTATAGTTTTTATTAGGAAGTATCAGGTTAACCCAAGCTAAAAAACCCTAATAAAGCCTGCTGGGATCCAGGTGACTGCATAGGCACTTTAATCTGAACTCCACAAACACCTCTGTTCTTCACCCACAGGTAAAATGTGTCAATGTCAGGTTGAACATTAGGAGGAATTTTTTCACAGAAAGGGTTGTCAGGCATTAGAATCAACTGCCCAGGGTAGTGGTGAGTCACCTTCCCTAGAGGTTTTTTACAGAGGACTGGATGTGGCACTTGATGCTGTGGTCTATTTGACAAGGTGGTGATTGGTCACAGATTAAATATCTCAGTGGTCTGTTCCAACCTAAACGATTCTGTGAAACCTGTGAGTTAATGCCAAACCTGAGACATCAAACTCAGGCCCACTCAGCAGAAGAGCAGAGCCCCAGTAGCTTTTTATGTCCATCCCATGGACTTAAAATCTGACATAAATTCACAGTCTGAGCAGAGGTCTCATGAAAGTGAGTCCCAGAAGCCAGATTTGTGCAAACTGTTCCATCAGGAATGACTTTGGGGCTGGTGTGAATACAGGTGTGTTGTGTCTGAAGCAAACTCAACACTCAGATTGCTCTTTGCTCATACAGTCGCTCTGTGCCCCCGCTGAGCATTTCCTTATCTGTTTCTATCTACTGTACACTTTGGATAATCTACCTGTGAGTAATAGAGAGTTAACCAAATAGCTCACACAAATTGTCCATTTACAATCATGGTTTGAAAATCAAAATGCTAAAATTGAGTGGTGGCTGAGATACCCTTGCAATTTTACAACAGTTCATATTAAATTCACCTATATTGAAGCATGCAGAGTTAGCACTATATGGAGGCATTATTTATGCTGAACATTATTTATTCAGTGGTTTATGATGAAATAGTTGGATAAACACTTAAATCCCCATCTTCCAGTCCAGGATGTGAGTGGGAACAAAGGAAAATGCTCCTGTCAGGGCTTAGAACTTACACTCCCAAATGTGTTTTTAAAAAAATCAGAGCTGAACAGCTTCTTTATTGGAATTTAATCAACAAATAAATTATATGTCTAATAGAGAAAAAAAATCTGCAATTTCATAAAATCTGAGGTGCTAGAAAAGTCTGAAATTGAACACTTTTGTCTTTGTCATGACAGTTTAAGTAATGCAATATGTTTCAATAAAGAATCTGGAGATGCTATTTTTTGATAGCATTGGGCAATAATGTATGGTACCAGTATTAACCCAGGTATTACTGTGAGCTTGTTCTTTCATTCTTTCAGAATATTATATACTGACTTAGGTATTATGATGGAGGAACTATAATTTCATTTTTAGTTTCATGACTGTGGTTCAGTAAGCACAGCATTCCCTATTCATACAGACTATTATGGCTGTCTGTGTTAGGTTTATATATATAGCAGGTATATAAGCTTTCAGATAATGTCTGTAAATTGCATGCAAGGCTGTCATTTAATGCTATGAGGAACATTTTCACTGCTTAATATAAATAATGCAGAACCTGCTTTACTGAATTTTTTTTATTGTTTAGATTTAGTGGAAAACCACTGTGCAAATGCAGAGTGTAGAGTATTCACCAAGACATGATGCTTTTTTTTTATCTCTGTTGCAGAACATACCTGACCTTTAAAGTATGAGGAGAAAAGACAGAGATTCATTGTCTTCACATCCAGTTTTCTTCTGTGTGTGTTTGAACCAAATAAAATTTAGATGAAACAGGTCTCTGAAGCAATTAGAGCAAGCAAGAGCCAGAATTTTCGAATCATGAAGTACAAGATGTGTTGGTGTGTAAGAGGAGGGACAAATTATGAATAATTGTTGGGGAGCACACTTGAAATGCAGGAATTTGAGAACAGCTGAGGAGTACAACACACCTCACAAGGAGGGGAGGGAAGTGTGAAATAAAAAAGGATAGAGGGAGAGTCTGGTTCCAAAGGTCATTCCTTCTAGACTTCCAGACATTCCTCTCTCTGTCTCTCATGGATATGCAACATTTGAGTGTGCTTCTGTTCTGCCTTCCCTAGGATACACAAAAGGTTAGATTGTAGCTAAGTCTTTAGCAATAGTCTATTTAATGCAAAACAACCAGTAATGGTTTTGCAATTAAGTTTAAGAAAGAACATTGTCTGAGATTTATACCTCTTTAGAAGTTGTCATTAAGGTTAAATGGTTGAGAGTATTCAAGTGAAAACATAAAGACAAAAAAAAATCACCTTATCACAGGTAAAACACAATTTAGTGTTTCTGCAATGACATTGTATATTCTTTTTCGTATCTGTGCAGATTACGTCCCAAACCATTGTGTTTTTTATTTTATGTGTTTCTCTAGCTGGATTTTGATGGGTTGTAGTTTCATTTCAGAGTACTGGAACCAGTGGGCTGAAAGGCATTTCCTCATCTGCACATTGCCTTGTAATTGTTCTTATGTTAACTACAGAATGTGAGCTTCATATTCAGATGGATTTCATAGGGAATAAGATTATAATGAAAAAGTTTATTTGAAAGATACCCCACACCAGCATCCCCAAGAATAACAAGTGAAGGTAATAAAGCTGCAGCAAACTCACCAAAATATTCTCACTGTAGGTGGCTGAGGAACAGGAAACAAGAACTTAGGGTGAGTCTGAGAGTGCCACTGCACAGCATGAGTCCTGATGCTCAAGCACCTCTCAGATTATGATGCTCTCCCAGTCCTTCACTGTTTCTCATTCCCTTTTTCTGTTCAAATGTTAAAACAGAAAGCAAAGTCTATGGTAAGCGGTAAATACACCAATGGGTGGAGGAAGGGTAACAAAGGATTAAAATGACAATGTTTGGGTCTAAAAAGAAGGATGAAGATAAGAAGACAAGGAATGGAAAACAGTGTATTAGAATTTTAAACTGCCTCCTAGGTCACCGAGTTCAGTCATTGCACAGAGCCACAACATTTCCATTCATTAGAACATTATTGAAATATTCTGGAAGCAGGATGGGGTGGTTTTGGCTAGGTAGGATCAAAGGAGCTGGGTTCTCAGTCTGCAGTGGCACAGGAGCTCTGTGTGCTGCTGCATCACCAGGCTGTGTGTGTACACATCAGTTTGCCCTTCCCATTTTCACATTGTCTGTGCCTCTGCTGTAAGTAGTGGAACTTGTTTGTGGCTCAGAATGAAGGAACCCAGTGAAGCCTCAAAACAATCTTTACATCTTCTGCTCAATGCTGGGGGAAGCCAGGGTGCTGCATTTTAACACTGTGTGATAACTGTGACTTGAAAAGTGAAAAGAAGTGTCTGAACCAGGGAAAACTTTAAATAATAGCATGGAATGAAGAGAAAAAGTAGTGGAATAACCAGCTTTAAAAAGATTTATAGCAAGAGAAGCAACAACAGGTCTAGCAATAGTAACAATAATGCTCCACCTTTTTTGATATCTAACCACCTGACCATATAAAAACAAAACTTTAAGGAATTGTGACATAAATTAATAGGCTGAAAACAACAGAAGTGATGATTCATTTACAGGAAAGCTACTGCCACCTCTTGCCAGTGGCCTGCTGTATAATGAGGCAGACAGGGGAGTTGAGGTTTCTCAGCAGAGATAGACTGTGGGTCTATAACACTCAGTTCCAACAACACTGAGAACCCTGATATTGAGAGTAGAAAGACGATTTTATTGAACTTCTGTCAGAGACGATACAGGACTGTGAATACAAAAAGTGTAAAGATCTGAGCCGTGGGATGGAGTGAAAACAACCTCTCAGAGTCTGGACCTCTTTGGTAAGATGTCACTATATCCTTATAAAGACTTTGAGTTCTCTGAAAAATACAGTGCATCTAAATTCAGGAAAGAAATGTCTTAAAAAAAAAAAAGAAAGCTAAACTTATTGGGGGAAGGAAGGGAAGTTAGAGTAGCAGCAAAACAGTGACTTAATGAAAAGACAGCCTCTGTTGTGTCTGCTGAGTAACTCAGTATATAATGTTGAAAAACATTCTAAAAATAAATTCAATTTATTAAATATGAAGCAAAATCTGGAATAGATCAATAATCTTCTGTACATTGTATTTAAAAACATATTTAGCAGCAAGCCATTGTATTTAGAAACATTCCTATCAGCAAGCTCTCTAGGGTGTTCAGGAAAGCTCCCAGATGAAGAGTTTGCTGAGGCAGTCAAATGTGGAACGTCCACATCCACCATTCTGACAGGAATCTGTGAATTCCACGTGAGCCATGCAGCAAAGCCCTTTAAGTCTTTCCCAACTGAGGTGCAATTCCCATATGGAAGAATAAAGGCAAGATTCCAGCTGTAAGAGAAATTACTTGCATGCTGATAGAAAAAACTCTGTTTTATGGTGTTCTGTGTGTCCTGCTCAGTTATCTGCAAACAAGTGAGGAGCATTTTCCAGCAATGAAACCTGGTTACTGCTTGAGACTGTTGAAGGCTGTAGCTAAAGGAGCAGTGTTTGCCCCTATCAAAGGGAGGCTGGGCAAATCAGGAAAGCTGTAGGTGTTCCCATCACATCTAATTCATGTTTTAATTCACAGGTTGTGAAATACCTTGTTGCCTCAACCTGTTACAGGGTTTGAAATAGTCTATTGTAATTAATCTCCAAAGCAGTAAGGTGAAAGGGCTGCTAATATGTGAGGGGTAATTTTTTCCTGATGAATTTTATGGATTGCAGAGGCAGGGAAATTGATTTTTCTGCCAAATGAAGTATTGATCTAAAAGGAGCTTACTATGCTACCTAGTTTGGGGTCATAGGGTATTATTTCTGTGGATTTTGTAGATTGCTTGCTGTGTTTTCCTATTTCAATAAAATCTTCTGTCATGGAGGCAAGTTTCACTTTCATTACAATTGGTTGGACACCAGCGAGTGGCTCAGTGATCATGAAGTTTATAAAAACCATAACCTTTCTGAGGAGCCTAACAAAGAAGTGCAGCACTGTGTGATACAGCTTGCAACAAAACCTGAATGCACCACCAGGGGAAACTGAACTGCCTAAGCATAAAGCAGGGTGACAACAGTTTCTATGACATTTGGTGCATATGCTCACGGCTTTGTTGTCTAGACAGCACATTTGGACATTTACAAGTGTGTAAAATAAAGGAGGATTTTTTTAATCTTAGCTGGTGGCAAGAGCAGTTATAGCTGATGGAGCTGGGCTGTCCCCAGTCACAACTGCAGGCAGCCTTCATCACCACTGCTTTGAAAAGATCTCAGTGCCCCTATATAAAAAGGCCAAAGTTTGTAAATTTTTTTCTGGTTTTCTTATGTTGTACAGTGCCATCTCTCAGACCAGCTGTGAGAGGAAGGAGAGTACCTACAAATGCTGAGAGTAAACTTCCTTATCCCTGCTGGATTCTGGGAGCACAGTTATTACAGTGTCTATGGCCCATGCTGCAGTTCTCTACAAAGGACAGAACTCCACTACTAATCATCCTGCAGACATTAATGCAAGTGCATAATGTAGGAATGCTCAAGTCATGAAGTCTTATTTCTGACTGAAAGAATTTGAAAGAATTTTAATATTGCCAATGAATGCTCCTCCAAACTGCATTGAAATTTATATCTATGTAAGAGTTTGTGCGTGTTTCATTCAATAATTGCATCTAATATTGCCAGCAAGCAAGGAAAGAAAAACAATAATGTATGCCTGGTATGACACATGCCATGTTTCAAGTGAGAGCACAACTATTGCCACTCTATAAAACAGAAAATTATTGCAATTAATTAATTATTTCAAAACAACAAATAACTGAGGAACTTGCAAAATACATCAGTCTTCTGTGAAGGAGAGAAAACTTTATTAGGCAGTAATTGTTATGAATTAATCACTTAGCTTTAATGCTGAGTATGATCTTGTGATACAGCATGAAAATACGAGTGCCAGTCAATAAGAAGACAATGAAGAGTCTTGGGAAGGGATTCACCTCTTGTCCAGAGTTCCTGGAGAACAGCAATGACTTTTTATCTTAACCTGTCTCTCGAAGCAGGAGTTCAGTTCATGCTGTCTTACATCAGAAGCACAGGCTTCAGCAGTGGCACCATGATGCAAACTTGTCACCACCATATCCTGCAGAAGGGTCTCATGCCTTTGAGGCCACTGGAAGGGATAAGTCAAATATTTCTTGCACATTTAAAGCACAGAAGATACATGTACACATTTGTGTATGTCAGTACATGTATTTATATGTGTGTGTGCATGTATATCTATTTAGCGGAGACCTTTACTGATAGAAGATTTATATTAAAAGAAGATTTATATTAAAAGATATGCTAAATATTATTTAAGATCTTTCTTCTGCTGAAATTCTGCTTTCTTCTGCTGAATTCTTTAGGAATTTTCAATGCTTTCCTGCCTAATTCCTCAGGTTTCCTACAGTTTATCCAAAACAATGAGTAAGTTTCAGTATTCCAGGGATTTTTAACCAGCATGAACAGATTAATTCCATATAGCACAGATCAAATTGCATAGAATTGTTAATGTAGCCCAGTCATGCCCTGTTACATCTGTGCTGTCAGAGTGAATAGGTCTGTCTTAATAACCTGAGAGAGGTTGAGAGAGTGAAAATCAGCTCCATAAAATTCCACCCAAATGAGAAAATCAGTCCTGAATGAACAGAGTACAGACCATCAGAAATCGTTTTTCTTGATGAGCAGATGGAGAAATGTGTTTTTGAAGGTAGGTTGTTAAGTGTTTGAAAGGTAACTATCAGAGGTCATTTCAGCCTCTGCTGATTATCTCTTAGGCTTTAGCTAATACTAAATGGCAAGATGACAAGGCTTATATGTACAGCTGTGTCTGCAGAGTGAGGGGTGTTTATTGAGAGCTGAAGAGAAGAGACAAAGTTAAAAACCACGAGGAGGACCTTTTAGGACACCATGATTATCTGGGAACTGAGAGCCAGGGACTGGTTCATGTTATATGGCATTTTGCTCCCTTGTCTATGTGGAACCAAATCAGAGCTCCTGTTTGTCATGCAATTTCTGCCTGTTTTGTGAAGAATGCTGGGTTTGTATATCTAAAAAACTCCGTCATCCTCCATGACGATAAGATGGTCTACAACTTAAAGAGAAAAAAGAAAAAAAAAAAACCACAAAGGAGGCAGCAGGAGCACACAGAAGTTGTCCTCCTAGTCAAAAGGCATCAGATAAGCAGCATGTCCTTATCTTCATGATATACTTCATAGCCACGGAACAAAGATGAAGCAAAAACTCACAGAGAGATTTGATATTCAATTATTTTGTCTCATTTCTTTCCTTATCTTCCAAAGTGTACAGCAGTAACATCTGACAGCTGTCCTTTACAGGCAAGGTTGCCATCCTGACTTCAGCCACCTCCTCTATCCTTTCATTGTCGCAGTGTTTCAAAGCACTGGGGCTGAGACTTCTGCTGCTGCAGTGACACCCCAACAACCACCCAGTCTTAAGGCAGCTCCTCTCGTTTGTTGAAGTAAGCTGAAATTTTCATCAGGGAGCTATTGCTTCTCATTTATAAAGAAAAACATCGGCTATTATGGAAATAATACTGAAAGCCTCATTAATTACAGCACACAATAAAGAATAAAGCAAGTGTAAAGAAGCCAAGCAGATGGTGCATTATAATCAGACTTTTTAAACAGTAACCTTCACAGCAGGGAATGCTGTAGGTAAGAGTGCAACTTAACTTTCATTAGAACATTTTTATTTCTATGTTTAGGACATAAGTATATTTCCAGATATGGCTTTTGCTGAAAGTTAGATTATTCTGGAAAGCCTGAGAAAAACAAAAAGCAATACAATTTCTTTCTAATTAAAGAGATTATAGAATGTGAAGTGGGAAAGAAGGGGATATGCTGTAAAGTTTTTGCTGGTTTTTTCTGCAGTTTTGAAACATACTGTAAAGAAAAAAAAATTAAAAACTTTTTAGGAAGAGACGAAAATAGGGGCAGCTGTAGCTCTCTATTTTGGGAGTGTGGAGCTGGGGAAGAGGAGGCTTAGAGAGCATTGCATAAAACTAGGAGTCTTTGAAGTACCATTTTGCCCAAAGGGAGGGAAGAGGAGGGTGAGAAAATACTGCTATAGGTTAGTGGCAGTTTTAAGAGACAAACCCAGCAAAGATTCTTCCTTCCATATCCAGCATTCCTGTGTGCCCAGGAAATGAAAAGGTAACCTGTCAGTTGCCCTTGCAAGTATTCAGAAAATAGCTGTTAGAGAAACCTATAAAATATTTTGTTAGGGAAATGATACCCAGATAATTGTACATAACATGAAACAAGCAAAACTAAACCTGTGAGGTGTAAGGCTTCAATTCCCATACCATAATTCATTAGGAGGATTCATTTTAATGAATGAGGTGAATGCTAAGAAAAAGCTTCTCTCTGCTTCAGCGCAGCAGTAAAGAGCATTGTCCATCTCTGCTGGGTAACTGGAGTGCCCAGCCCCAGGAACAACAGCTGCTCAGAGAGCACTTTGTGTCCACACCTGCAGCCTCCCTGGGCTGTCCAAACTCAGCCTGCATGCAAATCCCATCTGCCTTTGCTGATGCTGCAGTGGGAGCAGCCTCAAGCCTTTTTTTCCCCCAGTATCCTTTGACTTCAGCAGAGGAGAGGGTAACAGAAGGACCAGCTCTGTGCTGAGAGCTGAGAGGATCTATGAGAGATGGGAATCTTGGCTATTGGAAGGGTTTGACGAGGTAGCCTGAAAGCTCCAGAGCCACGTGTGAGAGCTTTTGCTCTAAGGTTTATTGCAAACATGGGCTTTTTGCTTGGAGACAGTGAGTTTAAAGGAGTTGCTGTTCAATCTCCTAATATTCAACCAATTAGGCATGAGATTGTTCTTGATATAATGTGTATAATGTGTAGCTGTTCACAGTAAATTCTCCTGGTCCTTTCAGCTTTGAGCTTTCCATGGCCTTAGTGACACACGTTACACTTTATTGTCAGTGAAATCATGGCAATATACTGACATTCCATTACTTTTTTCTTCCTTGATATCTTTAGCAATTAAGTCCAGTATATTTTTAGTCTGGACATTAAATGACAAGAAAGAAACAATCAAATAGTCTATATTAAAAAAAAAGAAAAAAAAGAAAAAAAGTAACATTAAGAAAATACATCTGTATTCAAAGAACTGTTACTTCAAGTCTTAACTGTACAATCAGGTGGAGTTGGAGAAATTATTTCTGTTCAACCTTCTGGGCTGGCATATTTCAAAGTGGGCACTATGCTTTCTCCCATTGCAGTTCTCCTATATAACTATGGCAGCATGTACAGAAAATATCCAGAGCATTGTTGGGTTTGTGGTTTTTCTTCCTAGTTCTGGAGCAATTCACTGGCCAACCCATCCATACATTATACTTTGTTTTACAGGTCAGAATGTGTCAGGAAGCTCCTGTGATGCTGCACAATTCTCCTTTGGGTACCTTACCACTGACCTTGGCCTGCCCTCCTGCCAGTCATGGGCAGCTCATGGGGGTTTTGATACATCAGGGATTGTGGTTATCTGCTCCTTGAATGTGGCAATAGGAAGAGACAAATCCTATCCCTTGAAGAAAATCTGCTCTCGTTAATGAAGCTTTCAGTCATCCATCTGAAAGGATATTTACCTCACGTGTTCACAAAATACCTGTTTGCAACTGTGGCAGCTCTGAAGCCGAGGAAAGGAGCACTTTGCTGCCACCTCTCAGTGAACTGAGAAGAGAGGGAGCTTTAGGGACAAACTTTTGGGCCTATTTATTTGCCTGCTTTCTTTTTCAAGTGCATTTCTATTGATTTCCTAAGGAATCGACTAAAGCTTGGAGAATCAGAGAAATGAAATAACATCATACTTGTTTTATGCTGGAAAAAAATCAGAATGATATTTAAATATTACTTGTTTTGGAGTTACCACAATTGAACCTCAGTATTGCATAGGGTAGTAAATGGAACTGAATGAATATGAATATGCAAATACATCTATTCCTAACGGATCTGGTGTGTTGAATGTGCTAAAAAATGAAGTGCAGGCATCAGCATGACAGAAAAGGATGGTAACAATAATAGGGGATTGGCACTGACAACGGCTGTAAATGGGGGAGACAGTAAACAACTTCCTCTATGAAATGAGGCAGCCCATCCTGAGAGTGTTTGTGAATTTGTCTACTCCCTTTCTTTAAATGATGAAAGGGGTGCAGCTGATGGATAAGCAACAAAATAATTTGTTCATCAAATGTTCAAACTGAGCTACAGGGTGTAGTATCTGAGTCTGGTTCTTTTTGTTAGCATCGATATTTGGAGGAACAGCTCAGTGTTTGTGTGATTACAGGAAGTTTTCTTAACACAGTACTCATGAGCAGTCCCATTCAAATCAGACTGTGACTCTGTGGCTGTGCAAACCCCCAGAGGAGGAGAAGTGCTGGAGTTTCTGTGACAGCTCCAGGGACTGCACCACTGCTATTGATTTTACATGAAGGCTCTCAGATGGTACAGTGATGGACTGCAGAGTAAAACCCTGGGAGGGATGGATAGACATGATTAAGTGTTTATTGGCCAGCAGTCAGTGCCTTTTCCTGTCCTCTTAGGTCCCAATCCACACATGATATGCTGTTACCACTTTTAGCTCCAGGGCTGGTCGTTAAACTCAGGCAGAAGGAGCTGATATATTTAGGACCAGAGGTCTCCAGTTCATTGCTTGTTTATCTCCATGCTGCAGTCTGACATCATTACAATATTGAAGCCTAAATAAACAGCAGAGTTCTGAATATTTAATTTGCAAAACCATTTTATTCAAGTATCTTAAATCTCTAAAGTTTTCAGCTCTTTTGTTTGTTCCTTGGGGAATTTACAATTTCCCTTGAGATTGTGCTCTGTTGTTATTCTTTCCAAAGGAAATATAGAAATCATATTTTAACCTGAAAGGGTTTTATCCTCCCTTCATGTTCTGTTTAATGTTTTTTTAGTTGAATAGTGTGAACTTTTCTAGACACATTTCTGGGATTTATGCATTAATATCAGGCTCCAGGTGGAGAGGCTTTTTATCAGATAAGCAAACCTGGGAGAAAGTTCTGAATGTTAACACTGAGGATGGAGATGGTATGGCACTTTTTCTTTGGGGAAATCTGATTGCATTTCAATGACACAGAAGATAGAATACTTTTATTTTATTCACTCATTCTGTTACTTCCACAATAAGCTATATAAGCTCAGTAAAAAGTTTCAGAGATATGGAAAAATTTGATAGCAAGATGTACTAAGAAGCAATGGACATATTTTGTAGTTTGCTCCTGCTTGATATTAAGGTGGCCAAGATTCTTAAGAATACTTTCAGATCTGGCAGATCAATATTCTGCTAGGTTCTGATTTTAGTTGAGTTGATGGTACTGCTATCAATTCCTTGCAATATAGCAAGGTGTCTCTCTGGAATGAAGCATGTGGGCTTCATTCAGAGAATATTCAACTTCTTTTTCAGCCCCTGACATCAGTTGATAAGGCATTGCTGGATTGCTTGTCTTGTTATGTCTGATTTTACGATACAGCATCAAGATTTTAATTTCACAGAGGTTCTTTTTATTCCCTGGGGGAGAGAATAGTAGAGTTTCATGTTAGAAGCAACAGGCCTGATCTACCTTGGCTAGAGCAAAATGCCACAGATGATACTTGTGTAATCCACAAAAATATAGAGAAAACTGTACCCCATTCACCTTTGTTGCACCCTTTCAGTTAAACATAGCTTAAAACCAATATAGAGCATAAATCTGATTTGATTGGAGCTAAGTAGATAACTCTTGGTGAACACTAAATTAATGCAGTGTTTAATTGATATTTTCTGCTCAGGAGAGGGCTGTGAGCTGCCATCATTTCATTCCTCATAGTTGTTATTCAAGGCTCGTTTTCTGGCACTTCTGGAATCAATGAATTTGGGAGGAAAGCTACATCTTAGACATGTTACCCCAGTGCTGCTCTTCAAGTGAAGTTATATGAGGATGTCTCAGACCAACAGTCTTTCAGGCACTCCTAAAATCATTCTTTGTAAAACCTGCTTCCCACAGTTCTGTGCACAAAGTGCATTTTTGGCTCTAAAACAGGATAGAAATGGTCAATAGCCAACGCCTCAGAAATGTTAGGCAAGCCAGCGACTGAATATTCACAGCAACCTTCTTTTCCTTCTTTTGCACTATGCATCTTTGTGCAATAAAAAAATATGTTATTTCTTTATTTACTGGCATTCCCTAGTGATATGCCAGTGGTTCTGGGAACAAAAGCCTTTAAAAATCTTGGTGTGCATTTCTGTCACCTGAAAATACAGAACTACAAAGTCTTTGCCCAGACAGCCTGGCTTGTTTTCTATTGTCACCTGCTTCCATTTATCTAACAAATGCTGCCAGTTCCTTGGGTTTATCACAGACTCTGCTTCACTTTCCTTTCACCTTATGATGTGACTTACAGCTCCATCACAGAACTGTTTAATAGATGGCTCAGCTTCATTTCTCACTCCCTTGTCCACACAGTGTGAGGAGAATGTTCCTGCTCCATTTTCCTTGCAAGGGACTCAGGAGCAAAGATGTTTTTATCATAAAGTACTTCCTATTATGACTGAATTGGTGGCTGTTCTCAGGTGTATCCCAGCCTGGGTGTTTTCAGCTGCTTTCCACCTGATCTGATCAGATGCACTTATTTCTTTAGTGATGTACAAGTGTGAATGTTGGATTTTATTTTATTTTATTTTATTTAGTTTAGTTTATTTTACTAATAAAAAAAATAGTGCAGTGCCTTGATTTCTTTTTCACATTCATTCTTCCACATTGGGAACTTGATGATGTCTGGAAATTTTTTTTTTTCAAGCCTGCTCTGGAATTTCATTGGAAATATTGCATTTTGTAGGTAATTACACCTTCTCCCTCAAGATCACTTGGTAATTTATACCCCACCAGGATGTATTTCTCTGGGAAATCATGGTGGCTTGACCAGCTCAGTTTTACTATGTGTTACAGAAGATTTTGCTGCCGTAAAACTCCAAAGTAAAACATAAATAAAAAACTGATTAATCCAAGAATAGCTGGAAACTTTATACAAACTCAAGTAGTATATCAACCATATATATCATTATGTAAAATGTACCCAAGCTATATTGGTATCTTCCACCCTACAGTAGAAACAAGGGCAAATATTGTGTTAAACTCTTCGAGTGCTTTGGCCATTTCACCTTTTTATGGGATGTGCATTGGAAACACCCTGTGTCCTGCAGCAAGGCAGCTTGCTTATGGCAAACTGCTTTATAGCTTTTCTCTAGAAGCCATTCATGTTTTACAGTTAATTTTTTACTGAAACCATGATATTTTCACTACATCAAACTAGCTGATGAAGTATTTAAGAGCAGACAGAAGAAACTGAGTGACATTCTGCTGAATGTGCCAGCAACTTCTATCTTTTCATGCACACTCCCAAAGAAAAGATTTAAAAGGAGCTGGAGAGCTCCTACAGAATGTGATGTATTTTGGATAATTTTACTATTCTTATCTCAGCAGTTGGAGAGGATTGAATTTGATTTGTTGGGAGGTGTTTGACAGTGACTCTTGATGTGGTTCTTAGTGGGGATGTTGTGGTCTAATGTTCTCTGGCCCCAGGAGCTGTGCCTGCTCCTTCTGGCACTGGAGGAGCCCAAGCCCACATCTCCAGAAGCTCAAGAAGAAGGAACACTGTGAATGGAATGTGAAGGGATGTGCCTTGGCTGTGGAAGAAAATGACAGACTAAAGTTCACAACTCCTCCAGAAATGGTGGGTATGTTAGTTTCCTTTATATACTTTCTGTAGAGACTTACAGAATTTCAAATAAGGAAAAGACAGTTGCAAATATTACACTGAACTGGAGAACAGTGATAAGAAACTGATAGAAGAATATGACCTCCAGCTGCAATTTGAGGTTGCTGGCAGAAATCCTTGTGAATTCCAATTCCTTTCCTCAAGCTAAAAGAGGTACATGGATTAGGATGCATAATTTCTGTAGGCAAAGGAAGAAAACCTTTGCCACCTTGCTACTGCTTGTGTTTAGCTCTCTTATTATTCCTCCATTTCCTTTTCTTCAGTGATGCATCACCTCTCCAGGTAATAAATCATAGAATCTTTGTGGATAATGTCTTCATTTTGCATGGCAAACACATGCCATAAATCTAGGTGAAGCTTAATAATTGGTATATGACATCTTTCTTCCTGTGAATGGCAGAGACAGAGGATCCCATTTCCACTCTACCTTCCCAGTGGCAGAGAGACAAAACCTGTTGATCAACTATTTGAGTACTGCAGTGATTGAGATAAATGCTTAGAAAAAAATAAATAAAAAAGCTAGGGGAAAAGAGACACTAATACTGGCCTGGCCACTTCCTAAAACCCTACTGGAAAACTCCACTGGTCAATGTCTCTAGCAGAGGATGGCATTGGAAACATGTGTAAACACTTGTTCCTTGTCCCTACTCATGTGCCTGTGCTGACCCAGTTCTCTCTCAGAACTGTCCTCACCTGGCACTAGGAATTCTCCTGGAGACCTCCTGGTCTTGCTTTTCCTGGAGCATTGTTGGAACATGACAATGCTTCTGTGGGGCAGACTGGCCAGGTGTGAAAGGACTGTAACGATTCAGAACACTCTGAAATGGAGTGGTCTAATTCTAGAGTTCACTGGACTAGTACAAGCATTTTCCTAAAGACATGGCATCTCCACGCTCCTTGCACCCTGACTGCTTGGGATATTTTGGCAGCCAGATGCTCATTGTGGTATGAAGTGCCAGATCACAGAGCCATAAGCTCCCAAAGTGGAACTGACAGCTCTGAAACAAAGGCAACAGAAATTTTCTCTGAGCAGGAGTGGTAGTATGAGGCCCATCAAATGTAAGGCAATTACAGTGCCAGCTAATGAAATCAGATGCCAACTTTGCTGATATAACTAGTTTCACAACCTCTAGCCTTCCCAGCATAACACAGAATAATTCATAATGAGACTGCACAGAACTCTTTCAATTAGATTGCAGCAGTGGAGCGAGTTATTTTAGCTAGGCAGAAGCATGCAAAGCCTGTAGGCTCAAACACATGGTAATTCAATAAATAGACTCAGGCTTTTGCTATCACACAATGACAATAAGATGTAAGAGTCTTCCTCTAGAAGACACCCATTCAGCTGAAATCATCTGCCTGCACTTCATTCAAAAATCACTGGATGAGGGGACAGGTTGCCATTTCTCAGGAAAGCTCTCAGTGGTGAGGATGCCTTTAAGTGAAGATTGGGAGTGCAGCTGTAACTTTCAGATGGCACAAATGTCAAGAATGCCTGCAACACTTTAAAAACAAAACAAAAAAAAAGGAATGCTAATCAGTAAGCAGGGATTCTGAAGGCAAGTTCTTTCATGGATGCTGCCTGTGTTAAAGGTGATTCTTCAGCATTTCAAGGAAGTATCTGTGTTACACGAATCCAGTCAAGAACAGGCATTTGTGTTTCTGTGGGGGATTTTTTTTGTATCTCCACACCATCACCTGCAGCCCTCCTGCTGAGGGGATTGGAAACAGCAGCCAAACATCACAGCACCTCAATGCTTCTGGCCCACTGCCACGGTGCATGGAAGGTTCTTCCTGTCTTCATGATGGTTTTTGCTCTTTCCTGATGGATTAAGTCCCCTTATCCTTCCCCTTGTGCTAGGAATTCCTTCCCATGGTTCCCCAGACAGATTGCTTCAGACAAGCATCTTTGATCCAGGGCTTTTATTCTGGGCTTCAAAATGCTTTCAAGCAGCAACTCATAGATGAACATACTGGCCTAGCTGATTCCTGGCCTGCTAATGGATTTGAGGAGAACAAGAAGAGAACAAATTCAGGGCCCCATGGAAGAAGTCCATGAATGTTCTTTCCTGATTGCAGTGTTATACTGGAGAGAAGCAGGAGTGCTGTTGATTAGAATAGTTTTACACTGTTTTGCAGAAATTATCTATATCGTCCTCTCCACTGGACAAGGCAGCATTGCACAGAGAAAGAAAAATGTGGTCAATTTGCAAGGAAACTCATGGGACTTTCGGTTTTGGCTTCAAAAAGAGAGAACAAATTATTTTAGCTTCTAGGTTTGAATAAGAATTGCTTATAGTGAAAGAGATTTTACAGCCCATTAAGTTCAGTCAGTACAAAATGAACTTAACTGGCCAGATTGACACCTGGAGAATACACCTTGTGCTAGAGGGAATCTTCATCTGTGTAAAGCTGATGCAGCTAATTTTGTTATCTCTTGCTTTGGGTTTGATACCTGTGAAGTTTTTGTTGCTGGAGCTACAATTTTCTGGGTGATTTGGAACAGTCTGAGACCGTAGGAAATGGGGGAAGGGTCGAAGGAAAATCAATATTATTCTACATCCCATACTCAGTGAGCAAAACAGGCAGACAGGAGCACAAGGCTCACACTCAGTGTCCTACAGCTCTAGAGACATCCAGATCCTGCCCATAACTCTGATGATCATACCCAAAAATCATGAAGGCTGTGATAAATCCAGTCCATCTGATACTCCTGTTTTTCTTAATTATTGTGAAAAACAGACAAGGACTAATGTTCTTTCCCTTGTGGAAATGGCATATGACAAAGTGATGTTGTAAATCACCAAATGGTGTTTGAGATCCAGGCACTGAGAAGAGGATGAGAAGGCAAATTTCTGGCATAGAAAAGAAAATCTTAACTCTGCTTGGCTCTTAAAATAAAAAATGCAAAAAGAAAATCCTGTCTGAAAGTGATCCAGAATATTATGTCCTTCACAGGAATGAAGAATGATGAAGTTCAGCTCAAGTGTTGACAGAATAGTTTATCACAAGGTAAACCACTTTCTTTAGATAACTCTTGCTTTTTAGATTCCTACGCATGCAATTATTTTCCTTTTGAGGACATTTAAAAGTAAACTATCAAACAGGATATTTCCAAAATGACAAGATCCTGAATCTACACTTGTATACAGTAATGTTCAGCCAATAAACTGATCAGATTTCCTCCTACCACAGAGTTAAGAGGTAGAGTATGAAACTGGCCATGCACATGGACAAAATCAAAAGCTCCCAAAATGAGTCTTGTGGCAATCTAAGCAGTCATGGTTTCCCAGAAAATTTGTTGCCTTGCACGTCTAAATCATCAATCACAGAATGTTTGATACCATCTCACAGAGAATTTCCATTTTCGATGCTTTGCTGCGGCGTGGATTCATCTTTAGTAGTTGTGACTATGTGTAAATTGTTGTGTAAAAATAAAGGGGATGTAAGTGCCAGGCAGTGAAGTCTGGCAGCACAACTCCTGACACTCAGGCATTGCCCCAAGTCCTTCAGCTGCCAGGACCTCTCGTTACTTGGTCTTTGAAATTTGTAGTGCATCATCATCAAATTGATGGCTTTGTCCAAAAATAAGGAACTGTGAAAGCTGGTTACTTCTTCCATATATCATCTGGCACTCTTGTATGGTTTTTCTGTTCAATCACAAAGGGAAGTCCTAGAGTTCATAGTGTTTTCTTTCTGAATTTAGGTAAGTTTTCATCTACTTAAGATACAAAAATAAGGGCAAAGAAATCATCCAAAGTGCTTCAAGCAGCCACTGAGCACCAGTTTTCAAACACAGAGGGAAGTTGTGTGGTTTGTTTGTTCTGCTAAAAGCAGGAGCCAGATTTGATAACTGGCTGGACTCAGAATTGTATGCAGGAAGACCAAGGATGCAGCACTTCTGAGCGCCTTTGTTTGGAAAACAATTTTATTTGTGCCCGAGTGTAAAGGCAGAACTCCCAGTGAGTTTCTCAAAAATGGAAAGGGGCAATGGGATCCTCACCTCTGGAAGTGTCCAAGGCCAGGCTAGATGGGGCTCTGAGCAGCCTGGTCTAGTGGAAGGTGCCTATGGCAGGGGGGGCTTAGAATAAAAATCTCTAAGTTCTTCCCAATCCAAATCATTCTATGATTCTAGGATCATTTCCATTGACTGTAACTCAGACATTTGCATTCCCTTTTTTTCCCAATGCCTTCCCTTTTGAAGAATTGATTTCAATAAAGGAAGCAGAACCAAGAGAAGATTGGCTGTATTGAATTCACATTGAACAGATTAAAAAACATGGAACTTGTTAGAAAAATAAGCATATTTCCTTTTTCATTATGCAATATTTCAACAACAAATTTATTTGTTTAATATAATGTCTAAGTAAATATGATAGGGAATATTATTAAACATGGTTGCAGAATAATTTTGGAAGCTGGAGAACATGTTTTTATGTGTGCAATACAGTTTACAATTAAATATGTCTTTTTATGAAAGCAATCATATAATTTTTCACCTTCTGTAGCAAAGAATGAATAGTGTGAGGACAGTCTAAATCTTCATAAAAGAGCCTAGTTTTATTAAGATTTTTCCTGATTATTGTAATATCCTAACTACTGAAGAAAATCTGTGTAAGGATAATTTGGAAAATAAGCAAGTGGCAGTCTGAACAGCCAGCTACTGATCACCATTTCCTGTGTGCAGAGCTGAGCTTCTGGCACTGAAAAAGAGGTGCTGTAGCTGAGATGAAAATCTTTTTTGCAACTTTCAGAGTAAGTAGCTAAAGATCAGGAATTGGAATTGCTGTTTCATCATTCCAGTTTGTTCCTTTGACTTTCTGTAGATTTTCCATTGCTGAGACTGTTACTGGTTATTAACTGATACAATTAGACTGGGGAGATGAGACTTTGCTGGTGAAGAAAGCGTAAAGAATTGAGCTGACACAGTTGTACCAGTGTGAAGGCTGCACAGGCTCCAGCCTGGTTGTGGGTTGTGCTGTAATATTACAGGTGCCTTGTTTTGATGCAGGGAAATTAGATTAGTGCCCATGGGCCCCACCAGAGATCTGTGAAACAGCAGTGTTCCATGTCTCTGTACCAAGGATATGCACTCTGCAGAGTGACTGAACTGGTACAAGTGTTAAACCAGAAGAAAAACATCATCTCTGCAAAGTGCACTGACAAAAATTCAGGCAATGTTCTACAGCCAGTGCTATGTTCTTGTTGCTTTTAATAGTTCAATTTTAGATTATTCAGGGTCTAACACAGTGTTTGGAGCCTCAGAAGCAAACTGTTCTTCAAATATCTGTGCTTCAGGCACAGACTGTGATTCTTGGGGCTGTTCTGTGCAGACTTTGATGGTCCTGGTGGGTTCCTTCCAGCCCAGGATGTTCTATCATTCTCTAACTCTGTGGTGTTGAGCCATGATCTGCAGATACCTGGGGGTAGAGTGGGGTCCTAAACCTCTGTGAAAGATGGCACAGGCACTGCAGAGCAGCTGCTGGGCTGTGCTCTGAGCCCAGCACTGCCCTGCTGCAGCTGCTTCTGTGAACTGGGGCACAAAGCCTTCGTTGTTAGGTGTTGCTGCCTTCTAAGCAATGCCTTGCTTTAACAGCTGGAGTCTTCAGTTAAAATGTCTGTCTAGGTGCTTTCTCAGTGGTAGGAAAACTTGCCTTGGGTTATGTTTGTCCTAGAGACTTCCCCAAGGCAGCTTAATGCCTTTCTCTTCAGACTGAAGGGCCAGAAACTTTGCTGACATAACCCTGACCATTTCCTCTGATGTAGGAGGACGTTTTAGGGGTTTGGACTGGCTGAACAAATGATGTACAACTTTACCACCAATGCTTGTTTAATACATATATATGCATGCATTAGCAATTCAGACCTAAACATTCCTTCATAAAATGCTTGAAATCATGAGTCTCATGCCTGTTTTGTACCTTCATACTTTGGCCCTTCACTTGTGATGGTGCCTGCATGCAATCCTACCAGTTCAAAAATTCATATAGTCAGTTATACACTAGGCTTGGAACATCCATTATCATTAGAAGATAAATAAGGCCTGTAAAAGTGCCTTTGCTTCCACAGTGTAAGTATTTTTCCCATCATTACAACTGGGTGCTGAAGTTTGCTAGTTCAGAGCAGTAATGCACATTCTGCACATATAAGTGGTGCAGGAAATGAGGAAAATCAGGATAATTTAACCTCTTTCTTAATTTGTTCTAAAACCAAAAAGTTATTTAGTGAAATTAAGTTTCGGGTAGGAGAGAAGAACACTTGCTCTGCATAGGCAAATGACAGCATATACCACAGATTTAATTAAACAGAACAGAGATAAGTACTGCATTGTATGCTAAGGTAATGTTTACTGTAGCAACTGATTACTCTGCACACAGCTTGTTATTTTCTTTTCCTATTTAAAGTAAAGATAAGAAATACAGAAGGATGATAAATATTCGATCTGAATTGTACCTTTTAGGGGGGTGATTGAGAGATGTTGGGAACACTTATATAAGAAATAAAGCTACAAAATCCTTGGGTAATGCAATTTCATTTGACATTACCAAGTGTTGTGTTATACCAGTTGAAGAGCTACCTCCCAGGAGAGCTCATAAAAACTTTTGTACCTTCCAACCTTTCTGTGAAGAGCTGGACTTTTTAGATCCGTGTGCAATGGCCTGGTAAATCATCGTCCATTTTTTTCTGAGAAAGTGAGGAAGTGATTGGAAACAGTGCTGTTGTTCTCTGGAAGAAAGCTGTATGGCATAACAAAGAGGTGATAACCAAATACTGGTCAGTCCTGGTCCTGTCAGAGGCTCCACCTTTGTCACTGCTGCTGTTGCTGTACAATGTTCTCTGATTTGTTCTGTTCATTGGTTACAGGTGGTGTAAGAGTGGCTTTCTGCTGAGAGGGGAGATTGAGAAACAATTCTGTTCCAGAGCCCTTACATGACTTTGGCAAACTACAGTGCTACTGTGTGCCTGAATTTCTTCATCAAGGTGCTCCTTCCAAGCTACCCTATCTCATTCCTCTGTCCTTTTCCTTCTGAAAGGCAGGAGTGAAACATGAGCAGTCCATGGCAGAGGCAATGCTCCTGTGCAAATCAATTGAATTTAAACACCAGACAACTTCTTACTGAAGGGCAATCCTGCCTGTTCTGTCCCAGGTTAGAGCTGGCCAAATATAAAGCAGGCACAACAAAGCTTAGTTGTTACCAAATCATCTGGGAATAGGTAGGGCCCCAGCTTTGCAGCTCCACAAGATGGTGATGGCGGTGGCAAACAGCTTGTATCCCAAAGTCAGCAGTGGGAAAGTAGCCCCTTGGTGCAGCAGGACTTGCAGGATCATGCAGGGACCATGAGGTTCAAGTCCTGCAGGAGGGACAGTGCCCTGCTGGCTCTGTGCACTCATCTCAGAGCCATGCACCAAGCACTCCCTGAAATCCAGGGTGTTCCAAGTATTCAGCTCATGTTTCCAATGTAGGGCGAAGCCAGACTTTACATGTGTCAGATTTATCCAAGAATAAAACCAGACTATGTGAGCCTCATTATTCTTTTATTATAACTATTATTATTAACAATGTGGATGTGTTGTATTTAATTGTGGCCTGAGCTTATGCTAACTACTTCCAAATAGCCTTTATAACTAGAAAGTTTATATTGTGTTTTATTAATGCAGTAGGTTCTGACTTTCCAAGTTTCCTCAAAATGAAACAATTTTCTTTTCAAGTGTACATCACTGAAGTCAAAGAGACATAATATTCCCAACTGTATAAAACAGCCTGTGGCAACTAGGTTAGAGCTGTCAGTTTTACACATGGGGTGCCTGACAAACATATTATACATACAATTCAAGGCTGACCTTATACTGCACCTGAATTTAAATCTGTGTGCTGCACAATGCTTTATATCCTAAACAGGCTGTTAACACCCTCTTGCAGCCCTTCCCTTTATAATGGGCTATAACTGCAAATTCTATATTGTCATGAGCAGCAGCCAGAAGGTAACACCATAAAATTGGTTAATTTTAACATAAAGATGCCAAATCAATGCTGCACACATTTGAAAAATACATTTTCTTTTAAGTAGTTGAGTGCTTGCAGATAAGAAGAATGTTCCATAAAAAACCCCACTATTTTCCCCAGAGTTTTAAAGTGTCTGATGTCTCCAAAATACATGGGGTAAGAAAAGGGTGAGCATCCAGGACTGAGCACCTTTAAGTCAGAAATTCAACTTTGTAAGAAGCACAGACATTCAAGAATTATTTCAAAGAATTTTTATTCCAAATGTTGCTGTGAGAAAAAATGTATACAGTGGGAAAGTACCAGTAATCTCTGTAGACCATGGGGATAGGATGCAGCTTTTCCCAGGAGCTTCTGCAAGTCTTGTGAAGGCACTTCATGGGCAGCAGGCTGCAAGTGGTCACTGTGGGGCTCTTGTTCATCTAATCTGGAATACACTTTGCCATCCTCGCCTTCCTGGAATATCCATGGGGTTTTACTCACATCTCTTAATCCATCTGTGAGATAATTTCCTCTAAACTAGAAATTGCTGTTTCTACTAGTTTGGAGATGCTGAGATATAAGCCAGTGCTTTCTGAGAGTGTAGCACAGTCATTTTTCAAGACTCCTGGTGACTTCAGCCGGGTAGAATTTTTGCTGTGACTAATGAGAGCACCACAGAACCAGCCAACAATGCTTCCTCTGCTCGTGTTCTGGGGAAGGAAAAACTCTACCCCTCTCTTATTATGACTGGAAGATTTTCAAAGTCTTTGCAAGGGATGGTGTGACTGCAGCCAGTGCAGGAGGCAGGGGGAGGTGGGAACAGGGAGGATTTGAGCAATACACTAAATCTCAGTGTAAGATTCTGTAGGGTATGTAGGAGGCTAAAGAGGGAGGTGAGATGTTGAGACCGATGCTTTGCATCTCTTGACACTCTCTGTTTGTCCTCCCTTATGCCTGAACCTCAGGCAGGAACTTTTCAAAGCTTAAGTGTGGATTCAACTTATCTCCAAAATGGATTCTTCCCACCTGTGGTTGCAGAGGGAAATTGTTTGGGGTAGGTTTAGGATGATTGTTTTATAAAACTGGAGCACTGCTTGTCCTGGCTGCACTGCCACACATGCAGTTCATTGTGTCACAGGGGCAGGAGTGCAAAGTGCTTCAGGCTCTAAGTATTATTTGCAGTGCTTAGTATCAGTGCATCCCTTCCTCTGCTGAATAAATAGGAACATGGAAGGAATCATGGAATCGAAGGGGTCCATCTTCCCAGTCAGTCCTCTGGCCTCTGGTCTGGTCCAGTGCTGTAACACTGCACACTCAGTAGCTGTGTCCTTGCTCAGAATCCAAAGCAATTCTGGGGCTTACTTTACAGCACTATGACTCTTATCTTTCATATCCTTGTTGTTGCAGAGGTGTGCTTCAGAGCAAGGAGCCTGATTTCAGACTGGCCCAGGCAGTGGGAAGGTTGAGATCAAGATCTCAGGCTGAGCTCTGTAAATCAGGCTTGGCTCTTTGACCAGTGTCCAATCCACAGAAGGAGCTGGCTGGGTCTGGCTTCCTGCCCTGTCCCTGTGAGCTCCTACCATGCCTGGCACCTTGAGCTACAATGGAAAAAAGACTGCTTTTCATGGCATGAGCAAATCCTTTTGGAAATGTTTTCAGGCATTTGGAAGAACTGTTTGGAAGTATCCCATTTCAATCTGTAGATTCCCTTTGTTATTCTCCTACATGCTCCTGTCAAGCATTAATAGGTACTGTTTCCTTTTAAATTGATTTGGAAGTAAAATCCTTAGGATTATTTGGTTTGTCTTTTGATTTGGGTACTTGCCATTCATTGACTCACATCAGACTTTAGAAAACTCTCTGAACTAGGGCATAATGTAACATGTATATTGTTATAGTTAATGAAATTATTTCTCACCAGTGGTGCTTTGCTAACAGTAGTAATTCATTGACTGGATTAGTTTCTATAATTGATTGCCAACTTCCTTAACAAGCTTGTACTCCAGAACTTTTAAACATAAGATGACTTTTCTCCCTTCTCTGGAGACATCTGTCTTGTATGCATTATCAAATGGGTACAGCCTATTAAGGTATTCTTCCCTGCTTGTATATGACAGATATTCTCAAAGGAGCTAAACTCATTTCTGCACACTGTGCCAGAGACCTGAAGAAGTAAACAATAATTTGTCCTCCCTGAACAGCACTTCTTAGTTCGGTGCCTAAGCTGGATCACCTTCCCATGAACTTTGCCCATGGATATTTATCTGCGGACCCAAAGCCATATGGATTTATTTTCATAAAATACAAATCATTTTGTAGATAATGTTGAAAACAAACATTTTATTACTGATTTCCTATAAATTAGACAATGTTATTGACAAAAATTTGACTAGTTACACAGATTATATTATAGTTTTACATATTGACTTTTAATTATACACCGTTTAGTCAAATAAATAACAGTGTCTTTCCTGTCAAATGATTGGTAAAGTATGCAGTCTCTATCATGACTCATTTTCTTAGCTCATCCTCTAAATTCTGTGAGTTGAATGAAAAATCAGAATTTTATATGTGTGTTGAAATGTAAGAAGGAAGCCTCTAATATTCTACAATATTTACTTGGAAGAATGGTTTGTTGAAGATGGGTTAGATCTTTGATCGACTCTGATTTAAATGGCACAGGCAATTGGACTGTTTAAACTTGGTCCATATGTCACAAAGAAAGAGTTTTTCAAGGTGCTCTTATGCTGCACATCTCTAGGAATCATTTGGAATTCACGTTCATAGGCTGAAGTTTTGGTTCAGGACAGGAAGTTTTTCGCTGTTTTCTGTGATCAAAGAGATAAAATACACTGGGTGTTAAGCATCAGTTCTCCTGTTAGGATTAGCATGCTACTGTCCACAAACATATTCTAACCCTCAGTGCTAGTGGGTAAAAGGGCAGGAAAGTGTGAGCAATTCCTTTCAGGCTTTTTGATCCAGGCAGGGTTGTTGAAACAGCTTTTTACTCTGGGTCAGATGATCACTTGAGCAAAGTTATGCATTGCCTCTCAGAAAAGAGACTTTGTCCCTAGAGATGAGCAGACATCAAAACCAAGAGCTGTTGCCTGTCCCAAGTGTGAACAGGCTGGTGGCTGCTGAATCCCAGCCTCAGTGTCCCTCTGAACTTGCTGCTCTGAAGCCAAAAGCCGTGAGATGATGCAGCAGGTCAGTGCTGCTCTGCATGCTCTTGGCCTAATTCTGACCCACAGACATTCCCCATCAGCAAGGCAGGTAGGAGAAGTCACAAATACAGAGAAAATAGTTTAGGAAGAGAGAAAATTCTTCTAGGAGCCCTTCTAAAAGTGGTAGAAGTCACAAGCATATTACCTTTCAAAGTAGCCATCCTACAGTTTTTGTGGTTTCTACCCTGCTGTAGCTCATCCCAAGATTCCTCTCAAGCTCAGTTTCCTCAAGCCATTCCTATGCTACACTTTCAAAGCACAAACAAAATGAAACTATTATGAGAATGTTATTCACATATGGAACTGTAGCCTGAACAACTTTCCATGTGTTTTATTTGTTAATTAATCTGGAAGCTTACAGAGCTTATTTTAAAGAGTCCACTTTATAGACACCTGCACCCAGTGCAGCAGCCTGTGCTGAGGAATATGTTTAGAATATATGCATGGACTTGTTTTATGTTCATATAAAGTATAAATGTTGTTTTCTCCAGGTTGTAGTATCATGGTTCTAAAAACTAATGACAAAGGGATCTGTACTAAAATCCTGCCAATGGAATGAACAATAGTTATTAGTACTTAAGCATTTTTTATTAGAGTGTTAAAAATACTTATCTCTGCTCACCTCTGCATGATGTCGAGAGAGAGGGGGGACTAAGGAGTGCTAAAACATTGCATTTGCTGTTATGTGAAATGCACAGCTATTTTCCATTGCTCTCACTGCCAAGCAACTTGGTAGCAATGAATTCTTTGAAGAGCAACCATTTTCTTCAAGTGGCAGAGCTGTTCCTTTAGCAGCCCCTTCTGTTAGAAAGTTACTCACACTTAAAACCATAAGAGAGAGGTTTTCCAAACCTCCCTTTGTAAGACTAAGTCAGCCTGTAGACACAGTGGGTGAGAATTCATACCCCTTAATTTTAAGGTTCCATTGAAATCAAATCCTGACCCTCCAAAATCAGAGTTTTCCCGGTGCTAAGGGAGTTTTACAGGCACTTTGTTAAGACAATAGGTTGGCTGTTGCCAACTGCATGTTATTTTGCCATTAATAATTGTTATTAAATAACTCCAGGACAAATGCAAGATATGCAATTCAATATAATTCTTGTCTGGAATTAAGCCCCTACTGCAGTCTCTGGTACCACAGGGAGCACACACTCAGTGGCCAAATTCACACGTGTGCCTTTCATGAGCTGTGCACTGCCTGCCTCCAAGAGATGCACAAGCCACTGAGAGCTGAGGATCAGCCAGATATCCAACATACTTTTATTCTAGCACTGCAGCATATGCATGTGGGCTCAGAGCCCCAGGCTATGCCCTGACAGCCAGCTCACCTGGGCAGGTGCAGGGCATCCATCAGTGAGAACAGCTATCTTAGGGCTAATGAAGGAAGTCTCCAAGAGCTGGGACTTGCATGCCAATAGTTTCCTTGATGTACAGCACAGGTGCACTAAAGCATTTGGGAACTGGCATCCCTTGGTTTTGGCTGTGCTTTTCTCAAAGTGGCAGCTTATCTGTGCTTCTACATACAACAAAAAACAATGGAAATATCTTCAGAAGCAGGCTCAAGAGGCTGAATCATAGCTCCAGCAGAGATATATCCCACTTTGCCTTATTGACCTTTAATATAGCTTCCCTGGCACTCTGCAATCAATGTAATCTTTTCACTATGATCATAATGGCCATTATCCCGGAGACAACAGATAGAAGTGGAAGCAATATTAAATTAGAAAAATAGCTGAAGGATTTCTTTGTTTTCTTTATGGATTTCTCATGAATTTTTCTTTTTTCTCTCTCTTTGTTCTTCCCCTGGAGTAAAAAATATTTTTACGCTGAAGCAAGTGGTCGGCCCCATTAATATTGCACGTTTTCTTCTGTTCCAGTACGTTGCCAACAGTAAGGTGTTATTTAGGGAAAAATATAAATGCATAATAAACAGATCTATACAATCATTACCGAACTAAAATAGCAGTTAGGAAAGTATTTTTATTGTGAAAAATGGCCCTGTAAGACTTGCTGGATATTTGTAATGTTGCAATGTAACTCAGATAAATTGGTGCCCAGGAGTGTGACATTTCAAAAGCTTGAAAGTACACTACATTTTTCTAGGCCGCCATTTTTGTAATTCTGCTAGCTATTTTGCAGGACCAAGAAGCAATTCCTCTATGCCCAGGCTGTTCAATTAGAGTGTTGTAGATGTTGTCAGAAAGACTCAAACCTGAGTTCCCCAAGCAACAGTTGTGGTAACATGAAGTATCCTGTGCCCCTGCTCCCTGGTAATTGACATTTCTGGTCATTTGTGTGCAGTGTTATTAAATAACTTTTTAAGTAATGACTCATTTTTCTTGTGAACTTTGTATGAGAAACCCTCCCATTTGGGGTTAGACATGCATTTTTTAGTAAAAAGAGGTTAATAGATGAAGACTTCCACAGGGACAAAGGCTTTTTTCTATGAATTATTCCTACTAACATAAGAAAAAGTTCACCAGATTCTGGAGATGGATGTAGGGCAGCTTATCTGCTCATCTGTCATTATTCATAGTGCAGATCAAGAGTTCAGGAGGCACCCAAAATCCATAGTGAATCCAGGCTGTGGAATAAGACAGGGAGAAGCAGATCAGGCACTGACATGGCTGACCTGGGGTTAAATAGCAACTCTAGCTGCCTGAAGGCTGGGCAAACAGCACTGCACTTCAGGGCAGAAATGGAGAGCATTTGAGAGTGTGGATGTGCAGCCAAAAGCTGGATAAACTGTACCAACCACAGCAGAGTGGAGCAATGACCAGGACAGGCGGTGCTGCCGTCCCTCCACTGCACTCTGTGGCTGAGGCATCGCTCAGGACTGGATTCACTCTGGTTCCCTGGACCTTCCCATGGCTCTTGTGCTTTGCTGCTTCAACCTCTCAGGTCCTGGCAGGGCTGGAGCCCCTTTGAGCCCTGGTGTGCACCAGGCCATGGTGCAGGAAGCATGGGCAAGGCTTCACTGCTGTCCTCGATCCCGAGCCTTTAGGCACCTCAGCATCTGTCTGGGCCCTCTGTGGCAGCCCTGGAGGTTTAGGAATTCATCTCACCAGCAGCACAGCAGCACTGAACTCGTGGTATTTCACAGTCCAAGCAACTGGCTTCAGCTCCATGGAGCCGTGCAGGGAGATAAGGAGATGCAGCCCTTGGTCTGGGTGCTGAGGCTGCTCACAGCCCACCTGCCCTTATCCTCAATGCTGCCCCAGTTGCCTGAATAATTGCAGTCTTCAGAACATTCTCCCATTGTTTCTTCGCTCTCTTCATGCAAAAGCAAGATGATTTGTGCACATCTAGGAATCCTAGATTTGCTTCATGCTTCTGCTGCAGTTTTCAGACAATGGCCTTGATTTCCTTGCTCTGAAATGGGACAATAAGATGTTTTCTGATCTATCTATGTAGTTGCTTTGTAAGGACAAGAACACTTTCCTACTGTATGTGCATGCAATGCTCAACACAACAGGATGCTGATTTTCTAAAGCAAAGCAAAAACTCTCTTGTTAACCTCCACAGTCTTCTGAGGCCAAGAAATGGGAAACGCTTCTTATGGGTGAGCTGTGACAAGCTTATTCCTCTTAATTTTCTGATTTTCTACTAAGAGTTTGCACTGACTGCTATGAAAAATGGTTACTGACCAGTTGTCTAAAATCCTCTCGATTCAACAGTTTTATTTTTGCAATTTGGAAATTGATTCACTCTTGTGATGATCAGCCTTCATAGAGGTGTGACTTAAAAAATCCATTTCTTAGTGATGATAAATAGCAGTCTGGATTTAAAACCTTTGAAAATCTCTGTATGTAACTTAACACCTGGGGATGAGATAGCATGGCACGATGCAGACTGGGTGTTTTAACCCTGAGGTTTAAATGTCATAATGCAGCAACACTTGGTGTTACTACTTGAGACATACAAATAATAGAAAATAAAATTATGGAGTATGGTATCAACAGTTTAAATTTCAGGAATCACAACATGTTATAACTCTTGGAACATTTGTGACATTTCACATGGAATCACTTCATGTCCCATTAAGTAGCTGTTTTAGCTTATTCTTCTCATAAATATCCCCCCAAATGGTATCAGCATCATTGTCTACATCAAATCCAGCACTAGTACTGAGCTGGGAATTTGTTCTTATATATATATCTTAGCAGGGACAGCCTATACATCCTGGTACAAAGAAAAGACTAAACCAAGTGCCCTAATCACAGTTTCTGCTACTATCTGCTTTCTATCTCAACATTCATTTAACCTGGAATGTTCCCTTAGAGGAAAGCATTGCCATTTTCTGTTGAAAAAATCACAATCATAAGGTGTGGGGGAGAAAAGCAACAATTATTGAACAAGCACACATCAATTCCTAAAAATGCTGTTATATTAAATACATGGTGTACCACTTGAAAACCTATTATTATAGGCTGCTGCTAAAGAGAGCAGCAATTGTTATCCTTGTGCCTGTGGCTTGATAATTAATCATGAGATGAGGAGCTTGGAGAAACTCTCTATTGCATGTGAAGGGTTAAATCAGATTTTACTCCCTAAGTTCAATTCAAAAAAGAAACAACTTGCTTTTTCTGGAATATATTCCAATTCACCTTCTAGAAATGATCCCACTTAGTCTTTCCACGGTGGTTCAAGATAAATTTGGGAGCTGTATCTAAATCCCTGTCTAGTGGGAGCTGCAACAAAGGTCACAGAATATACAGACATTATCCTGCATCAGAAATAAAAAACAACCAAGCCACCAAACAAACATAAACAAACTGGAAGAGAGTTTCTCCAGCAAAGTTATTCAGAGGATAATAGTACTACAGAGAGGAGTTCTTATTGTTGTTTTAATCATTGTGTCTGCAGTCTGTCAGATACTGACAGGCGCCTCTTCACCTTTGTAAAAGGGAAAAATAAATGATCAGATTGCCAAAACCCATAGACTTTGATATCTGATCATGTCTAGACAGCCTCTGTCCCTGCCTTTGAAAACCAGCCGTCAAATGCTTTACATCAATAATTTGAAATGCTGCTGTTTGCAAGGCGTTGAACATTAATGTCACCTCCCTGGGTCCCAAGTGCCTGCCTGTTCCACACTCCTTATTTTTAGGTAATAATGCTTGTGTTTAGTTTTAATAATCATGCAAAACCAGCAGCTTCAATAGCTGAATAAACTGCCTCACGAATTAATCAGTGCAGAAAAAAGCTGTTTTAAGTCTATGACAGCCGAGAAAGTTGCTTGTGATGCATTATCTCTGCTCTGTGCTAAATACTGGTGCGAGCTGCAGAGATGGAAGAAAATTTTATTAGAAATCAAATTCTCTGGGACTTTTTGCCAAACTGTAAAACTGGATTTTATACATTATACATGATCATTTAATGTAAGTCCTAAAATTTCAGAGGATTATTTAAGAGACTACAAGCTTTAGGGAATTAAGAGACAGAGCTGGCAATGGAATTGCCCTTGTGATCAGAAGAAGTCTTGGATAGGTTAGATGGCTTGGAGGCAGTCATAGTGCAAATTCCTCTCACTGGCAAATAGAATCTATGTCTTTGAGCAGAACAGAATTGTGTTTGAATTGTAATATACTTCCCTCAGCTCAGCCGCTCACTTTTTGGGCATTTAAATTGTATGGTTGTAGGAAATAACTGAATTTTGTGCAGCAGTTTTGCATCAGCTCATCAATGCAGAAGGAACTGACCAGACCTATCATTAATTTCTTTTCATTTTTTATATTGGATACGGAAAAAAATAGTTGTATATTGAGCTAACTATTCCTCTTGCTTCTGATTTTTCTCAGATTGCATTTAACTCTATCATCTATCTGTTCAACAAATCTATGTCCCTAAAGCATTTATGAAAATAGCATGGGGTAGAAGCTGACAAATTAATGCTGATAGATATTCAGAGATAGTGAGGGTTTTGAACATAGCACATTGTAGATGTGAAGACCTTAGTATAGAAATGATCTCCTGAGTAAAATCTATGTGAGATATATAGGAGCTGCAACACAGAATATTGGCTTATTGCACTCCATAGATTTGAAACCATCTCTCTTGGATGGCAGTGGAAAACTTCAATATACTTACATGAATTATAAATGATGTCTGATTCTCTTGTTGAAGTAGGTACAGTATGTTTTTCTAACATAGGCCCTTCAGCCTTTAAAAAGCTCCTTTGTATGTGCAAAGACGAAAGATCTGCGTTTGGAAACATTTACTGCTGTCAATAACTTTGTGTAAATTGTGTACCCTACTGGAAATATTTTTGTTTTAATTAGGAGTGCCACAGTTATTCCCTTAAAATCACAGCTTTTAAACAATTAGTTTGGAGATGGAATTGATCTGGAAGAAATAATGCTCGCAAAGATGTAGCGTAGGAAACCAGAATTGATTCGAGGTGACAATTCCTAAATGGTTCAGACATTTTGGTGCCTTGGAATGAACATCTTTTCTGTCAGCTCTGAAATATAATAATGTGCAACAAGGCAGATCAAAGACAAGAAATCATCACTTTGCTTATCAGATTCTCAGCAGTGATACAATTTACATTCTTTTAGATGTCTTTGCATTGTTTTTATTGCAAAACAGTAAAACTGGAAGTGCCAATTGCCAGCCTGAGATATTAACCCTTCACCATCATGTGTAATGTGAGTAATGGCCTCAGGACTTGAATAGCTGGATAAAATTCTGAAGGCTTTTGGACGTGATCTTTTAGATTCTACAATGATGATAAAATTGGTTCTTTTTCTTGGCAGAGAGAAGAAGCCTTTCTGGTCTTTGTTTGGAGCATGTGAGGTTCCAGTTAATTCATCAACCAGCAGAGCTTTTAAACTGAGCATGCACTTCCTTAGGGCTGGATCCATATGACTTTACCCACACTAAATAATATCATAGACCCTTCACAGCCCCGAGTGAGTTCAGTCATTTTGGCAGATCTATGCCTAGGCTGAGAACCTGACTTAAAAACTGAAGTGTTGCACATGGAGAGAAATATGCAAATGGGTTCTTATTAAGTTGAAACCTGAAGATTTTGTCTCTGCATAGATCTCATCACAATATCAGCTGGGGGGAGTGGCTGCTTGCAGTGCTGTATCCTTAATTCCTGGAAAGCACTGCCCTCAACATGAACAGTCAGGCTGGGAATAATGGAACTGGTGGGCAAGGCATTAGTCAAACTACCCTAGCAAAGCTCAGTCAAGGACAAAGAAAGCCTGGCAGACTGCTTGATGTAAGAATTGCTTTATGCAAAAAGGACTTAATGGAAAACAGAATGCATTTCCTGCAAGAACAAACTGATAAGGATGCAGTGAAAATGGTTATTATGTGTGCCAAGAGCAGAAGGTGGCCCAAACTGGAGTGTGCCAGTGGGAATGACTTTTACTGTTTCAGGCCTGTGCAAATGCGGCCAGGCCGTGCACAGACTCCTGCAAATCTGAAGGATGTTTACCTGGCTTAAAGAGGACATTGTCAGAATTGGGTTGTTCTAGAACCTTCCTGGTTCCAGCCCTTGCAGTGCCTGCCACTCAGCTGCTACAAAACTAAACGTGAATCACAAACCTGATACATTTCCCAGCCTGACAGCACAGCTTGGGTCATTATCATTGATCACAACGTAAGGCTCTGAAAAAGGGTGTGAAGAGCATCGTGGTGAGGAGTCTGAGCAGGCCAGTGGCAGAGGAACAGTGTGAGTGCACAGGAACATGCCCAGAGTCACCTGTGCAAGGCGTGGTCACAGAGGGACTGAAGAAAAGGACACAGATTTGAAAACCTGAAGTCTTTTAAAAGAACCACAAGTTTCAAAAGGGTGCCTAGCAGAGTTTGGGAAGAAAAATGGAGCCAAATAAGGAGAAAATTGCCTGCAACATTACATTATCTAAGCTCTGACAGAGCATTTTTTCCATCACAGGTCTCAGGACATCTTAAAACCAGTGATAAATATCATTATTTCTGTTGCATAGCTTGGGAAACCCAGAGAAGAAATTCTACTTTACTATTCTGATTCAAACCTGAGTCTAAAGCTGGAAAAAATGGGTTTCTTAATTCAACCCATGCCTGCTATCATGTGACCCCTTAAGTCACAGATGAATGAACTGTAAAATATAGAAGAACATGTTGATGAATATTAAAGTCATGTTTGAAATATTTGAACTGATATTTTTGCACCTTGATCTCTCTTCTTACTGTACCCAGCTGCCTTTCATTTTCTGCTGCCTCTGTGCTATGCTTTTTTTTTTTCATATTCATCATATAGTTTAGCTCTGCTAATGGTTTTAAGGAAGTTGTTAAATTTTTGTTCTGCATCCCTTTGATAATTCTGTACCAAAATAAATTATAAATATCAGAAGATGCTGGGGTTTTATACAAATTATGAGCCAAATGCCATGTTAGAATAGGCTGATTAAAATAAAATAACTGGAACAATGTCTCTTTATCCTAGAAATTTTTTTATTATTATTTTTAGTGCCACTGTCATTTTCAGACTTCATTTCTACAAGTTCAAAGCTTTCATCTAGAAAATATGCCTTTTTTCCAATGTAAGACTCTCACTGCTGTCATTCCTTAGTGGTGATGCAGCCTGTTCAGTGGTCCAGCACTCTCAAAGGGAGCTGATGGGAACTGATGGACTGTTGCAAATGCAGACCCAGAGGAAGTGTTTTTACAAAAGAGAAAACATGGAGTGTATTGCAAATACATTGTCAGAAGAAGTTATTTCTTCTTATTTTAGTGAAAAGACAGTGATCCCTCCATGCCACATGGCAGCTGCCTGTATGTACAGCTGACATGAGAATCACACCTGGACCAGTGTGATTGCTGCACAGGAGTGCAGGGACAATTTCCAGTTCATGGATCTTTAATTGCAGCGTGCAGCATCATGAAAAAAAATCTCATCTGATTTTTTTTTTTTCTTCTGCAAGAGCTTTTTAGGAAATTAGGAGGAGGGGAAATGGGCCCTGTGAGCAAAGAAACCTCCAGCAGGTTTCTCTGGCTACACTTTGTGGTGCATGGGGGTAAAGAGGGGATGTAGGTGCTGCTGCTGAGGACATAATGACAGCAGCAGGCTAGCCCTGGTGCTTCTCTCTGCACCACAGAAATCAGTGATGAATGTGTGCTCCTGGGAAACAGCCTCCTCAGGGACAGGGCTGGTGAACATTGGGCAGCTGACATTCTTGTTTCAGCCTTCATCTGGTTTTAGTAAAGAAAATTTCTTCCAAAAAGCTGAAAAATGTTTCATATAAATCCCATTTTTCTTTAGGAAATGAGTTCAGCTCATTGAACCAGTTAGAAAACGTGATGAGTTGGAGATCCCAAATGCTCCTGCAGGCAGGTCGGTGCAGCAGTCCTGGCAAACGCTGCAGAGGGGCACTCAGAGGGAGTTCTGTAGTTGGATTTGCACTTCAGCAAGGTGGGGTGAGGATAAATGGCAAATGCATGACCACAGCAGCAGCTGCTCCCCTTTAGTGAGCTAAAGACAGAAATTGAACCAAGGCTTTTGTCACTCTGGAGTGCAGAAATACTTAACTGGCTCCTGAATGGGTGAGAGGGTGAATGTAAAATGGAATGACAGAAACTTGGAGTAAGCAGGAACATTCGAGTTCTTAAAACAGATTTCACTGAAATCATCTGATATTTAAAGTATGTTATCACTTGGTCAAATTAAAAACAGATTTTCCCCCTTTTTTTACCCCTATTCACTCGCAGACTTCTCCCAAGAGATTGCGTAATTACTCCTGTCAGGGTCATGTGTTTGTGCAGTGCTAAATATTAGGGAAATCAATATTTGATTACAACACTTAGAGCAGCAATTTGTCATTGAAAAAAATTCACCTTTAGAAAAAGCAGGTGGCAACGAGTTGCCTTTAGGTTTATGAAGGAGTTACTGAAACCTCAGGAAAAGTTGCTAGGTTGAAGTTTGCCATGGCTGGCCATGAGTTGATAGCTCAATATGAGGAAGATATTTACTTTATCTTTAGATGCTTTAGCCTTTTGGGAACTAAGGAAAGGCATTTTCACTTCTGCCCTCCTGACTGTGGAGCCAGCCTGTTTGCTCTCCCTGGGGGGCAGCTTGCTTGGGCAGTAGTCCATGAACAGGGGGTATGGACTGGGTAAGAGAGGAGAGATGGAGATTTCACATTTAAAGAAGAGGAAAGAGGAACACTGGGAAGGGCTGTGGAAGAAATGAGAGTATGGTGGAGCAGAACAATTCTTAATTCATCCCCATATACACACAGCTGTGCATGGAAGTTAAAGAAATAGGAAAGGTGGCAATCCTTATAGGGTGTTCATTCACTAAATATTTCTTCATATATAAGAGAGTGGCTTAGAGGTCTTCCATTTCTGTTGTATTTATCCTTTTGCATTAGCAAGTGACTACTTTGCCTTTCCCATTACCTGGTTTGTGATTTTTCAACTAATCACACTGTGTTGTAATGCACACGAAAGAAGTGCAATAAAACTAAAAGTATATAGTGCAGAAAATACAAAGGATCTCAAATAGTTTCACATAAAATAATATCTAGGAGCTTTAAAACTGAGCTGCATTTAAGGGTAGAAAAGCCAGCCTAAAAAGATAAGATTTCAATTTTGTCTTAAATGAATTCACTGGATCTGCATTTCTGATGTCAAGTAGAAGCAAATTCTGTAGCTCTCATGAATAGCAAGCAAAAGCCCTACAGCTATGAGAATGTAATATGAATCTTTTATTTTGCATGTCTGGGATTTTTAAAAATATATTTCTTTTGAAATCTCTGTGGATTTTTGATCATATGACTTTCATGGGTTTTTATTTCCCACAATTGTCCATACATTCCAAATTACTTAATGAAACATTCTCCTGGAAAAATATTGTTAACACAACAAATAGCTTTGAAATGCCAACCATGATTCTTTGGAGCAGAATGCTTTTAAGAGGAAAAGTTCCTTGCTGTACTTCTTTCTCTTTGAAAAAACTTCAGTCATTCAAGAGAAGCTGGGATACATGTGATGAATGCATATGGAGACACTTAGGATTATACGTCAAAAAAGAAATACAAATGAAAGATCATCCAGGAGATTGCAGTTCTGAGTCTGCTGCTGTAGGGTGATTAACCCAACTTACAGTGCTCAGAGATGAAGAGAGGAGAGGAAGAATGATTTTATGACTAAGGTTCAAGAAATCTACACTAATTCCAGACTTTTTGGCACTTTTTGCCAGTGACCAATGCCCAACCATTTCCCTGTGTTATTTTGTCTGTCTGGTAGGCTTCACTTACAAACTTCTTGGGACAATTGAGGTCTCCTCTGACTGTAGGGTGGAGCTGAAATTGAGAATTTCCTTTAGAACTGTTGAGTGCAAGAAGATCTGTAAATACAGTGATAGTGGATAGCAGACATAACAATCTAGACTAATTACAACTACTATTAGTTATTAATAATTTTACTAATTATTATGACTAGTTATTACTATTGCTGTGGTACACTTCTCTCCCTCCTTCTGCCAGTGAACTCTGCTATGTGGCTGTTGCCATGATTGCAGGGTTTATCAGCCTATCTAAGGTAGCTTCAGAGCACCTGTGCTGGGACACACTGCAGCCCCCTAGAACAGGGTCCCCAAGAACAGGGTTCATTTCAAGCCCAGTGCCAGATCCGCTGAGATGGATGGTGCTTTTGTGACTGCTACATTTTTGCTCCCTGAGCCATCTGGGTTAACAAAATGGGGCTAATCCATCCAAAGAGATGATGGCCCTTAGAAAACTTTACCTCCTGTCTACAGGAGAAAAATGCTGTAGGGATGAGGGGCTAAATTCTCTGGAACATTTCATTTAAACTTTCATACTTCCATCCATAGCCAGGAGTGCTAAAAAAATCTTAAGAACTCTTCAGTCCCTTGTGCTATTCTGTCCAGAGAAGAGGGAATAATAACCCATCTCCTCTTGTCCCCCAGGCTGTGCTCTGGCAGTGCTGGGGGGTTTCAGGGTGTGTGGGGAGGTTTGGGAGCACAGAAGAGCTGGAGTGCACACCAGCTGTGCCAACAGGGCTGCCTTGCAGAGAGGGAATTCTGTTCCTGGCAGAGGCACAGTATGTGCTGGGCACGTGGTTACAGAAGGGCAGATACACGGAGCATTTTTCAGTTGTTTGCCTCTTCCAAATTTCCAGCAGCTGTTATCAATATTTGAATAATCCTTCCAGCGTGCTTCACGTGGACCCAGCAAGCTCTGTCTTCCAATTCCCTCTGCAAACTCCAAAGCCATGTGCTTCCTTAGTGCCTTGTTCAGCCTCCCCTCACGTCAGTATGGAGCTGAGAGCATGAGAACCATTTCCTGGGCATGGCTTAGAGCAGGCTTGGGGTTGCTCTTCCATCTCTTAGCAGGAGCTTCCATCTTCCTTCTCCTGCCCTTGGCCCCAGAATAACATCTGTTCTCCAGCTTATCCAGTGAGATGCTACTCAGTGCTCACCAAAGAGCACTCCAGCCTGCGTGTAAGGAACAACCTAGTAAGGAAATATTCTCTGCAAGGCTCTATCCTGTCCAATTTTGCTCCTTGTAGGGGAAAATCTAGTTCTGTTTCCTTTGGCACAAAGTGCCAGGAAATGCTGTAGATGGGTAGAAGACAGGACAGATATGGTTCTGGGGCTTTGTCCTCGAAAAAGATGAGCTGGAATTCCAGATCACAATATCTGATGTTTAGATTTGCTTGCTGCTAGCTGATCTTCTTTCCCTTTTATAGAGTTGCTAATGGTCATCAGAATCTCCTGAGGTTTCCTAGAAATTATGCCCTTTCCACAGGGAGCAGATGAAGTGATAATAAAATGATAAAAATGAGAGCTGTCCCTTAAGGGCGTTTGTAGCTCTGTGGTGTCCCTTGCTCCATCTCCATTCCTCCCAGCAGAAATTGTGCTGCCATTGTATATTCACTTTGTGCTGTTGTGAAGTCTTTGGCTCTCAGGTGCCCCATACACACCAGATTATTTCTGGGAGGTCAGAGCTCACTCTGTCAAGAGAGATGCAAGTGAGCAAGTACAGCACAGGCACAGATTTATCAGGGATGGTAAAGTGGTAATAACTTTACCTAAACTTTGTACAGTCGCTTGCTGTTCATCCCTTACTTTTTTCATGTCAAAGTTATATCTGAGTTAGAGTCATATCCATCAAACCCTGGGCAGAATATAACATTTTTCTTCTAACTCTGTTCCCTGATGCCTCAGCCCCAGATTGCACCTGCATGGATAAAACATGCTCACAAGAACCTGAATGCCCAGTGCTAAAAAACCAATGTTTCCCAGTGTGGGAAGAAAAAAGCATTGAGCAATTTGTAATCCTTTTCAAATGAGAGTGTAGAGCAGAATCAGACACATCTCCTCTGCAGGAACCTGGATGGAAGCAGAAGTACCTGACTCTGCTCCCAGGTGGGAAATGGGTTTCCCAGTCTGCAGCAGTCTGTAAAATTTTAGAAATAGTAATTTTGAAGTAGGATAAAATTGAAAATGGAAAAATCCAAAGTGACTGATCATCTCATGCTGTCTCCCTTAAGCTGCTTGTTTCAATAATTCTGAAAATACTGACAGTCTATTAGACCAGGAAATGAAACTTCTTGGCAAGCAAGGTATTTGCTAATTTTGGTATTTTGTGTGAGTCAGGAATGTGTGGAGGGAAATATATTGAAACTAACCCTGTCTTGTGAACTCTTTCATATTGCATAACTGACATTTGCCAATAAAAAAAATGTTACATCATATGGTTTCTGAAAACATCCAAAAGAAAAGGCATTAAAAGCTACTGCAAACACTTTCCCACAGAGCACTGAAGGCCCCTGGTCACACTGGATTTTCACAATGGTCATTGTGATGAATGTCTCTTTGTGTCTAATGCCAACTAATTGCAAAATAATCATGTTTGTTTATGAATTCACACATTCCTGCTTAATTTGCTTGATCATGGAACTGCTCTCTTCCATTTTTATTTCATGCTTCAGCTGCTTGGTGAAAGCAAGTTGATAGAAAACTCCAACTCTCTGATATGGGAGTACAGCTTCTAGAAATCAGTAAAAAAGTTATGCTTCCCTTGATAGCATTTTCACACCCACATGTATTCAAAACTCTTACAATTTTCATTTTGGCTTCTGGAAAGAACATTGTAAATTGAAAATTATGGCTACAGAATTAGAATTGTGGTGTTCAAAAATCTACAAAGTAGTCTTTTTAAAATTATCTACAATTGTCTCTTTTCCTTCTTACTGAGAACTAGCTTGTTACAGGTTCTCAGGATTTCTTTTGAGTTATGCTAAAAAGCCTTGCACATTACTTATTTGCTTAGTGGACTTTTGAACTGAAGCATTTAATGTTGGAAAACAAGCAGTAAATGTATCATAGTTAATTGGAGAAAAAGAAAGATTTGGGGAAAGAATTTGAGCTTCTGTGGTAGCTTTAAAGTTACAGTGAGATGTGATTTTGTTGTCTTGATTTCTGAGAATTCTAATTGCATTTAATGAGCAAAATATGTTAAGAGTTAGGGAAACTTCCAAGAGACAAAATAATTGGATCAAATATGTGAGTAATCAGAAGAACTGAAATTCTTGCTTAACTAGCCTGCATTGATAGCAGGTCATTCAAGCATATCCATGGTAACAGTGAAAAAATATGCAGATATTTTTAATTTTCAGGAAGGTCTTTATTAACACCTGAGAAGTGTCTAAACACAAAGTTACAAGAATTTGAGTGGGCAGTGAAGAGTCAAGGGCAAAATCCACTAAAGACTGAATGTCCATTTTGGAGTGATTTGGGTTATTTCTGGGTCTAGATCTTCAGCAGTAGATCACTGATGATTCAAGGAGTGGAAGGCCAGGGGAGCTGATCCTCAGTGAAGCAAATCTCTGCAGAGAAAAGAATATTCTTTTGCTCATAGCTTTTAGCTCTGTAACTGGGAAATTATAAAGCCAAAAGAAATGGATGACATCTTATTGTTCTGAAAGCTTCTAAAGACATTTTAGTGACAGTGCCTCTAAAATAAAAACTTTACAGTTTCCACGTATCCCATATTGTTATATGTAAATCAGAAGGGGGAGAAGAGATGTGGCATTCTCTAGGTGACAATAAAATAAAGCATTGCTCTGAAACTGCCACACTGATCCCATTTAGAAACACAAAGTAAAATAACACATTGAGAGTTTCTTTGTGGAGACAGAACTGTTGAGATGAATTGATTTGGGAAAAAGACACTGAACTAGAATCTGACCTGAATTACAGCTGCAAAGAAAGGACTTCAGGAGTGCCTGGGTGAAAAGTCAGGATGGATGCACAGAGAATTGGCTGCTCCTGGCAGCTTGTTTAAAGCCACGGGTGTGCCAGCATGCTGGCTGTGGTGGGAAGCTCTGTGCCTCTGTGCCTCGATGTTGCTCTGAAAATTACAAGCCTTCTGATTTTCTCTGATGTTCTTTGGAGTCTCTGAAGTTCTTCTTCAAGTTCTCTCGTGTTTTCATATTTTTCGTGCATGTTCCCATGAATTGTAACCTAAACAAAGGTTGTTTTCCACATTCCTCTCTGAGGATGTCACTTGATGGACTTTCCCCTTGACCAATGGAACTGGAGAGGAAGTCACCTCATTCTCCAATCCCTGGTCATTGTTCAGAATGTATATAATTAGCGAGGTCAGAATAAAGAGAGTTCTTTTTTGTGTCTTGATGAGAAACTGAGTGTTGCATCTCCTTTGTGCTCTCCAGGGACACCTCTGAAGTGCCCTGCCCTGGGCGAGCACACACAGGCTCCTGTGCAGAGACTTTCTGAAAAAGCCAGATCCTTTTGTTTCTCTGGAGAGTGCTGTGAGGACCTGGCATTTCCTTGCAGTGAAACCTGCCCTGCAGAGGTGTGAGGGAAGGGTCTGTGCTGGCCAAAGAGAATGGACAAGGCCAGCCAACACTTTCCCCAACAGTTTGAAAGGAAGGTGGCTTGGAGCAGTTACAGGGTTCTTCTTCCATCACCCTTCAAGAAGGTAACAGGTGACCCTGTAGCCTTTATATGTTTATTTTTCTGCTGCTGTCCCAGGATCATGGCTTTTATCCCACAGAGTGAAGCCCTAGCACAGAAATTGCTGTGTGCATTAAACAATGTTTGTGCCCTGTGTATTATCAGACCAAGGGGCATCTCTTCATGAGATTTTTGGTCCAGTAATCTTGGTGCCATAGCAGCAAATGAGACAGAGGAAGACTATTTTTGCTCTGACTGCATCTTGTTGCCAGTCTTCCCACTCTTGAAGCCAGTGTAAAGCCAGGGGTATGGCAGCTATCAGAAGTTAAAGCTGTCTTAGCTTTTCAGCACCAAATGTGGTTTCTTTGTAGAGTTATTTCCAGCAATGATACATTGTGGGTGGTAGGTTGTGTATTCACCTCCCCAATTAGTTGTCTTTGCATGAGGTCTGCTTTTATCAAATGAAATAGAACAAAATTCAAGACAGATGCTACCTGCTGATCAAGATCTGTGGTACAAATGCCACATGAATTGTGTGACAAAACCCCAAAGGCGGAAAAATCCAGATTGTGGTTTAGCTACAGCTAGAGTTAAAAATTATACTCGTCTAAGTTCCAGCATCAAAATATCTGTTCACTTGTCCTCTCTTACAAAAGTGGTCACAAACTGGAAACATTCAGAGCTGGTTTTATTACATCTTGCTTCAAAGTCCTTGCAGTTGTTCCAAGGACTCTTTGTTATTAGAATATTCCAACTTGGCATAGCCCAGCTTGTAGTATTTCTATCATAGATAAATTTGCTGGGAAAAAAAAAGGGAGACATGAAATAGAAACTATTCTGGAAAAATGGGCAGCAAAAAGTATGACATGAGTTATTCTCCATCTCATAATTCAGCCTCTCCTTAGGATGCAGCAGAGTTAGTGTGGTGTGCCCTGTGTCAGCTCCCTGAACCAGGAATTCTCTTTTCAGTGTGGCTTTGTAGATCCATAGAGCTTCTGGGAGCCTCTGCTGTGAGTGGGTAAAGGGATCACCTGAGCCCACAAAGCTGGGAACCTTTGCCATGGAGAGGTCTCAGCACCTGCCTGCCCCATGCCAATCACAGTGATCTCAGCTGGTTTTTCCCTCATGAGTGGGTGAAAAGCAAGTAAAGAAATATTACAGCAATGACAATGGTTGAGAGTTAACTTTACAAATAAATTAATATTATCTGGACAAATCATGTCCAAAACTTTAAAAGCAAATTTTGCTTAAAAAGCAAAAATTTGCTTAAAAAAAGCAAATAGAACCTTCTCTAAAATTTGTTTCAACAATATACTTGAAGCATCCCTCTCTGTCAGCACAGATCCCTCTCTCCATTGTGTGTTCATATGCAAACTGTTCAAACTACCCATTATGTCAAGGATGTGGAATGGAAAGGAAAGCATGACGACTATTTCCCACATATGCTGAGAAAAAAAAATCTGCAGCAGGCAATAAAGAATCTGGTAAAGGGAAGAGTATCTGAAGTTGTGTTACAAGGTAAAAGATGAGACTGTGGCTGTGAAAGCAAACTAAAACAAGGGAAGGAGATAAAATACATTTTTACCAGATAAAGTGATAGTACTGTGATGTCGCAGTGTGTTGAGGCATTGTGGAAAGGGAACCGTAAGGATTTGGAATCTGGTCCAGCTGCCTTTGCTGATGCTGATATTACCCAAATTTCCCTCTCAAATAACCATAAAAATGTAATTCTGGCCAGGAGAGCGCCCAGTCAGTGAAAGACCAGAAAGTCTGAATCAGGAAAGTGGGAGGTTCATTACCCTAAGAAGGAGCAAGATGCTTTCCACAGTGGGATATACAGACCAGGGGAGGAATCCCTGCTTGGAGCTGTAACACTGGAGAGCTGTAAATAAATACTTGGAAAATATACTTCACTTGGCATTAATGATGAGCTGCCTAAAGTATGTTGGATGTGCTTTAAATATTACATGTGAATCCCAGGCCTGTCTTGTAATAATTTTAGAAAATATCCATAATCTTGTCATTTTAATAGCAGAACAACTTTTCTGGCCTTTTCGTCTTTCTTTGTGTATTAAGAGCTGAGAAATGTGGACGTTCTCCACGTAAAAATTGCATTTGCTGTTGTTATTGCCTTTGCAGCTGTGCAAGTAAGTAACAGTCAACTTGATTTCAGAGAAGCAAAGTAAATTAAGAGAAGATGAAGATCCAAGCACAATAAAGCTACTTTGGAATCATTACAAGACATAAATATAGAGCAAATCTCAGGTCAAGTCCAGGTCTGGCATCAACAGTCGCAGCTCCAGCCTCTACAAGAAGTGCCTGCAGACATCAGGGTTAACTTCATCTATCAATCAAAATTTGGGCTGGAAAATAGTGTTAGACTTTGGAAAACAACATTAACAGTGCAACAGAACCACGGAATCATCAGTGAAAGGTTCTTGTCAACATGACTTCATTTATTTCACAATTCAAAAGCAGCATTACTGTGCATGCAGATGAAGACTACCCAGTTTTGTACAGCACACAGAATGTGAAACAAACATGACTCACTTTTCTACTTCCAAATTTGCCCTAAACTAAAGAATAAGTAGTAAAAGGAATGTGTGGACAGGAAAAACAATCAAGAGAAATTTTTTACCAGGAAGAAATGTGGCCACTTGCAGCTAGTGCCACTGGGACTTTTGAAATGTGCTTGTGAGAAAACAATTTGTTCTTTAGCTATGAAAAGATACTCAGCCTCTTGCTGTCAACCATGCAGGATGGGCAAGTGACACAATTCCTGCCTGAGCTAAAAGAATGGTTAAAATACATATGGATATCTTCTTTTTTTGTTCTGTTTATCCCATACCTTTGATATTGCTGCATGGTAAAGGTTATGATAACAGCTGAATCTTTCTTTTGCTATTAATAAAGCAGTGCTTAATTAAATTAATCTGGAAATGCTCTCTGACAGCAGTTCTTTCCCCCTTAAACTAGGGGACAGATTTAATCTGATCAAGAACTACAATGATTATTTTCTTCCTTCCTGACTATTCATTTTTTGTACAGTTGTACTTAACGTTTTTTCCTCTTTGATGTGATCGACATGCCATTTATTTGCTTAGCTATCCATACTGATAAGTTTATCTCCTCTCACTTTGGCTGCAGAGCAGCATCTCCAACATGAACTGTAATCATCTCATTCCAGCAGTGATGGGGAGGGAGGAAACGCTGGGCTGGGGATGAGAAAGGGAATTCTCATGCAGTGTGTAACTACAGGCAGGTCACCTCACCTCCGTGTCCTCCTTCCCTTTTTATCTGCTTTGACACGCTTTGAAGCAGCGATTGCCTCTTTCCTACCCAGCCTGTGAAGCCCTCGGAGTGGTTTCCCCCTGATGGCAGCTGTGATCTGTGCCCTGAGGGCACAGTGTGGGTGTCTGTGTCCTGCTGAATGTCCCCATGGCTCACAGGAGGCTGAGCAGGTGAGGCACAGGCTGCAGCCACAATCGCTCCTTCCAGCTCCCACCTCTGAATGAATCTCCCTGGTGCTGTGTGAGAGCTGAGCCCTGGGCCAAGGGAGCTGTGTGAAATGCACCTTCTGCTTCCCTCTGTGATCTCTGCAGTGGGGTGTGCTAATGGGGGTTACAGCCTTTCACTCCTTTCTGCTTTATCTGCTCAGGGAATAAACAAATACACTGCACACGCACACCCTGAAAGCAGAGGAGATTCTGCAGGAAGCTATTTAGTGTGGAAGTCATAAATCACCCAAGAAATGAGTGTCACTTACGTGGCCTGTGTTATATGAGGGTTTCCTTAGATAACAAACACTCCCAAAGAGAAGGTAAAAATGGCTTCCTACAGCCAAGACTGCAAAAATGCAACATTTTGCTGTGGAAGAGGGGGGTTCTGGCAGGGCTCCCATACTTAAATTGTCACTGAAGGCAGGAGAGTGAACATGAAAACCAGGGAAATGGTAATGCAGAGAAGAAGAAAGCTGGAAAGAAAAAAGAAAACCACACAAAACTGGAGCTGTTAATCGCATCCCTATGTTGATAAAATATTTATGAGATCTCATTCAATTAATTAGAATAAACTATGTAACACTGCAGGAAACAAATTGAAAATTTAATAAAGTAAGTTCACTTCCAATTTCTTCTGAAGAAAGAAGCTAATTATATTTAGTTCTGTAATTATAACTTTAATTAAAATATAATGCAAAATATTTCATAGAGTGAATACAGTGTGAATACTGTGATAGAAAATGCAACTTTTAAGACAACTTGCTCCTTAGACAAAAATTCATAACAGTTTCACATGACTATTTGAATATACTTGTTTCTAAAATCTCTTCAGGGTAATTTTCATACAAATCCATCTTAGAAGTGCTCATTATTGTTAGCTTTTACTTAGAACACAGTGGTTTACCTTCCTTCCTCTATCTAGAAATGTTTCTTACTCTAAGTTAGGAATGTGTATTTTACCCACTCTATTTAAACCAGACATATTCTTTATTTATACTTGCCTATTGCAGCCTACAGAACCAAATTTTTATTTAGAGAATAATTTCAAAACACATTGTAAAGTATATCCACATAACAGCTGCCTTCACCTGAGCAACAAGGAAAGAGAGTGCCTCAGGCAGAGGAATCCAGACAGGCAGGGGGAAATTTGGATCTGGCAATATAGAATGAGAACACTGACAAAATGACCTTTCAGTGATGTTTTCAATGAGGATGATTTAATAGCAAGAGAGTCTTCTAGGCTGGTATATAATGAATTTGTCTTTAGGACTAAAAAAATAATTTTACAAATGATTTCTAACACAATCCCACTCTACTCTGCCTTGGCACAGCCTCACTGTGAGGTTTTGGACACCACAATATAAAAAAGTCATTAAGCTATTAGGGAACATCCAAAGGGGGCCAGGAGGATGGTGAAGGGTCTGGAGGGGAAGCCAAATGAGGAGCAGCTGATGGAAATTATTAGTTCAGCCTGGAGGAGACTGAGGGGAGACCTCATTGGGGTCTCCAACCTCCTCATGAGGGGCAGCTCTGAGCTCTGCCCTTGGTTCCCAGGGGCAGGAGCTGAGGGAATGGCCTGAAATTCTGTCAGGAGAGGTTTGGGCTGAGTACCAGGGAAAGGTGCTTGGGCACTGAGCAGGCTCCCCAGGGCACTGCTCACAGCACCAGCCTGACAGAGTTCAAGAAGTATTTGGAGATCACTCTCAGGCTCAGGGTGGGATTTCCTGTGCAGAGCCGAGACATGGACTTTGATGATCCTTGTGGGTCCCATCCAACACAGAGTACTCTGTGAACTATAGATTTTCAGTGCTAACAAAAACTCCTTCTGTTCTCCTGAAGAGGATCAGCTGTAATGAGAGTGAGTCAGTGATAGCAGTGTTAATTGAACAAAACAGGAACTGAAAATAGAACAGTTTGAAGAAAATGCTGGATTGGCATATGCTGTTTTCGTACATTTGTTGAACATTATTGAGCACTTCTAGTGCAGTAATGGGAGAGTAGGAAAATATCTGGGAGTGTTTATTTGATAGAGTTTACATTACACAGCCTGCAATACAGCCACAGCAGCATTCTGTGATCTCTCTGATCATACAGTTGGGGTTTTTGCTCCTCTTTGCCAAGGAACTCGCTATGATCAGAGCTGACCACTGTGTGAGCAGAGCTGCTGTGTCAAGGTCTGTCTAATGAACACGAGCACAGTGGCAGTGACACCCTGCTCCTCTCAGAGTGGATCACAGGCTGTGCCACTATTCCTGAAGGAGCTGCAGAGCTGACTCCTTTTCTGAGGCCGTGACAGTGGATGCTTTAATCTCTCACAGTCTTTAGTTTTCTCTGCCTGGTGAGTCAATTGGGGTGCTGGCCATTCATCCCCTACACCATAAAACCCTTTGTCCTTCAGGACCTTTTCATGATGGAATTTCTTCATCTCAAGGAGAACTAAAGACACTTGCTCAGAGCTGGCTCATTTAATCCCTTTTTGGCAGGACTGGCTCTCCAGTGACATTTCAATCACCCTGAAGAACTAAAAAGCTAAAGATCTGGGATGGTGGACTCATCCAGGTGAAAATCAATGCTGAAGTCAATGAAACTGAATCAGGACATAATTTGTGCAAATCAGTAGTATCACCATTGATTTTACTGGAATTGCTGCCATGCCTGATCTTAATTAACCCTTTAAATAATGTTAGAATATGATTACTTGCTGACATGTTTATACAGACACAGTATTGGTTTGTACCCTTCATCCACAAATAAACTCACTTAACAGGCAAAGCTGTTAAAGACAAAGCTAGGAAAAGATAATTAAAAAAAAAAGTAAAAAACCCTATACTTTGCTAACATACAACTGGATTGAAAAGAAGTGGGAGGATTTGGTTTGGACTACAAGGATTGAACTTGATGAACAGAGGGTCAGATGAACATGTACTTTGAGTTGGTTAATATAGAATTGCTTATTGCATCTTTGTCATGGTGGGATCAGATCCTCCCATACAGACAAGAATTTATGCTAAGTTTTTAAGTGACTTTTGAGAATTAGGGACTCAGCTCAAATTAATTAAATTTGCAGAAAGATGTGATTTATATCCTTTTTTTCCTGTTGGTTCTCTGGTCTAGAAACCGACTGTGGGTGAAAATTATCTTCTGCTGGGTGTTATGGCTATGATTTGCAAAGGCCTTTCTGAAGTGTCTGCAACCAAAGTATCATCTTTAATCTAAATATAATATCCTGTGAGTTCTGCCAGGAATCTACTGCACAGCTATTTTCCCTTTTTTTTTTCCCCATCTCTCTGATCTTCTTCCTGTCTAGTTTGCATAACTTTTACCCTGCAGGAATTAACCTTTATGATATGTCTATACATTACCCAGAAAAAAGGGGTGTTAATCTCAGTGGGGGCCTCTGGACAGAATTATCCTGCAAGGAAGAATTTAATCTGCAACATATCTGACCCTATTGTTTTCAATGCTTCTGTGCATCCAGAGGAAAACTAATAACAAAGGGAAACAGACTCAGTTGTCATAGAGGAGATGTGAATACTTAAATAGCTGCCTGCTCTCTTTCATATTTTTAAGACTTAAAGGTTTGTGTTTTTTTTTTCCCCTGCCTGTGTTAAATGAAAACATCTTTACTTGATATTCATCATTCTACAATGGCCATTTTATCACCTAGACAACATGAATAAAAGTTATTATTCTTACTCATTAGTCACTCAGTCAGGGAAAAGAGAAAAATTGAGCATTTGAGAACATTTTACTTTTCTGTCATTTTAGAGTAAATGACACTCCTAAATGATGGCCAGTCAAACCTACAGAATCTATTAGTAACTTGATAATAAGTGTGAAGGGATGCTGGGACCCAAAGGAGTCTTAAAGTGGCATTTATCAGGCATGTCACATCATTGCTAGTGGTAATAAAAGCATTTTTGTTTTATGCTGCAGCGTCTATAGAGGATAATATTTTTTGTGCTATAGCCAAAAGTGATATTGCTACATTCATCACACTGTTTGATATGAAATAGCCTAAAAGCACTGGAAATTGGCTGTCATTATTTGTTTCTTCCTTTTTTTTTTTTTTCCTGCCTAATCAAGGAGCCTTCTCCAATGGTATGAAAAGTTTTCTTTCTCTTCAACACAGACACAGAACACCTGCAACATTTCTCCATTAGAAATCTGACCCTTTGTTTCTAGCACCATCCTAAAGTTGTAGTGTCATTCCAAGAAGAACATTCATGATTAACTCATTGCATTTTCACTTTGTCTTTCCTCATGACATTGAGATGCAGTGTGTTTGGTTTGCTGTTACAGCCTTTCCTGGCAAAACCTTCACTGGCTGCTGGGAAAATTCTGTGTGTTTGGGGACTGCAAGATGATGATTTTGAATGCTGGCTTCCAACTGCTAAAAATCAGAAAGTAAGCAGTTGCCTGTGAAAGTGATAAAATTATTTGGTTTTTCCCCTCTTTATTTGATATTTTAAATAAGCTAATTTAAACAAGGGCAGACCACCAGGTGCAATTAGGAAGGTCCCTGTGGTACAGTCCTGATGCAGAAGCCCCTGGTGAGGGGGTGGTGCATGCTGCTTGTATGGCAGGAAAAGGAAATCATTTTCCCTGCTGGCACATTGCTACTGGTGATAGAAACTAAACTCTTCAGGGGGCAGTTCCTGACTTATGTAAATTTTATTTCAGGCCTGAAAGATACAATGGGGCTAAGTTAACTTTTTATTGGAGCCTTGGCTGGTGGCACTGTGGGAAATTAATGCTGTGTTGAGAACTCCGTGCATGATTGTGATACACTCTGTTCTTCCTGAAAAACAAAACACTGCAGTGATAGCAGTAACTAAATGTTAAAAATGAAAAAATAAAACCAACCAACCCTACAACCAAACAAAATCCACAGGAATACTTAGAAGTGTCTTTCTTGTTTTCAGTTTCCTTCTTTGGCAGTGCAAAAAATCCATCAGTAATTGATTAATCATCAGATTGATGGGTCAACCAGTCACAATCCTGTACTCTGTTATCCCTTTTACCCTGCTGCAAATTTGCATGAGAAACTTGTGCTCTTTTCTATGGAGTTATAAGACTGGGATAGACAAAATGCATCACAGAAGCTTGTTTAATAGTAGAGAGGAAACATCACATTTATCATATTGAATCCTTTCTCTGAGATATTCATCATTTGCATGTAAAAATGCCATTTGATTTTCATCTGATTTTCTCCCTCATAAACCCAGTGTGATGTTTTCCTGTTTTCCTGTTGTCATTTTGGTATAGATTTAAATCTGTCACTTTTGAAAACATTCTTTTTAAGTCCCACTGCACTCTGGAAGTAGAAAAAAAAATGGGATTTTGAAGGACTGGGGGGATAAAATATGCAGTGCAGTAACTTTTCTAATTACTCGAGTGTGTTCTGGTCTTGAGGTTGCTCTTTGAAGCTAAATTCTGCCCTGACCATTTCTTTCAGACTACAGGATTTGTCATATTGACTGGCTCTGTTAAGATCTGGCATGTCTTATTAACACCCTTCAGCAAAGCAACCCACTCTTTGTCTGAAACATGCAGGCAGGCAGGGCTGCTGCAGCAGCCAGAGCCACCTTTGCACTTCTTAGGGGCACGATGGTGCCAATAGTGTGAATAGCTCCCAGCACTTCCCTCACATTCATCTTCTTCTGTCTTTGTCATGTGCTGACATATCAGCTGACTCCATGGGACATTCAGTCCAGGCAGAGGATGATGCTGTGACAACTTAGTTCAGGATTTTAGAAGTTTGTGTAGCCAGACAGTGATAAGAAGGCATGACATGTAGGAATGTGGAAAAGCACCACAAATGTTGAAATGCTATACCTTTGGTACAGATCCACATTCAGAATGGGTGAACAGCTTATTCCTGCCTTTCCCCTTGTTTATTTGATGTAATTATTGTTCATTTCTGGACAGGAATTAAGGACTGGCAGATGAAGGTCGCTTTGAGGTGAAATCACTTTTAGAGTATGGTGCTAAGGAATGCCCTCAAACATATAAGCTAATTTGTAAATAAGAATAATTAATTGAATTCAAGAACTCTCTGGATGAAGCTGTTCAGCCTTTCAGGAGATGTGACATGCCTCAAACCACTGGTTGAAGTACCCATCTGTTTAACAACCTGCAGACCACACTGAGAAATCACAGGCATAGAACAGAATTGGGTTGGAAGGGACATTTAGAGGCCTTCTACTCCAACCCCAATGAGCAGGGGTGTCTTCATCCAGGTCAGGTTTCTCAGAGCTCCATCCAACTTGACCTGAAATGGCCACCACACCCATGCCAGCATTTTACCACCTTCACAGTAAAAAATGTGCTTCTTTATATCTAGTCTGAATCTACCCTCTTCTGTTTAAACTGCTGCCCCTTGTCCTATTGCTACAAACCCCATTAAAAGTCTGCCCCAGTCTTTCAAATAAGCCCCCTTTAAGCGTGGAAAGGCTTTGATATGGTTTCCCAGGAGTGTTCTCCAGGCTAAAGAACCCCAACTGTCTCAGCCTTTCCTCGTAGGAAATACGTTTCAACATTCCGATCATTTTATGAATAAACTCATGTCACCCTGTACAGGCTCAATTTCTTCTTTTCCCCAACAGAATTTCTTTCTGAAGCTGTTTCTGGCAGAGATCAGTTTGGTTGGCCTTAGGGTGACTCTTGTGGGTGCTGCTTTCTGTCACCAGCTGTTTTCTTAAGCATTCTTTACCCCTTATTCTGGTCGTATTTGCTGATTTATGGGTGAAGATAATGCACACACTAGCAGACAGTTCTGTAATAATCATGTCTCAGCAGTTGTCTTTGGTCACCAGTAATGAGAAGAAAGGGATGAGCTCGAGAAAATGCTCTAATTAGTTCCTGTAGATCAGAGCACTTCTCAGCTGAAATAAGCCATGTGTCTTCCCAGAGCTGATGTCACTGCATTGCAAGTGGGGGTTTCTGGAGGAAAGAAATTGCAGAATGTTTTAATGGACAAACCAAAATAATTTATGCAAAACAAACTGCAGTAGACTGAGGAGAGGCAGTTCAGGATTAGTATCTGAAAATCTCAAAATCAAATATGTTTGTATTTATGTTATGTATTTATAGCTTGTATTTATTTTGCCATGATCTGTGCTCTTTGGCTGTTTTCAGACTGGGTTTCTTAAGCTGTTTACAAAAATTTTCCTTTTGTTTATTTAATCCTCAATTTCTTTCTTACTGGTTTCAAACATCACTCCCTCTCACTGGATTTGAACTAAGTGAAATGACCCACTCTTTCTGTCATTAGTACTTTCCTGCAAATCTTGAGATGTTTGCAAAAGATCTGCGAATTTATTGTGCAAGCAATTGAGAGCAAAGACAATTTCTCTGTGTGAGCACAGTGAAATTTCACCAGGAACAAGCCACAGATGTCTTTCCCAGACAGCTTGCCATTTGTTAGAGGAAACAGTTTGAAGCTTCTGAAATTCACTCCTTTCAGGAGCAGCTGCCTCAGTCCCCTGTGCATGTTGTGGTGGGTAAGGCAGGTGTGTGTGCATTGCTGTCATCTCCCTTCCCTCACTTTCACTCATCTACCCCTGCCCTCTTTAGACAGAAGGGAAGCAGAACTGTGGCTTTTTCCTGCCCAGCTATTTCCTGGCATACATTTACCACTTTCCTTCAGGGCTGTTTCCTCTCCCTCTTACCATATGAATGAGTTGTGAGTCAAACAAGGATTGTCTACTCCAATACATTGGCACTTGGCAAAAACAAACCTGGGAAGGATCAATGACTCTCTTCTCTAAACTCTTGCTGGAAAATACTTTTTCTGATATTTGGTTGAATGTTCTGCGTTTTCTGTTTAGTCTGGTTGAGTGGCTTATAAAGTTTGGGCCTAGCAATCTTTTTTCACCAGACAAGTGGAGACTCTCTGGATTTGAACAAATATCTGAATTCTTAAATTCTCCTTTCTTGTGAAACTTGACATGAGAACTGATATCCTAAACAGAACAGTTCACACAGAGTTAAAGCTGGAAGATTAGAATGAGTATCTCCAAAGTCCTTAATTTTTACTGGATGTTTATAACTACAAGACAAAATTGCCTAAATAAATGGGAGTGAAAACTATCAGCTACAGCCTATCAATTTATACTGGTTTAATTTTGTGGTTTAATTTTTACATGATTGTATTTATTATCCAACCTTACAGAGAGCATTCTTTTTACCTGATAGAGAATAGAGCCAGATGCACTGTGTTCTGTTGAAATTATGGGTGTTAAAACGTTACCCATCCTTAAAAAGAAAAGTAGTGAATGTTTTTACATGTTCACCAGTTTGCTGCAGTCTTGTATTACTTGTGAAAATACATGTGGTGGCATTTCTGGGACAATCCAACATTCAAAAAACTTGGCATTTCCTCCTCCTTGAAGAAGCACATCCAGTGCTGACATTACCAATGATGCATAAACCAGCAATGATAAATTAGACATTACATTCCCAGTCTAACTCTGAATGATTGTTTTGAGAGACACCTCAATTTCTTCAGTTGTTCCTAGAGCATCTTTGTATTTGTGTGTACAGCCTGTGTGTGTGTAGCTCCAGATCAAAGCTGATGAAGGTAGGAGGAATATAGAAAGATGGAAGAGTAATGTTTACAGGAAAAGAGCTGAGAAAGGGAGATTTTCACTTATCTGGACAGGTGGATTGCTGTGGATGGCAATATTTGATGGAGGACCCATGCAAATGTCAGGCAGGAAAGCAATGCATTCTGACAGCTATCAGAGATCTAACAGAGAGATGCCACTGCAAAGTAAAGTGAAGATCTATAGCAGCAAACACCTTCAGTGCTTTCTGTGGAGTGGGGATGTGGCAGGTAAGACAGAGTAGAAATTGGATGCTTTGGTACAACATTTCTAAAATCTTTCTGGAAATGGAAAGCAAGGAGGGGAAATGTTAAGCAGACTTTTTGCAGATCTGCCACTCAGATATTTGAGCCAGACATTTAAAAAAAAAAAAATGAAGATACAATTTCTAGTGAATTTATTGCTTTTCTATATTACTCAAAGCTTGAATAAGCAAGTTGTCAACTGTAGCTCACGGGGACAGTGAAGAAAAATGGAAGACAAGGCTGTGACAGTTTGGGGTGTTGGGACTGAATACAGAAAGGGAGAACATCTGTGAGCTGAATTTGAACAGGTTCCAGGCAGCTGAGATGCAAACCTGTCACCTTCCAGTCTCTCTGCACAAAGGAACTTACATGGTCAAAAAATTATCTGGTCACACAGAAAAGTGAATCCTGCAGAATGGTTTGAAGAGGTTCAGTGGTGTGACCTTTCTACTTGGGAAGAGTGATACAGATATAGTAACTCAAATAACCACTGTTCCTACTGCCTCAGTCATTCTTGTGTGAAAAATTAATCAAGACTCGTGCTTATCTTTCTGGGTAACAATTTATATTCAAGTAGGAAGGTGTCTGTAAATTAATTGTGCTTCTAAGACCTTATCTCCTTGTTTAGCCCCTTCTCATAGGTAAGTAAGAGTTGATATGAAGCAGTCCCTGCAGCTTGCAGGGGAGCAGACCCTGCTTTCCCAAATTTAAGAAGAGGGCAGTGTTTCTTTTAGTTCTAAGCTTGCCCTTTCAAGGAGAAAGGGGTAGTATGAGTGAAATATCTAAGAGGCTAATTCAGAGGAGGATTTTTATCCCAAGTAGAGATGCTTCAGATGGGATAAGCCAGAAATTCTCAGTCTTGCCCACACAGGGAAATATCAGAACCACAGATTTAAGAGAGGAAGCATGTATCTATCTTAGGTGTCTTTCCTGGCAATTTTTATATCTACATAAATTTCTTGTTGCTTTGTGAGTAACTGTTTTCATCCACCTGACTAACCATCTGACTAACCTTTACAAAACTCTTACCCACAGGTGCAGCCAGGAGGATAATTATTTAGAGCAGCACTTCTCATCACTTTTCAGCTTAGTCATGAATGGGTATTGTATAGATACTGAGGTATAGATTATACCCTGCTACTCAATTTTATCAGATTTAAGTTACTCAGGGATATAGCCTCAGAGCCTGTATTTGAATAACTGGTTCTAAGTATAGTGCTGTGTTCCATCTCAGTTTCCATCACTAGACATCCAGGGTATTTGGTAATATGAATCTCAAAACCTGAATTTTTTTTCCCATTTACTCTTGAAGCTCTTCTCCTTTGAAACCCCACGTTAAGCAGAGGTTGCTGGCTGGCTTTTTTGTTAGGTGAGCTAGCATGTTATTTATATCACTTTATCCTGCTCTCCTGTCTATCTAAATCATCCCTGACTTAAATATCACACACAAATAGTGTATTTTTATAACATGAAATAGGAATGATTGCTATCTGGCCAAGTGGAATTGAAATAAAACCCCACAGTTTGTGATAATAGCTTCAGAGTGTGTCCTGAGGGCTGGTAAGCCACTGCCGTTCTATTGATTTCCAGATATTGCATACAAGTTCTTAGAACGTGTTATTAAATGGGATTTTCTCCTGTAATTTGCTCTGAGTAGAATGTGAAACGTTCCCCAAAATGCCATGGTAGAGGGACACCTGAGAGGCAGGTGAGTGCCACTTGAGTCACCAAGCTACTGACGATGCCACCTTACCCCAACAGAGCTGGCTTTGCTCCAAGCACAGCCACAGCAGCTCACAGGGAAACCTCTCAGGTGTGCTGCGTGGCAAGTTCATCCTCCTTGGACTCTTTATTGAGAATTTTAATCCTGCAATTTATTGGAAATGAATTTCAGTCACTGGCTTTTGCATCGCTTTCTAATAGCTGTGAAATTACCCAGGTTCTTTGGAAATTGCCCAAGAAGCATGAACTACAACAAACCTTTGGAAAATATTGTTATAAGTTCCAGATGCTCTTAGGAGCAATTCCAACAGCCTTTGGTGATAAAGGCTGGAAGCTTTCCAAAGCTGGAAAATGCATCTAATTCCCTGCAGGTCTGATAGGACAACCTCCCTTGGAGCCTTTGGCCAGAAGCACGCTGCACTTTTGCTGGGCAGCTCAGACTTTGCTTTAGCAGATGATCAGAATATAATCATGTTAGCAGTGAATTTTACATTAAAGCAATCCCAAAAATACTACCAATCACGTTAAGTTTATGAACCACATCTCTCAGAAATGAACCTGAGTTCATTTTCCTGAGCAACAGGAATTGTGTGAGAGTCAGATAATCCTTCCAGCTGCAGAGAACTCTTCTAGCAATTGTTTTAAGATGTTATTGTGAGATGAAAGCACTGCTTTAGCTGTCCAAGAGTTATAAATGGGGCTTTTTCTTACACAGCATTTCTTTTTCTGGCGATCACCTGATCAACTGTGTATTTTAATCTGATGCTGTAATGGGTTACCTCAGTTTTTCTCTTACTGCTTTTCAGCCCAGAGGCATTTTATATCATTTACTTACACTCCCTATTACTTCCCTATTATGCATTTCCCATTATGATGATCTCTATTGTTTTGAATGGTACTTGATCTTAAAGGTATTGCAATTATTTTAGCCACATGAATTTCAGCCTTGATGGAGTGCAGAGCAGGATTGCTATTTTGTCTGGTAGCAGGTCTTCTATGTTAAATCTCTTCCTTTGACCTGTACCACAGAGAAATCAAACCTAATATCTGGAGAATGTTTGGAAGTGAGTCCATCACTGGCTGTATCCCAGCTGTAAGAGCTCACCAAATCCACCTGCCCAGTCAAGGCATGGTTGGGGACATAATATCAGCTCTGACAGCTAAATCCAATTGGAGTGTCTGTAGGGAAAACCAAGAGCAAATATCTGTTCAGCTTCACAGCTCAGCTAAGCTGCAGCTGCCAATCTTGGGTGTTTCTTCACTGGATGGGACAACATAGGCAGACACAGGTTTGTGTATGGGCAAGTCCAAAAGAGTCAGTAGAGGCTTCAACAGTCATCTGAGGGATTAAATTGGGATTGCAAGGGCACCTCATCTGAGGGATTAAATTGGGATTGCAAGTGCACCTAGACCTTCCAGCCCTCTACCTGACTGACATTTATACATTTCATAAAAGAACATTTTATAAAAGATTGCTAAACTCGTTCCTTTTCTAAGTCAGTGCATTAAGTGAACCAGTCTCAGCTCATGTAACAGACCAAACAGGAAACAAAGGAGTCCAATGGCCATCCAGCTGTCCCCACCATGGTGACATCTGCCATCCATGTGACAGGTGACAAGCTGGGGGCAGTGGTCTCTTGATAGGACAGAACCCATCCTGCAGTGTGGGGCACAGTGCCATGGTTTGCTTTGATGGTTTGGGCACCTGAACATCCGTGTAAGCAAACATCCAAATCTGTGATCCACAAGGGATCTCTTCTAGGTCATGGCTTCAGATCAGTTTTCTTCTAAAGGGTTTTGTCTGTAGTGAGATTGTGGAGAGGTTTTCTTACTCTGGATCCGGTTCTGGCAGAAATTTCAGGTCAATAAGATGACCTGGGTCTAGTCACTTACAGATCCATTTTTAATCTCCCCTTTGAAGGAGAACTCTAAAAGTCATTAAATGTTAGAAAACCAACGATGAAGACAAATCTATCAGCAAAACTGACCAAAAAAGAGATTTTTTTTTTTACTTTTACCTGCTTCCAAAAACACTTCGGTGCATGGGTAATTAGACTTTGAAGCTGTGTACTCTGCTTGTGATTTAGGTTTTAAATATGGGCAGGATTCAAAATGGAGTGTTAGACTGCACTAACAATGTTTTTCATCACACAAACTCTAAATTTTGTGTGTAAAACTATATTTTCTTGCAATTTTACTTCAGTGTTTGTGGTGACTGTAATGTCACCATCTGTTCAAGAAGAAATAGCTCAGATGTGTCAGAGATATTAAAGCCATGTAATGTTCCAAAATTTCACATTATCATAAATCTATTTGTTTTCATTTAATATATGTCTATACTAGTTACTGTTTGTAGTCAGAATGCCCAACATTAGGGAGTCATAAGTGAGAAACTCGAGACTGATTGGATACTTGAGGTGAAATCTTCCAGGGAAGTTGAAAGCAGATTTTCTTCTGACTTCAGTTTGCAATGTTTCTGAAATCAGATCTAAAAATTACCTGCTTATTTTGGGCCTCTTTAATAAAACCCTTCAGTTCAGAGCACACATTGCCTTAGCTGATGGTGTTGTGTTCAGTCTAGACCTGCAGCTCAGCTGCAGCAATCAACAACCTTTAGTGAGCAGGATGCTTTTATTTTATCCTTGTCTCAGACAAGTCTGCCAAAGACAGGATTATACCAGGTATAAGGTCTTATACCTTGGCACATGCAGTTTTCAAGCCCAAATTTTATGACTAAACAAGTGTATACTGGTTTTATCTAGTGACTTTGGGGTCAGTGACTCCTTTGAAAAATCAATCACAGACTTTTTTTTTGTGCAATAACTGTTTCTATTCTTACAATATTTATAATGAGAATTATTTAAAGAGATCTCTTTATGTAAAGGAGTATTTGCCAAACAGATTGCACATGAAGCAATGTTTATGACATCTATTTGCAAGCTGCTTGATTCTGTAAAAATATCCAACAGGGCTGATGTCCCCTTTGGAAGCATTCAAACCAAACTGGAACCTACAAGGGGGACCAAATCTGTCTGCATTTTTACAGGATCCTCTTCTGGTGCTCAAATCCATCAGTCTGTGCAATCTTTTCTAAACTCTTCAACTCATTCAGTGTCCAAACCATGAGATTTCTTCTGCCATGAAGAATCATCCTCTTTGACAGCATGAATTAAAATCATCAAATCCCAGAATGGTTTGGGTTGGATGGGACCTTAAAGCCCATCCCTGCCATGGCAGGGACACCTCCCACTGTCCCAGGCTGCTCCCAGCCCCATCCAGCCTGGCCTTGGATGCTTCCAGGGATCCAGGGGCAGCCACAGCTGCTCTGGGCACCTGTGCCAGGGCCTGCCCACCCTGACAGGGAAGAATTTCTCCCCAATATCCCAACTGAACCTCTTTCAGCTTAAAGCCTGTCACTCACTACATGCTCTTGTCAAAAGTCCCTCTCCAGATCTCTTGGAGCCCTTTAGCTGCTGGAAGGTTGGTGAAACATCTCCCCAGAACCTTCTCTTCTCCAGGCTGAACAACCCCAGCTCTCCCAGCTAAATGCCTTCCCTTGACAGAGCTCCAGAGTTTGTCACAATGTTAAATATCAGATAACAGAAAAGAATGAACCTGTGCTAACAGAGATATTTGAATCAACAGAGAATGCTGTCAGCTCTGTGCCTCTTGTGAGGTTCTCAACAACTTCTGTCTTCAAAGCTTTATTAGGACCTTTCTTATCTGCCCCAAATAAAGTTTCAACCCTCACACTGTGATTTTAAACACATTCTCCTGCCAGCATGGAGCTGCTGCAGCTTCTGCAGGTTGGGAAGCAGTTGCAGACATCAGAAACAGGGCGTGAAGGTCTCACTGAGGAACTGTTTAGCCTTGCAGATATTTTTAGGTGGATGAACATCTCACTTTGGGTGACTTGGAGAAATACTTTTAGCAAGATTTACATAATAGTTCCCTTCCGTGTGCAGAAGGACTATTTTTCAAGATTAACATAGCAGAAGTTATCAACAGTGCCTGTTCTGAGTACCTAATGATGAAAGCCAGTCAAAAAATCAGTGTTCAGATTATGCCAAGACTCTTCCCCACAAATGTTCTCTTATCTTGTCATCTGAATCTGGCCATTATTGGACAGAAGGATTAGACCCTCTGGAGGAAAGGCTGTTTTCCTAAATACTGACATATCCAAACAGAGATGGGAAAGACACTAGGGCAATAATAGGCTCATATCTAATTAAGACAAGCAAAATATTTGCCAGTAATCTATCATAGAGGCGATCATAGATTGTCATTCTCCTTCAGGAAAAAGTTTGAATTTCAGGTTTAAAATTGATTTACCAAAATGGCCAAGCACTGGATAGATGAAGATTTTACTAAATTAGGTAATAAATCTGCTTAATCCCACTCTAACATAAACCAGCCATCAGGTGCATAAATGCAAGGAAATGCAGTAATTTTCCTTCTGGCAACTAGGCCAGTTTCTGGGAGCACTGAGTAGGAATGGATGTACCCAGATACATCCTCAGTTCCTCAGTTGTGTCTACAGCAGTTTCAGCAGCTACTCAGTGTAAGGAACCTGACACATACTCCGGGATCAGACATTATTTGGATAAAGTTGTGTTTTAGAACAATCTGTGTCACTTTGAAGAAGAAACAATGTGACAGAAATATTCATTATTTCTAGCTGGGCAAGAGGGTTGGCACATTCCTGGTAAAAGGCAGCAAGTGGGATTCAAACAGCTTGTACAGTCTGGAGGTCAGGAGTTCTCCTGAGATACAGCATCATGGAAGGTTCTGTCAGTTCAGCAATTCCTTTATTAAAACAAATAAACAAAGAAAAAAACCCATAATAAAAATGCTAATAAAGAGAAAATCTGTGTGAGTTGTGGTATGCAAACTTCAAGGTGAAATCCAAAGCATGCCCCAGCAGTTTACATTAAATGCAATATTTCAAACTCAGATACTTTAGTATTGCTACAAAATGAAAGTAGATGATAATCTTCAAAATCCCTAAGGCTGCTTTTCTTTTTTGAGCAATTTCAACCAAGACCTTAATCAGTACAAGAAAAGGGGTGAAAAAGGCTTTAGGCATGTATAAAACAAGCCAAAAATCATAGTGACAAATCTCGTGCAATGGGCAGGATTGGATGAAACATGTAGCCCTGTCAAAATCCCTTTTTACACTGACTTGAACGAGTCTCTGGGCAAGTGAATCCAAGCATCCCTTCCATGTAAAGAACCAGGCAAATATTTCTAGAGAAGTTCAGTTTCTTCATGACCTGTTGAGTTTGTTCTCTTAGCTCACTTCAGCATAAGATACTCACAGCTGTCTCAGGTACAAAGTAACAGGTGCTAAAAAAACATAGAGTAATTACAGAGAAGGGGAGATCAGAGGTCAGATCCCTACCTTTTAAAATAGCTTTGTCTCCTGTCATGCTGTCAGTCATCTCTCGAGTAGTGGCTGCTACCTAAAACCAGAAGGAGTGCATAAAAACTATCATGGTGTAAACCAATTTCTCCCTTATGTAAAGAGGGGGAAAATAGTGTTTGACCCCTATGAGCTGACTGGCGTATGTCTGGAAGTATGAGATTTAATTAAACAGATGGTAGCATACATTACTGCTTTAGAAATGTGATTAATCATTATAAATGTTCTAGGTCCTTTAAAAGAATGACTAGAGCATCTGGCTATGCACACTGAAACAGTGAACACCCACCTGACAGGAATCCATCTCCATAAGGTAGATGATACTCGTGTTTATGTTAATTATTCGGATTCTTTATGCTTCAGCTGAACGAATGAGTTCTGGCACATTCTTTTAAATAAGGCAGATTCATTCTGATGTTAGACTGCATTTAGATTCTACCTACTGGTGAATTTTAGCATCAACAAAAAAGCATGAAGTAAAAAAATTCCAGCCTTAACCCAGCAGTTTTCACAGATCCTGGAGCTGAAATTTGAGGTAGCATTCCAGACTCATTCCAAGACAGCTGTCATGCTGCACACACATGTGATCCAGCTTTATCAGAAGTTGGTGATCAGAATTTCTGCCTGGCTGAAGTTCTCTGATGTTCCTATGTGTGATCCTAGCACTCCTCACCACAGTCCAGGTCTCTTAGGAACTCTTTCTGGTGCAGGTTCTTGGCAAGTGCCAAAACTTTGCATGTTTCTCTGAGGAGGCAGCACAAGCACAGAGAGAGCTTGGCTGGTGCTGGTCAGCTCCTTCTGGGTGCCTTTGCTTATGAGCCTGGTGATTTATTTGCTTCAAATAGATATTATATTTTTTAGTCTTCTATATTTATCCACGTTCTGTCATTTAGTTCCATCTGCTGTACATGGGAAAATGGAGTCTTTATTTTAGAATCCAAACTGCTGTCAGCTTGAGCCTTTTCAAGACTGGCAGTGCTTAGAGCTGGACAAGACCCTTATTTTCAGTCTGTTCTCTGTTTTCAGTCTAGAATCATGGACTCTATGATCCTATTCTATCAAACTTTTTGCCTCTTAATTCATTTTTGTTCTCCAGTTGCACATTGCTGGCTGATATCCAAAGTGTACAGCAGTCATGCAGGGAGGAGTGTGGTGCCTTGCAGGGTGAGGAGATGCCCTTGCAGCTCTCTGGGATTCCTCTTCTTGGGAATATTTTAATAATGCTCAGAAAAATAAGAGATGAGACAAGCCTGAGACTAAATTACAGCCATCAGGTCAGAGCCAATGTTCTAAAAGAAGTAGTGTAGGCTTAGTTGCCAACCTGTATTGGTTTTCATTTGCTAAAAATCCCAGTAAGAGCCAAAGGTACTCCAACAAACCAGTTTGCTGCTCCTCTTGCTCGGCAGATCAATGGATTAATATTCTCTACAATTTTCATATGGCTCTGAAAGGCTTACAGAAATAAACTTGCTGTAGAGGATCACCTTCCAGTTCCCGTGCATTTATAAAAGCCATCTGCTCGTATCTGGGAGCTGGCTGTTATGGTAACCTGGGTGTTTCAGCCTGAGCTAATTGCAGAGTGCATGCCCATGCTCAGGGAGCACAGATGCACGTGGGTGCACGATGCTGGCACGAGGATGGCACAGGGAAAATCCAGAACATGGGAAGCCTTTGGATGGGTCTCTCTTGTGACTGAGGTGTGGCTGGCAGCAGGGAGGTCGTCTCCTCCACAGCACCAGCAAGCAAGGAGGGTTCCATGTGCTACCACATGCCCAGAGGCCAGGTGACAAATTGTCTGCTTTCTTTCACAGTGTGGATTGAACTTTAAGGGAAAGACAAGGGCAGGGTGAAGCCTCTGTGCTGAAATTTTATTTTTCATATAAACTTAGAGGTGCCTTGTGTGTGATTCAATGTGAAACTACCACAAGTTCATTCCATCTGTACAAAGAAAAGCTCATGATCACTGTGGCTATAAAGTGGATTTGAATCATCTTCCACACAACTCTGTGTGCCTTTACTGAATTTCTAAGATTATTCTTCACAGAAAGTAATTTGGCATAGGTACACTGCATTTTTCCAAATGCCTTGTGCTTCTTAAAGTGTCTTTCTGCATGTGGCCATGTAGATATAATAAAATTTAGTCAAACTATATCCAAAAGCTGGACAGGTACATGGCCTCATTCACTGTAATTGGCTCTTGTATTAACCAGTTTCCTGCTCCTGTTTTCCTGCTTTGTGCATCCATTAATTATGGATCAATTATTCAGTTCTTTAGAAACTCAGGTGAGCCCTGGGCTGCTGAGTTGTGAAATTAAAGCAATGCCACGATGAACAGGAAAAAACATACATTTACTTCAGAGCCATCCTCCTTCTGTGCTGATATTCCTGAGACAAAAGTGGTTTTCTTCAGTCAATAATTAAGGCAATTGGTGTGATTTTCCTTTTCCCCACACTGCTTCCAACTCTTCCAGCAGATTATTTATCAAGATCTTCTCCCTGAGTGACAATCTTTCCCCATTTTTTAATGGCACAATCAAAATCTGAAAGCCAAATGCCTGTTATCACTGTAGGCACAATTCACTCTGCTCTTAGTGTTTCCTAAACGAAGCACAGCACAATTACCCAAAGAACAACTGTGAATTGTGAATTACAAAGTGAATCTTCAGTAAAATGCAGCCACCAAGGATCAGCCCAAAAAACAGAGCGTTAATTTTCTGTTTGACATGCTGGAAAAAGTGTCAGTGCAAATGGAGAGCAGTGGCTTCTCAGCTTCTGGGAGCAGGAGGAGCAGCACTCTCCATCACATTGCTCATTTTGCAGTCACCCTCTTTCTTATGACTGCACTTTGATTCCTCCAATATGTAGCTGGTTAAATCAGTTTCTCTCTACCTTTGGGGAGTGAAATTTCTGGTGACAAGTCTTTTGCTGGTAAAAACTGTTTGCTTTTGAAAAATGCTCTCCAGCGTAAGAATCTGAATACATTTGAAACAAAATATTTACACAAAATCGAACTATGCTAACAAATGAAGATAATGGCCTGTTTTTCATTGCCTTACCCTTTGTTCAGTCATCTACATCAATCAAGTTAATCAATTAAGCAAATTACAGGAAAGATCTAACACTTTATAACTTTTTTTTTGCATGGAGAAGAAAGGGAAATTAAGCTCATATTGTTTTCAAATATCTGTTCTTCTGCTAAAGTGCCAGGACTTTATAGAGTGCTGCATTCAATGCACAATCTCCCAGGTAATAACTGCTGTATTGTGATTTATCTTTAACAATGCAGCAGGAAGTCAGCTCTCTATACATAGCAAGGAGCATCTGTGCTGATGAGAACCAGCCTGCTGCTGTCAGAATTCTTCAAAACCGCAGGACAAGGGGTGCAAACCAGTTTGGGCAAAGATTTCCTTCAGTTCCTTTACAAAATGGTTCTTCTGTGCTGTGTGACAAAGGGTTGATCACACCTCTGGCCTGAGGCTGCCTTGGATATCTCAGAAAAACACTACTGAGAACAATCATTTTTGGGACACCCACCTTCCTCTCTTATTAGTGAAAAAATATTTAGGGCTTCTAGTTCCTTCATGAAACCAAAGGTGGATATTGGATGATCAATAGTTTTTAAAAAAACCTCTTTTACTCTACTCTTTTACTCTCTAATCTTCCAGACAGACACATTTTGTCTTCTGGTTTCCAGAGAGGTCATCGTGACCTCCTGTGATGGGAAAGATTTACTTGTCATATGGTCTGTGAAGGTAGGAAATAAATGAAATGAAAGTTTTAAGTGTTTCTTTTGTAATTTATTTTTAGGTTGCAGCATTTCAAATGGGAATAAAACTTACTTCTGGGTAGTCACAAAGCAATGTTTTTTGGATCATCCAAGTAGCCTGCATTAATAATAATAATCATCATCATCATCATCATCATCAGGGCTGTTTAGGCTGGGCTTGTTCACATGGTGCTTCCAGCAGTTCTCTTGAGCAGGAAGGAACAGTGCATCCCAGGAATTCAGAGAAACTGTTTTGTTGTGTGATTGACACTGAGTTACAATATTGAGAAATTTTTCTAAATTAAAGTGATTAACCTTTGAAAAAGCTGTGTTGAATGTTAGTTTGTCAATTTAGAAATAGAAGGGTAAAGCTTTACTTTGTCTATTTTGAAAGCTCCAGCCTACACATATTTGCAAGTTTCTCCCAAAAAATACTGCTCAGGTGTAATAGCTGCCAGAGATGGTGAGACAGTGCACTGCTCTGGTGTTAGTCATTCATTGACAAACTGCCTGCTTTTGCCACTAGATTTATGCAGCCATTTAAAGAGAGAAAATTCAGGAGCTGCAGACTAAACTGGAGCAGCATAATGTGCTATTTCTCCATCTAATGGAAATGTCGGCTTCCGTGGTCACTCTTCTGCCTGCCCATGAAATTCTGCGCCTTATAAGGCAGGCATGTTTTATACAGGACAAATCTAATTAAAAGGGCTCTTTTATTCTCCTTCTAAGGGAGAATTTTTTGAGGTCTTCATTATCTGTACAAGGTTCAGCCCCACTCTCAAGGCCAGACTTGTCCATCCTCACTGACTGTCCCTGTGTGGGGCTCCCTAGAGAGGCCTCTCAGCTTTGTTCATTCTCGTGGCCTCATGGAAGGAATCAGTGAGCTCAAGTCCAGCCTCCTTCAGGCTTCAAACCCATTTCTTCCTGAGATAAACACAGACATCTTCAGCTTCCCTCTGCAGGAATCATAACAATCCTATGGATGAGCTTGCCCAAATCCGCTCCCAAACCAGAGCTCAGTACAGACACAACAGGATCACTTACAGAAGTTGGCTTGTGCAAGAACCAGGGGCTGCAAGCTTAGAAAAGTTGCATCTCTGCACCTCAGTTCAGCAGTCCTTTTAATGGGGCCAGTCATATCAGCTTCAAAAAGCACCCTGAGCAATTTAGATAAACCATTTAGCCAGCAGTGCTATTAATAGGCTCTGACAGCCACGGGGATAACACTTCTCACTGCTATAAATTAAAGGAGAGTTTTTCCTTTTCTCATGAGGAGTTGGAATAGTGTTAGCAAACACATTTCCTGATTGCTTTTTCCTTTCTGTCTGACATCAGAAGACATCTCTTTGGGGACTGTATCCCTTCCTGAATTGCTCCTGTTTGCCTCCTGCTCTGTCAGCAGTCTGGGACATTTTTCACTCCTTGTCTCAGAGGCACATGGTGCTGAGTCCTGCCCAGATGCTCCTCCAGGCCTTTCTGAGAAGTCTGAGGATAGAGCTGCTCAGCTGAGTGATACTCATGGCAAGAGAGGCAGTCTTGAGAAAGAAAATCAGACTGAAAGCAGCCTTGCCTCAGATGTTGCCAACAGTTGAAGAACTTGATTTCAATTTAAGGGGCACTTCTTTGCCAGTTCTGAAGTGCAGTGTGTGGTAATAAGAGATGATTATGCCACCCAATAGCCTGAATACAGTCACTGAAGCAGTTTGAAATTAAAACAGATTTCCTCATATAAGGCATGATGTGCTGATTTCTGTCATGCTTACAGCCAGCAATGAAATTAGAAACTCATTATGTACCCAAAATAAGCAAATATTTAAGGCTGCAGGTAGTACATAAGTAATAAAACCAAAGCCAGTCTAAGGACCCAAAGGCTGAGTGCATTTCCTTTATTTATTAAGCCAGAATAGAAGAAACTAGAAATAACCATCCACCTGCTCTGAGCGCCCTGCCAATTATTTCAAGCTACAAACCCAAAGTGCAATATGAGCAGCTCCCTGCTTCTAGCAAAGCACAATACCCACTCAGATATTCCTACCCCCCCTTTCCAAGCAGCACTTTAATTCATTCTCTTTCTCCCAGTGCCAGATCAAGTAGACAAATATTACAAGCACTGCTGATGGATGCAATAGCAAAGCATTCTTTTCCTCATTTTTCAATGAAAAGCAGGAAATGTTGCCTGAAGTGCAATTAAAACATGTCACAGTGGCTGTTTTTAGAAGCAGGCTCTTGTTCCTTGTTCTGACTTTTCTTAAGAGACTTCTTTTTCTCTTCTTTTCTGTGCTTAGCTGCTCGGTAATATTTTGACCTCAGAACTTCTTCTCTGCTCCCTTCTACCTTTTAACTCACTAAAGCTTGAGAGGATGAGCAGCAATAATGCTTTTAGCAGGAGAAAAGTATCTGAAAAGCTGCTGATGTTCTTGCTATTTAACCACCACATCTTTCTTTTCTTTACTCTCACTAGTGGTTAAGTTTAGCAGTGTGTCATGTATTATCCTGGAAGAATGAACGCTTTAACACTTCTTAATTCTTAATTCACCTTTAAGTTCTTAAAATTCTTAATAATTAATTTTACAGGTATTGTTATTTTTTGGATATAAACCAAGAAAACTGTTTTTCCCAGACACATAGGAGTGGTTGTGTGTTACAACAATGGTTGTGAAACCATAGGTGAAAACCTATCACCCTGGAAATCTATGGCAGAACTTCTTAGAGTGCCAGCACCTATACTTTCATATAAATTAAGTGCCTGAATCCCTTTGAAAAGCTCAAATCAAAGTTTGTGATCCCTAAATATGAGACTATCTGATGGCAAAGGATCCCTTTTAAAGGATCTTGCAGCAGAGACTGAGAATAAACAGATGCTCTCACTCACGGGAAACTGAAAGTCTTTGCTTAATCAAAAGGTGTTGCATGGCCAATTTATATTAATAAAATTGTATTTCAAGCATAATTCAGAGAAAGCTTTGATATACAACTTGCTTTCTGCGTTTTATGAAAAGGCTGAAAAGTGCTTCAGCATTTCTAGGTTGTTGCTTTCCATTGTTTGAGTTGCAGCAAACAGTGATGTGTCACTCACAAGTGCCTTTGTTTGGGTGTAAAAGCTTATCTGAAGTGACATCGAGACTCTTTAAATGCCCTGGCCAATGAAAAGGGGGAAAAAAACCCCAATTTATGGATGTGACTTTTAAAATTCCACACTCAGTGACCTTTAGTATTGCAATCCCATGTTCTCGAGATTCCTTCCAGATATATTGTCAGATTTAGTGAGTTTAGTCAATAAGTTCATTGTAATGGTATTTCATAGGTTTGGGCTTAATGAAAATGGACTGCAAATTTATACTTTTACTTTAAGACTAGAAGAACATGATCACATAAATTGTCTTATTGAAGTTAACAGGGCTGTTCTTTGAAGAAAAATGCCACTCAGCAGAACCCTTAAATGTATGCATAACTTTAAGCATATGTTTAAGTTCAAGTGAAGTCAATCTTTTGGTTTTAAGAGAGCTTGATTGTGCTTAGGTTCCTTAAAACATTTATATTAATATATTGGGTGGCAGCTGCAGTAGCCTTGGGGTGTCATTAATGATTTAAAAACCATAGTCTTTCTAAGCACTCATGAACATTAGGTAAGAGAACTACTGTTAGCTGGCAACAAGGTTAAAACCTTAAAAACTCCGTCATCTGATATGTTTATTAAACTTTCATATGCATTTTGCAAAGAAAAGCATTTAACTGCATACCAGTTGCTGAGGACTGGTACCTGCTGCCAAGTGTTGCAAATAAAAAATTGCCAGAAAGCAGCCCGAGAATGGTAGTAAAGAAAAGATTTGCTATTGCTAATATTTCTGCCTACATATTCAGACAAAAAAATATCGTGGATTTGCTCTGGAAATCATTTTCCTTGGGATATTTTGGAATATCCTTTCCCTCACAGACTAAGAGTGCTTCGTGGAAGGATGGGAAGGAGCTCTTTGTGGTCATACTTCTCTGTAGTGGCACAGCACAGCATGATGGAGGAGCACTGCTGACACAGAAGCCACTTCCATGCATCTCCCTTGCAGCAAGCACTGCTCTGTATCAGGGCAGTTTGAAGGCAGAAGTTCATCTATTGTATTTCTGTAACAAAGACACCTGATGTCTCAATTATAAGAAACCAATACAAAACTAACAGGAACATTCTATATTATTAAACAAGGGTATTGAGGTTGAGCATATTTTTTTTGCTCTACACACGTAGGACACTGTATATACAAAGGAAACATTTAAAGTAAGCCTTCCAAATCTGAATCTCAAGGTCCTTATCATAAGTAATCTGTCAGGAAACACAAAACAAACAGCATGGTTAATCCCCTGCTTCTGAAGTGTATCTCCAGGTTACTTGGCAGCACAAAGCAATAACATGCTCCACAGAGCATCCTTTCCCTCGTTGAGAGAAAATCAGCCCATAATTTTTCTCCCATTTAAATTCCAGGTTAATTTTTACATGAGACTCTGTGTCTTTCCACATCTGCAGCCATCCCTCTCGCCAAAACTGGAGGAGAGCACACCTGCATTGGTGCCTCTGTTCCCACCTTAAATCAGCCTCAAACCCACTGGTGTCCCTTGGCAAGGAGCTCCAGGCACACCAGGGAGGTGAATCAAGGGTCACAGTCCCTTTGGCCATTTGTACAAAGTAAGAATGGTGAAGGCCAGAAGAGCAGTGATGATGATTGATCGAGTCTAAGCCCTGCACATTGGAGCAAACCTCCTGATCATCATTTTACATGGCTGAGATCAGTCATGGTCCTGCAAATGAACAAGCACACCCAAAAAACCACAGAGAGGGAACCACTCACCCCCAGAGCCCTGAGTGCCCATTCCTCACCTGTAGCATGAGCTCTGTAACCCTTGGTCGCTGTTGTCTCAGCAAACACCATTCTCATTTGTACCAATGGGTTGAAAATGTGACATATTTTCAAGTTCTGTGCCACAGAAGTAGTGGGTTTGCATCACCAGGCTTTCTGCTGGACACCAAGTGGTGCAATTCAGAAGAAATTCAATACTGCCTCTTTCTGAAGCCAGGCACAGGTATCATGCATGGAAAATAAGGAAAGTCCTTATCTGGCTGTGAGTATTGAGAACGTGTACAATGGGTAAATGTTGATTAAATTTCAGATACACTGCCCTGGGCAGTGCTTTAATAATTTTTTTTTTCATATATTTTCCAAAGAGATACATATTTTAATTTAAAAGCTCTGGAGAAATAAAAGAGACAGTAGTGTCATCACCAACAGGATGTAGAGAAATACCAGAGGCCTCATTCAAACATTTTCAGGCTTTTGTACAGCAAAGCTATGAAGGGCTCAGAAATGTAAGTTTTTAACACTGCTGTTCTGCTCCAGTGAATGGCCACAAATAGGATATTTATAAAGTTTTGTGTTTGTCACTCAAGGACCCAGTATAAAACCTTTCAGGTTCATGATCAGAAATATGCTCTGTTCCTTTTCCAGATTCCAGCCTGTACTCTGGAAGCCAAAATGCTTATTTTCTGTCACAGGCATTGACAATAAAGATGAAGATGCAATGCCAAATTAGGGCCTAATCCATGCCTCAATACCTTCAGATTTTAATGCACCGATCCAAGACTAAAACTTATTTAAGAGATTTTAGCATGCCAATGCAAAGCAGGCAGCTTACATTCCCCTCTTACCTTCGACTTGGCTCTTAGGGGCTGAGAAGAATCAAAATAATTTCTGTCATAATAATAGGATAAGGTGAATTTTGTCTGAAAAAGACATAGGGCACAGGAAAAAAGGTTCTTTTCCAGGTAGAACCACAGTTGGGGGTGTAATGGATACCCTCTTGCTCTCATACACAAAATTCTCTGAGATCTCTCTGAGGGAGCTGTGAAAAAGTTATCCTCTGGATATTCATTGATTTCAGCTAGAAAAACAGAACGTAGCAGTAGTCCACCCCCAGAATTAATCTTTAAATTCATTGTGCTATGCAAAAATAAGGCAAATGTGATCAAACAATGTGGCATTTACATGCTTGCTGCTATCAAAGTTCAGAGCTGTTGTGGTCTAAATAATTTTCCAACAGAAAGATGTAGATATTTGTTTTGGAAGATCACCTCACTTAATATTTGGCATTTTGTTTCTTAAAAATTATTTGAATAAAATTTGAGAATCAACCTCTTTTTTTTTTTTAATTAAAACTTACAGAAATAATATAAGGTTGGCCTGTGAGTCATTTGAGCATTCTTAAAAATTTCTTTTGTTTTCAGTTCTTCCTTGAATTAAAGTTCTGGTGAATGGAAATTTCTTCTGACAGCTGGCACTTAGAGAAGCATTTCTGTAGCTGCAGCTTAGCATGGATGTGAAGGAATAACAGAAACTTTTTAAATTATAGAACTAATTATCTACGTGCAGCTGATCAAACACTTTGCACTTCTAGCTGTGAGCGCAGCTCACCACATCTGTTGGCCTCTCCCTGGGTAAGTCTGTGCTGCAGTTGCTGCTGTGAATGTTATGGAGGCACACCAAAGGCAGCATTAAACTAACAAGCCTTGGATTTGTGACATAACAGCACAGAGCTTAGTGGGGTTTTTTGCCTGGAGTCTCACCCAGCCACTTGCTGGGTGTTTGAGCCAAAAGAGGCTTTGGGGGTGCCACAGAGCTGGGCAGCTGCAGCTGCTGCCAGCTCTAAAGGTTGATGCTGCTTGTCCTTCATAACCTCTTTCCTCTACTGTTTTTTGGGTGGTTTTTTTTCAGCAATCTGCTTCACAAAGCTCACTGGACCCACAAATTGCACTTAATGTTCTTGGTGGACAGAGGGATGGCTTTGAATTGGCACTTTGAATGGGAAGAGTCCAGGCAGACTTGAGGTAATTTATCCCTCCATGCAAAAGCTTGAGTTGTACAAAGTGAAAGAGCAAATTTGTTAAAATAGGCACAGTTTTCTCCTGAGTACATTGTATTGTGACTGTTATTTCACTTTGAAAATCTCCTCATCTCACTTAGATCATGAGGACTCCTGCAGCTGCAGGATACAATTGATGTACAAGGTGCTCACCCTTGCCTGCCACACGAACAGACTGCATCAGGGGTTGTTGGACTGCAAGAACCTTCCTGCAAGCACAGAGGTTTCCACCTGCAGGGCTGGAAACACTCATCCCTGTGCCTGGGCAAACCCTCCACTCCTGTCCTGTGTGCAGTCACTCATTTGGGCCATTGGTCCAGCTTTATGCATATCCATATTCATAGAAAACCATATGATGTTGTGTTTCATGTTTAAGAATAGTGCCACAAAGCTTTCTGATGCTCCATATTCTCTTTGCAAGCAGAAAAATAAGAAGCAGTTGCATCCCTTTTCTTCAGACTTCTGCCATTTTTCCCTGTGCAGGATCAGCAATTGTCAGCCCGTTGTTCAAAAATCCCTTGTGCTGATGCTGTTTGTGGTGCCTAGAACTCTTGCTTTCTCTAACAAAAGGCTTTTTATTGTTGCTTTTTCCTCAATTGAATGAGAGAATAAGGGCAAGCAATTTTTGATTTAACCTCCTGCTGCTGAGTTTTCAAATTTTAAAGTGTTAACAAAAGGGAATGCGTGTTTTCAGTGTTGAAAGCTCTGATTATACTATGGTAAAAATTTATAAAAATCAAAGGCAGACAGACAATAGCAAGCTAGAGATAAGTGACTCTCTTTAACTGCTGGCCTCCTGTAATAAAAATGGAACTTTGTCAAGAAAGCAAGCTGTAAAGAGAGACAAGTCTTAGACTGTATCCATTTTTGATAGATTTAGTTAACCTACAAGGGAACAACAGTATTGACATATATCACTTTGAAAAATGCCAGCTGAACGAGGTATTTTTGTTTCCTGGGTTACATGCTGAAGCCATGTCATTTGTTCTGGTTTTTTTCAGTCCCTGCTAACACATTCTGTTCCTGTATTTTATGATTATATGTTCACTCTCTGAACTACCCCAGAGATATTGATTGCATTTCTTGGAGAGTGAGCAGTATTTCAGTCTATATGAAACTCTCATTTTTGTTCCTATTTATGTAATCTTTTGGATGAGAAATACAATCAGATCAGTAAAATTACTATCTTAAAGATCCTTTAAATCTGGTAAATTATTTTTGGTAGTGAAACTTCTGGTTCCATAGTTTTCCTCAGCTGACATAACACATAAGAAAGATTTGCTCCCAAAGGAGGAATCTAATGAAATTAGTTAAATTTGGGTGTTGTCCCAGTGGATTTTTCCTGATAATTAATCACTGCCTAGTCCTGTGCCTTTCAAGTCTCCATCCTGGAAAGATAATGAATATTAAGTAAAGTAACCTTTAGGTTTTTTGAGTCTTCATTAAAACTAAGAATATAGCTGCCTGCTGAGGCACCTCACAATGCAGGCACAGATCTGGGATTTTAAGATTCAGATGTGTTAAGATTCAGAGCATGACCAGAACACCAAACCAACATGGTCAATGTCACCACTGCTGTTACTCACAGCTTGTTTGGGGAGAAGAGTTTGGGTCACAGCTTTAACAAGAGAATTGTTCTCTTTTCCTTTCATTCTCTTGTCTTCTATTTCCTTCATGGTGTAGTGGGTGCACATCAATGTGGGCAAACTCCGTTCAGGGTGTCCTGCTGACCCTCCATCAAATCTGTGTGCTGGGGAATTCCTCCTGCTATGGCTCAGGTCCCTGATTTGAGCTTGCAGCTCACTCACTGCTCCCTTCCTGGGAAAGCCTTCACTTGTGGTTTAGGAAGGGAGCTGAGGAGCAGCTGGGAGCAGCTCTGCTCCCAGGCCAGTGGCAGAAAACAGATGTGAAATGTGCCCTGCCCTTAGCAGAGATGCCACAGCCATTAAAAGTGCTGATCCAACTTTCTCTCACACTGGGGGTGAACAGCTCTTCTCCTTTGCATCAAAGCCTTAACAGGCAAAAAGAGGGAGCTCCTAGAGGAGGTAAGGAGCTCAGAGGAAGTTCCCAGTGTCTCAGCACTGGATGATGGTGACCCTTTCAAGGCTCTGTCAATCTGAGATGTTGCTGTGCCCATAGTCTGGGCTGCTCTAACTCTGGGATTAATGCACATCCAAGTCTGAACTCATTTACTCTGCTTTTCTTAAGGCAGGTTTGGAGCCTGGCTAACGTGGTCATGGAGCATCTGGGATGGCTTGGCAGGCGTGAAGGGCAAGCTCCCATCTCCACAGGCATACAGGAATAAACAGAATCACTGAATTCCAGCAGGAGTAGTTGCAGGAGAACTCAGAAGGAGCAGAAAGCTGCACAGCAGCCTAAGAGCCTCTGCACACACAGCTGATGTGCTCGCTGGAAATCATGTTCAGGTGGGATGCTTGCAGCCTCTGCTTCAGGTACTGAACTGCTCCTGTGTTTTAAACTCACTCTTGGTTTTGGTGCCAGGAGTTATGGAATTGTGTGGTTAAATGGTGGCTATTGTAGAGCTTCTTTCTGATACTCAGGTGCTAAATTATTGCCTTCCCATTAGCCACTTATGGCCTTTATAGGAAAGCTGTGATGATCTATGTTTTATTGTTTTAGGGTACAAACTTTGTAACCAAAGGGACTAACCCCATTCTGGTGAACAGCTGAAAATGTTTACTATAGGATAAAAATGAAATTATACTGAGAAACATTGCTTTTATAAAACAGTTTGTGTTGAGAAGATGAGTCTGCTATGAAAAGCACAGGATTTTGCTGGAAATGTGCCAGAACAACACTGTCCCAAAATGATCGATGTGACTTCACTATAAATTTGCTTAATTCAGATGAATGACTGGGCTTTGGGCTGGTTGGTATTTTAGGTGGAAGTGATGCAAAATGAGAATCAAGTGGAAAAGATTTGGGAAAAGTCTTCACAGATAAGGACTGAGACCCAAGCCTGCTCCCAAGGGTGATTGGTTTTTTTGTCCCAAATTATTCAGAAACCCAAACTCCAGGGAGATTGCAATGAATAGGTTTGATTTTGAGAGTCTACAGCATAATGGGAGACAATGGCCATGTTAAAACCTACATTGAATTGAACAATGAATAATGAAACTACATACAGATTGAATAATGCTGAATCAATACATGAATGGAAGTATGTGCCAGGGGTTGCTATGGCATCTCCCTTATTTAATAAAGGAATGAATAAAGGAATGGAAATCTCCATAAATGGTCTCAGCAGAAATTAGAGCTGCTCCTGGTGGCTCTAATATATGCAGTAGCATTTTTTGAAAATTAATTATCTTCCTCCATAAACAAAAAATAGGACTTTTTGATCTTGTTTAAAATGATTTTAATTTGTCTAAATTTATGCCAATTCCAGTTGAACTGTCCACAAAGCTTCACTTGGGGAGTAGGGAAGTTATGAGCAGAGAGCTGTACAAGTGTTTTGTTCAAATTTCTGGTTTGTGTTGGATGTGTTAGAGGACAGACAATATACACCCCAAAATGCAGTTCTATGGAGATTGTGGCACCTAAGCCTGAAAGAACCTGAGCCTTCAATTTTATCACTTAACAAAGAAGGGATAGAAACAGGATTTCCTCAATGCCCCTGAGCTGGAAAACCCACATTTACATTCCAGATGGAGAAGCCAGACCTCATCCTCACATGTAAATTCAGAGTGTCCATGGAATTCATTGAGTTACACAATTTGGGTGTGGAGAGATGGAAGGGCAAGAGGGTTATATACAACAGATTATTCATCTGTGAAGTTATGATCTGGTTTTACTTGTCAAACATTGGTTTTTCTCATTTAGCCTTACCAGGATGTGATGATATCAAACACATTGAAACAGTTTTTCCTGATCTGAGCTTTCAAGGTATGGTATTTAATTATGTGTCATCAATCATGTGTTGTATTCTTCATCTTGAACAGGACAGTGCTGAGGCTGCACATCACATCTTGTAAGTGTTCAGATGTGTAATTTATTGGCAACAGATATTTATATTTTCTCACTAGAATCTCTTATTGATAAAATCTCAATTATTCTATCAAACATTTCCATGCAAATCAACAGCAAAAGGGCCTATCAAATCAAAAGAAAATATAAAGAAAATTTGGACAAAGCTTTTAAAAATGTTTTTCTTTTTTCTTTCATTTAAAGGTTGAGTGGAGGTTTCTCTGTGCTTGAGCATTTGTTACCCCTTAAATGTAACACACCCACCATATCTCCTACTGTTCCTGGAGACTGTATCAACCTTTAAATGAATAATTTAAAGCTAAGTTAACTTTCCTGAGAAGGAGTTTACTGAATAGATGTAACTGGTGCCCGCTAGTTATCACATTCCAGGGTACTTGATGAATAAATTATCTTTTTTTCCTCTAGCATGAAAGAGTCCTAATTTTTTGAAATACATTTGCTCAAAATATCCAAAAAAAGTCAAATATATTTTTATGTGTGAAGAGCCTTCAGTCACTTGAGTCCCAGGCATCTATTTTGACAACAAAATGTAAAAACCTAATGAAAAATCATGTATGTTTTCCTTAGGAGAAAATATAATTGCTTGCTTGCAGAATCAAGCATTTTCATGTCCTTGATTTAAAGCTTATCAGTCTCAGGAAGGTCACACACCTCTTGTAGGTCAGGCAGATGAAGAACCCATCTTTCCCCAGATTTTTCTGAAAAGAGGAAACAGCTCATGGGGATATTTAAAACTAGCCCAAAAAAAAGTTCATTCGAAGGGCTCCTTGCCTCTTGCTGTTTGTCTGAGTTACAACTGAGGAAAATGGAGCAGATTGGTAAGAAAACCCTTCACCCTGGGAGCTGTGAGCCTGTGCAGCCTCCCTGTCATGAAAGGGATGCACTTCCAGTTACTTACACTCTGAATTGCTGGAGTTAATTAAAAGTGTAAATAATTTGCAACAAGAGGATCAATGGGGCTGTGAAAATTATTTGTCCATGTATTGATTGCAAGTGTATTTTTCAAGTTCCTCATGATCTGATTTTTTTTTTCCCACAGGTGGGGAAAAAATTTGGGCCAGATCATTAACTGGAAACTCAGCACCATTTGAACTGAATTCAGAACTGCTGGATAGTTTTGCCTTTCTGTAACTCTGCTCTGTAAATCAGCAAACAAAATTTGGCAGCTGAATATTTTATTCTCAATAATAAACTATACCTGAGAATGCATTTGCTGTCTTCTGTGGATTTGCACAGATACACTTTTCTTTGGCATTACGTCACTTTTCTGCCAAACTGAACTTTGAAATTTAATGAGAGGCTACAGGATGTTCATTGAGTTATTAATTGCTTTTCACTCATCCATTAGGCTGCAATTTCATCTTTTTACCAGAAGACATTTAAACACCTTCTGACCAAAAATACCCAGTAGGAAAGGCTGTAGCCACCCCGATTCACAAGGGGATTTTACATGTGCCTTGGATAAGGACAAATAAACAACTGAATTCCCTATAACATCACCCAACTTCCTCTTGCCACCAGTTAGGCCTTAATATACTTAGAAGGTTGCTCTTCTAATTTGAACTGTGTGAGACTTTGGCTGGAGGCTACTTCTGTGTCCCAGTGATAAAAGAAGCCATAAAACAACCCAGTGCCTGATCATGCTCCCTGGCTGTCAGTGAATCATGTTTAATAGCATCTCCATTGCAGTTTTGGCCAATTTGCTTGCAATGGCATCCTTTTCCATGGGCTTGCTGCTCAGCAGGCCCTGGAGCAATCTATGAATAACTTCCCAACAGATGCTGTTTATGAATTGAAGCAAATGGCTTCCCTGTTTCTCTTTTTTCTCACTTCAATAATTTTCAGTTACATTACAATGAATATTTATAGTGCTATAGCAGTGCATAAAAATGGGAGCAGGCAGACCTGTGCATTGTTTCATACGTGAGCACTGTTCTAATGGCTTTTGCCTCAGTGCTTTTAATGTTCTGCTGATGGACTCAAAAGAGAATTCAAATTGCAGATCAGTCACTTCCATTCACGGTTTCAGCAGGCTGGGCATTGATGGAAGAGTGTATTAGGAGCAAGTCTAGTGCACCTGATCTTCTGGAAATAACACACCCCCTAACACAAGCCTACGGTGCCTTCCTGCTTGGCTTCATCTCCCGGGACTAACCCCAACTCTCTGCCTTGTTCAATGCAGGAGTTTGCACCAGAGCAGCCAGGTCTTACTGGGGCTGTTGGGTTTGTGTCAAGGATTTGGAAGTTGGGGGCTGCCAGAAGCTTCTCCCATTTCTGATGGAGCCAACATCAGCCAAGGCTGAGCCTAACGCTGACAGAGCTTCTGAGATAATGTGTTTAAGAAAAGGAGAAATATACTTGTGCAATGGAAGCTGCAGCTGGAGGGAGAACATGTGAGACAAGCAGCTCTGCAGACACCAAGGTCAGTGAAGAAGGGGGAGAAGGAGGGGAGGAGGCAGCCAGCCCTGGCCAGCCCACCACACTAGATTCATCAGGCTCCAGGTAAAATATGATGTGACTTAGCATAAAATTAATGGTTAGTGGTAGAAGTAGCCAGTATTTTGAGTAATTCAGTTGGACAGTGCAAAGGAGAAACTGGTTTGTGATCAGCCATCATTCTCTAACAGAACAGTGCAAAATTCTTGTTCAATCCTAAAAAGGCCACTATAAAACATTTTATAATTCTGTAACAGTTCTTCAATGTTGTTTTGTCAAGAAAAGTGGTTAGATTTACAACTGTAGATGTTTATTGAGTTTTTTTTCTGAGGGAACTGCTCTTGGTGGTGCTTCATTCATCTCCAAATGTCTGAACCACTTGTCATTTCTATTAAACAATAGAAGGGCTAAAGAAATAATGCTTTTACTATCACAGTAATTCCAAGATTAATAAACCCCTCTAACCTATTAGATACACTTGTACAAACATATTGTCTATAAATCTATGCTAGATACAAAGCATGCATATTTAAGTACAGAATATGTCAAATTGTGGCACTTTCCACTGCTCTATAATAAATTCATTTATACGATAAAAATAATTGGAGATATGAATGACCACACACATTATTCACACTACACATCTTTAACACAGCAGTTTATTCCCAGTACAGAAGCTAGAAATAGGAAACAATCTGAACAATTTCTTGCATCCTAATATGATGGTACTCATGTGGATTGCAGCTTTTAAAAATCCACTGTAAATAGAGCACACTAAATAAATATGACTGTTGTGCCTATGAAACCCAGACTGTGTGCTTCCATCACTTTTGGCTTCCCATAAATGAATAAAAAGCACATACCATGTTAACTTACATTAGCAATTGCTCTGTCAGAAAAGTAAACTGGAGATATGCAGTGTGCCCTCAGTTCTAGTCCATTAAGTAGCAAAATAACACAATTACAGCCATGCCAACCTACACTTCTGAAAGTATTTCTTTAACATTCTGAAGTCTCTTCTAAAAGGCACAGATAGTAGAAGGCTGGGCTTCCTAATGGACAGGATCATTTGACATTTGGGAACGAGCACTTGTTCCATTTCCCATCAGATCAGTAACTTGGGGAGTTGTCACCCGGGGCTGTCGAGGATCCAGAGTCAGGCAGCAGCTTCAGGCCAGGCTGCCCACTCTGCCTGGTGGCACCAGTCTCGGGGTTTCCTGTGCTCAAGATGACCCCGAGATGTGTAAAAAGCCTCTGCTCTCCAACTCAGCTGTTCAAGAACAAGTCTGAAGTCTTCAGTTTTCAGTTTCAAGGTTGTTTATTGTTGCTTATCAGAAAATGTTTTCAGCCTGGCCTGCGGAGCTCTGTTCAGCAGAGCAGACCGAGACATTCTCCCCTCCCACAGGGCTGGTGCTCTCTTTTATACTATAAACTACAGATACTTTATTTACAGTTACTTTCCAATAGCTGTCACCTATGTCAGACTGTGTCCCTTTACCTCACACCAATGCCAAAGTGCCACCAGCACCCAAGAGATGGAGGCTGGGAAGAAGAAGGAAGGAGGACAGGACAAGGCCCAGTTCCCTCCATCTTGCCTCCCAGCTCACCACAGTGAGAATCCTAAATCTACACTTTTGTGACTTTTACTTCTTCATACAGTGATGGTAATTTATTCCATGGCTCAAACTCAAAGACACAAGGATCTCTGGCTGCATGCCAGGGTCTCTGAGCCCCCTGCCAGGGCTTCAAACCCCCCTGGGCTGGGCTCAGATCACCCAGGGCTGGCACAGGGATGTCCTGGGTTCCCACAACCAGACCTGTGGCTCTGCAGAGAATTTGGCTCCAGCCTTTGGCCCCCTCATCACCTTCTCCAGCCCGTGCCATCTGCTGCAATTTCTTGGAAGCTCCTGGCACTTCTTTCCTGCTTCTTTTGCACCAGGAGAGTGCAAGGTACCTGTGCCTTTCTCATATCTCTGCTGAGGTTTTTTTCTGCTCTTCTCTAAGCAGTTCTGCATAAAGTATAGAATCATAAACAAGTCCTTCCCTTGAGATTACATTTAATTAAGAAAGGTACCAAGCCCACAGTAATGTAAAGGCCTAATTTGAATTTTTCTCTGCCTTTTAAAAATGAAAAAAAATGCAGTAAAATGTTGACTGGATACTCACAAAAATGTCTTCTTCCTGTCAATCACACACAGTTGGTTTTTATTTAATTATTCCATATAATTTATCTTCACAGTTCTCTCTATAACTCATTTCCACAGCTCCTTGTTTCTAGGACAGGTTATTGATCTAATGTGTGCAGAGGAGGTTTTTTAAAGTCAGTCTTTTAATAATAATCACCTATACACAAAATCAAGGAGCTTTTTAATGCAGGCAGTAGTAAAAATTTGATCAATGTGAGTGTTACAGAATTAGGCCTTAAATTAATTGTTTCAGCTTACACTTTTGGTTACTTTGACATCACTTCAATATTTGATCTTTCCAGGATTTTATCACGTAGGAAACATGATCTTCATAAATCACTGTCAGCTAAGCAAACATAAAACAAAGTAAGTGGCCTGAACGATTTTCCAGGGGAAGCTGGGGACTGAACCAGATACTGGCACTGGCTTCCAGCCCCATGGCAGTGATTTAATATCACAAAAATACCAGGCAAAGCACTGAAAAAGCTCCACCCAAAGCATTTGACAGAAATGTTTGTGATGTGTTCCAGACAAACTGCTTCTGGGACACAGCAGAGATGAGCTACGCTGCAGAGCAAGACTGGTTCTGTATCTCAGAACTTTTTTCTTTAGTTCACCACACAAATTCCTACTAGAACTGGGACATTGGACTAAGACCAAAAGTGCAAATCCATTTCTCCCTCCTTATTAACATCTATTAGTTTTTTCAAATTAACACAAATCATTTATTTAAAAAAACCTCTGAAATAACACGTAGACAGTGAACTGGGGGGGGGTCAGAGTGAAGACATTTTGCATCACACACTGCTCATCTCCCCACTGCTCCTCGGGGATCATCACTGCCAGTGGCAAATTCCCTTTGGGAGCAGGAATAGCAGAGCAGTGTGCCCCAAGAGATGTCAAGGAAGTGATAAAATGGGTGTTCTTTCCAGGAGGAGGAGTTACCTATAAAATGCACCAATATTCCTCCAGAGGCATTTAATGGTGTGCACATAGTTGTGAACTTCTGCACATTTAAACAATCTTAATGCTGGGTGTTTTAATGAGTTGGTTTTTACTGTGGATTGTCCATTTGCCACACACCAAGCAGGCTATAAATACTGATTGATATAAATTATTGATAAAATCAACATATTTTAGCACTTTCTTGCCTGACATAAACTACAATGAGCTGAAAGTCCTACAAATGCTTTTAAGTGGTTCTCCCTCCGCCCTCCCAGCACACAAGAAGAACACATTTGATTTTATGAAGATGTGGAAGTGCTTTTTCTGTGGCTAGAATAAATTTCCTCAGGTTTTCTATAGTGGAGACTAATAACCAAAGTGGCTTTGTTATTACCTAACAAAAGGCTAACATGTTTTATCTATAAAAAAATAGTATCTTTTCTTTTGTCTGTTTTATCTCAGCCTTGTTTTCTGCTATAGTTAATTACTTTTCTCATAGACAAAATAAACTCCATTAGTAGTAACAAGGGAAATCCAGATTAAGGGCTCAGGGAGGCTTGGATCTTAAAGTTAACATTATTGTTTGAGCTGGAATTTATCAATTTGGGATTAAAAATTAAAATGGTTTAGAAGCATGATTCATAGTCAGACCAAAATACTAGAAAGTTTATTTAATCCCATAGAAAAGGTAGTTGTCTTTATCTTAACTCTCTGGGAATTGAACTGGAAATAAAAGGAAAATGTCTTTGAAAAAGCTAAATTTGAAACATCACATGTGATTTTTTTTTCTTGCCTTTTCCAGTGTGACAGGACTCAGACAAAAATAGCAGGATAATATCACAGATGTTCCTTTACACCAGTCACTGGTATTGCTGATCCAAATGATGCCTTAATACAAACACACAACTGCTCCTTCTGCTTTAGCATTGTCAAAATTTTCTTTCAAATGCATTCAATGGAGAAACGTGAGCAGATGTGGCACAGACACTTTGTTTTCTCCACTGGGCTGCGTGGAAAGCTTGAGTCACATCTGCATTCCTAGAATATTTAATTCTGAGCCTTTTCCACCCAGTCCCCTCAGCTGGCAGCTGGGGCTGTGCAGGAGATGTGGAAAACTCCTGCAGCTCAGAGCTGTGCAGGCAGCTCTCACCTGCTCCTGGAACCTCAGCAACCTTGCTGACTTCTTGGAGAGCACTGGGGGAACTCGCTTTGCCAGCCACAGATGGCCCCTGCAAGCTTTGATTGTGTTTATCCCAGGTTTTCCCCCATGTTTCCCGTGGTACCAAGCATCCCTCACTGCTGCACCACTTTGGTTTCAGTCCCAGCTGTGCTCTCATAAAGCCAGACTGGCTGCCAAAGTCAGAGGGATGGGAGTGTGCAGACTCTGGGATGCCTGGAATTTCAGAGGAAGGGTATTTCTTGTCAGGTGGAGGTGTTTCAGGCATATGGTGGAATTTGGGCAGGAGAGTCACCCAGATTTCAGCTAGCAAGGTGCCCTAATCTATGGAAGTGGGTAGCCTTTGAATCTGGGAACCAGGCAGGGGGAAATCCCAAGGAAGAAACTATTTTAGTATAACAACAGCTGAGGCCATAAACCACTGTGAAATAACTGTACTTTATAAACATAAAGTGAAAAAGTAGTCCCTCACTTACAGTTTTTATGTGATTTATGTCTTTAATTTATTTAAATCAGTGACCCATCAAGTGCAGACACAAAATTAGAAATCCAGAAAAAAAATCCAACAGCCATAAGGAAATACTGCGGTTTTATTTGTTGTCCTCCTGCAGCTGCCTCTCCATGTTACATGAATTTCTCTCAAAATGAAGCACTATGAGAAATCATCTTGCCAGAATATTATTGATCTGTGATTTGGATACCAGGCTCAATACCCTGCAGACACAAATGTGAAAGAGACAATTTACACCCTCTCACCCCCAAATATTTCAGAGGGTACTTAGTTTCAGATATATAAATCTGTAAGCTTTTCACAGCAGTTTTGTGACCAAATCTATGCCACTTCTATTACTTCTGGGATTTTCCACTAAACCAAGAATGAGTCAGTATCCTTGAATAATCAGCTGGTCATGCTTTGAGAGCTGCTGATATCCGTGCACAGGGCCCAGAGGGCTCCACACACATCCAGGCTGGGCTGGGAGGTGCTGAAGGGATGGGGGCTCTTTTTTCTTATCCCTTTCTCCTTTTTTTTCCCCCATTGGTTACAGTGGGATTTGGTTGGAGCTCAATAAATTCAACAACAAGTGCCGGATTTTCAGCTGGTGTAAATTTCACACATTTGCTTCAAAAGCAGACGCTGCCTTTCACAGTAGGAATTTTCCTGCTATCTTGGGTATACACAATTTGCAAGTGCTGAAGTTGGAGTGTCCAGCTCTGTAACTTTGAAAAAGACACTCAGATTTTCAATTCTTTACTGGTACAGTATTTTTCTCCCTGTTTCTACTGGCTGTGTTTGATTATCTATACAGATATTTTTCAGAAATATGTGACCGAATTATGCCCGCAGCGTTTGAGTAAAATATGGCCCATGTGTCAGGACAAAGCCAAAAATTCACAGAATGATATTTTCTTTGGCCAGCTCTGCTTAATTTAGGAAATAAGTGTTTGTAACATTAAAATCTGGCCCTCCCTACCAAAATAATCCAACTCACTTTCAATATTTACCAGGAAAGCTACACCAACCAGTCAATAGCTGTTGTAAACCATGTATACACACACAAAAAAAAGGGAGTTTTAGTTCTCTACAAAATTTTGGTTTCTTTTGTAGTCTCTGAGAAGTCAAACAACGTGTGTGGCCCTGCAGTAGCCACTTGTTTGGGATATTGGTGCTCAGGAAGGAAGAGCTGCTGGGGTTGAGTGTGAGAACGGGCACATGGCATGGATGAAGCCCCTCTCTACGTGGTTGCCTCAATAAAAGACTAATTCACCTTTTCAGGGTTGGAATTGTACTGCCTGGAGAAGCTCTTTTGTTTTCCTTAGAGGGGGGTTAGTTCAGCTCGTGAACATATTTATTCCTTAGGAAGATATCTTCAGGATTAGAATCTTTGAAGTGCAACAAAGACAAGTTGCATTTTCTCAAGGCTAAGTCATTATATGTGAAAGCTCCTTCTGGTGTCTGTCCACTTAAAATATTTTGAAAGAATTTTTTTATTAATAGGTTGAGGCATAAAGATGAGATAACAGCAGTCAAATATTTGTTCCTGTTCCACAATGATTACTTTTTTTACCTTATCCATGTCAAGGAAGAGCTCTTACATTCACAATGCAGAATTTCTGCCAGTGCTTATTGAAGGGCGTGTCCAGCTCTACACAAGGACAGCAGCTTCCTGAAGGGCCACCAAGCTCTGCTGTGGAAAATTCTGTGATGGTTGTGGGAAATTCTTCCTCAGCAAGACAAGAGAAGGAAACTGATGATTTCTGCAAGGAGCTGGAAATGGATGATTTCTGCTGCCTGTTGTGCTCTCCATACTGTGTGTCCTAGGAATGGCACCTACCTGGCACCACAGCCACTGGGCATGGGCCATGGAAGCTCCACTTTTCTTCTCATTGCTGGGAACAAAAGGAGACAGAAAAAATATTCTTGTTCATCAGTTTTTCCAAGATGCAACCCAGAAATTTTTGGCTGGTGCTTTTTACTTCAGAAGCTTCAGAAGCTGAATTTGCAGCACCATCAAACCTCGGCTCCAAGGGGAACTGATAATTCTCTTTCCAATGTCATCTCTGTTGACCTCAACACGAGATTTGCTTTTGCCATACTCTATGGAATTTGGAGCCCTCTAATGTCAAGAAACTGCAGTGGGTGAAACGTGCTCAGCTCCTCACCCCCGAGCAAGTTGTGGGTGCTGGCAGTTTCATTGCACTGTGCTGGAGCACAGGATGATATCCTCGATGAATGAAACGCTTGTTAAGTGTGCTGACTCTTCATGCAGATTTCCACACTGGTAACAGCTGACTCCACTGGTACCCAGCATTATACCTTCAAGAAACTGATGGCTTTTTCTCATTACAGATGTGTTTACAACATTTCACCGAGTACTGATGAGAAAAGAGGTAAATAAACACTGTATGCTGCATGACAATTTTGTTTGCAGAATAGATACAAGGCAATTTTCTGGAAGAAGCCAGTAAGTTAAAGTTAGAAATTAAATTCTGCCAAATCCTTAAAGTTGGGGAAAATATGTGGTTACCAAAGGAACAAAGAGTATTGAAGAGATAGCCATGCCATTGAAGCTCAAACCTTGCCTGATGGCAGAAAGCAAGAGCAAGTTGTATTAATAGTGGAGAGCTTAGCATGTAACAAAGAGAAAATCTGTAATAATAGCTTAAAAAGCCAGTCTAATTTTCCATGACCTTCCATAAGCCCAGTAATACTCATTAGTGTCTACATGAATTTGTTAAATCTTCTCAGCTTTGAAAAAAACATGACTTCATTCTATTTGGATTTGTTTGCATCTAAAACTTCCATATGCTGTGGCTTCCCTGGGAGTGACAATAACTTGTATTTGAGGATTAAGGAAAGACATAATATATTCCACACTTCAATAACAGTAGCTAAATAATGTAATCTACCACATTTCAAAAAGCAATCAAATGCACAGATCCCTGCCCTTTTAAGTAAGAGAGCTTGCCTGTAAGAGAAGCATTCTGAATTTCTTAATTAAATGAAATATGAGATGAATGCAAGTGAGGCTATGAGCTGATGCAGCTTCATTGTAATAGCAGTCATTAATAGTTATTAATGATAACTGGGATAAACTGTTAGATGTCATCCATGTGACATGAACAAATTATTAATACATGAATCTTAAGGAAAAAAAAATTTCTCAGCTGAGACTTGGATGAACTTGCAGGCTAAGAGAGTAGATACAATAAATTACAGGAACTGGGCATTTGCTTTGATTTTGGATATATTGTGTGTGAGCAAGGAATCCAGCATCCCACAGTGGCCCACCAAGGAAACAGCAAAGTTACAGATTTCACAAGTTGTGATGAAATGTCCCTTTTGGCTCAGAATCCTGTGCTCACCCCTGATTAATTCCATTATGCTGCTCGAGCTGCCATCCTGATTAAAAGAAAGTCATTCCATTTAATCATTAGGCAAACACAATGTGAGTGCTGGGTAAGTTTGGTAAATATGAGGCAGATCAGTTCCTGCTCCTCAGGTGCTGATAGCACAAGCAGCTGCCTTGTCTCCTGTGCTATCAGCACCCTGTTCTGCCTCAGAGACTGCCTGGAACTGCAGCTTCCTAAACAAGAAGCCTTTGGGTATTTGCTTTTCTCTCTTTCAAACACACACAATCACTCAGCAATACCATGGTGGTTAAATTACCCTTAGAGCCAAGTGACTTTGAGTCAGATTTCTTCTCTTATCCGCATCAAATCCTGGTGTGTCACTGGTACCTGTGGAAATAAGGCACCAGGAGATCTTTCCTGGGGGGATATTTTGCCCCCCACTTACAGGCTGAGGTGGATGGAATGCATGAACCCCCTCAGCAGCTCATGCTGTGGCACACAGACTCTGCAGTTCTCCACATGCAGAGGCAGCTGAGTCCACCCACTCCCATGTTCAGCTGGTGGCCATCAAAGAGATTTCTCCTTTGTCAATGCTGTCACTCCTCACTGAACAAGGACATTTTTGATTTAGGTGTATGATGTATACTTTTTCAGGCAGGTGAGGGCACTGCAACAGCAGGGGGACATTTTGAAAACCACTGCTCTTTGAAACTGGGAAATTTACTGTTGATTTCCATAAGAGCAGAATTAGAGTGCAGCTTTCCAAGACCCTTCTGTGCAAAACATGCAGACAGTATTTCAAGATTTGGGGATCATTGAATAATAGAACAGCTTGGATTGGAAGGAATCTTAAACATCATCTTGTTCCAATCCTCCTGCCATGGGCAGGCACAGTTTCCACTAGACCAGGCTGCTCAAAGCCCAGCTCAACCTGGCCATGATGTCATGAGGGTTAAGCTGAGCTGAGCTGTAGCACTGGTGGGAATCCTCCTTTTTCTCTCCTTTCTTTGTATTTACACTGAACCATCTGAAGTGTCAGGGGAAGCAATGGGCAGAGCTGGAGGGAAGGAACTGCAGCACAGAGAGGGCTTTTCCCTTGGCATCATTCTCTCAAATCCACAGCAGGATGGAGCTTTGCTGTGCTGCCATGCAGGGGTACCACTCAGGAGGTTGCATCTAAATCCTTCTAAAATGGATGTTCTGTCATTCTGCAGGAAACAGCCTCTGAATGTCTCTCAGAGTAGGAGTTCTGAAAAGCCCTAACTTGCAAATTAATATTTTTCAGGCAATTCCTGTCATATTTATTATTATGATTACAATTACTACTATTGGCATTTTTGCCCATAATTGCTCATGCATTTTCACAGAGCGAGGATAGAATTGGAACCCAATTAATTTTTCCCAATTCTACTCTCACACCTCTGAAACCCAAGAAATTCTGCAGTTGTCACCAGCCTGCCTATTATGCCTATTATTTTGTTTCCTGTTTCTCTCCCAAAGAGGGGCATCAAGATAAGCTTATTCTTGATACCTTGCTGTAATTTCGCTTTGTTTCCTGCCTGCAAGGTGCTGATGGGTGCTTACAGAATGGAGAAGGCTTCCAGCACATCAGCTGTCTGGACAAACTGAGGGAGCAGCGTGGCTGGAAATAAAACCTCCTGTTGATGCCTGTTTAATACTGTTTGCATGGCTTTCCCTCCTCAGTCTGCAATCACTCTGACTTCAAAGAAATGTTTTACAAGTTTCTACCTTCAGAGCTTTGTAGAGAAAAGTATTTGCTCTGTCTTCCCATCAGATACTCTCAGAAACAGCCTTACAACAACTGGTAAAGGGGAGGGAAGCATTTTATTGCTCTGGTTCCCTTAAAGCAGAAACACCCTGCAAAACTGCAGGACAGTTATAGGTGCTGGGAGTATTTTTCCTATCTCCCTTCCTAGCTTGTGTATTCCAGTTCAATGCATCCTCACAACCATGATTTTCCATGATCATAGTTGATGTTTTGCCTCCTGAATGCAAAAAGTTTCATTTGCTGGTCTGCCTGGAAGCTGAGCCAGGGAACATTGTTTCCCACTTGATAACACTTTCATGTTCTTGGGAAACATTTGTCTATTTGTTAAAATTTTCTTCAAATAAAACCTCAGCCGTAAGTGCTGTAGGGTTTTTTATATTAATCTTTCCAATGGCCTTGTTTGAAGCATGACTTTTCTTCTGGGGCTGTTGTATTAACTTATTTGCTTATTATTAAGGACATTGAAGATTGAGAAAAATAAAAGCAAAGCTGCAGCTGAGCTGGGAGACCCATGTCCTAATCACAGCACACAGTGAGGTGTAGAGACTGTGATTAGGATAAAAAGCCTGGTCATGAAAAGTGACAAAACACTCATTGCCTTCAGGAAGATCAGCTTTCTTCCAGTGTCTCTTCTTGAGAACAGAGGCTCTCCTTCTTTAGCTAGATCTTGTTTCTAATTAAGTCACTGATTTCAACCTCACAGTGAACTTCATCTATTTTTTTCCCCTCCACTAAAAATTAGACTGCTTTAAAATGAACTGTGAATTCTACAGAAATATTCTGGTTTAGACAAATTTGCCATTGAGTAACTGGGTATTTTTTCTTTAAAAACTCTTTAAGATCATGGCACTGATTTTACACTGATCCTGAGGAAATTTCCCCTTCAGGCCCCTGTCTGAGTCTCCTGTTGGTTTGATTCATTGCAGATTTTCCCCTTATCGGATGAGTAGCTTGACCATTTGATTTTATTGTTGGTTTCTTTCCAGATGCCAGAAGTACTGAGTATTTAAATATATCTGAAGTTCAGCAGGAAATTGAAAATTGATTCTCTACAGCAGTTATCTGAGATATGGTTCAAGTTCTCACTTCAAGTTAGCCAAAGCAAAGGGCTAAAGCACTCTCTGGGGAATGCCAGCTTGACAGATATTCCAGAGTTATTTCTGTGGCATCTTTGAAGAGAAATTCAGAAATTAAGTTTTTGTTTAACTCTCAGTTCTACTAAATAAGCATGAAGGGTAAGAAGAGGACAAAAAGGATTTTTAATTCCTTGGTAGCACACGGCAGCTTTCAGCAGGGGTGGGGGATGAGGTGCCAGAGAGGTGATGCTCAGGGTCAGGCTCTCTGGGATCTTTTTTAGCTCTGCTGGGGCATGGCCACAGACTGAAGTCAGAGCTCAGACAGCCCTGCTGGATCTCATGGACGGAAGGAATGTGGAGGAGGAGGTGGCTTCTCCCCAGATATTTCAGAGAGAGACGGCGTGTTGGGCAGGAGCAGGATGGCCAGCCATGGCTGAGCTGGGACAGCCACAGGGACAGACGTGAGGGAGGCTGTTCCTGCAAGCTCAACCCACTGCTGGCTGCTCTTGGAAGCTCATGTCTCAACCTCTGCCATGATACTGGAATTATCCTCCTTTAGTTTCCCAAGCAGTTCCCAAGGCTGAGGCAGAGGAGGCTCCAGCAGAGCCAAGTGCTTACTGTAAAAGTGGCATGACATAAAGTCCTATTTTTACCAATGTTTCTGTGAATCTGGTGTCCTAACAGAGATGTACTGCCTCAGACTGATGCCCTTTGGCATTCTGAGCTATATAAAAATGAATGGGTAAAACAGCATTTAGAAGCAGACTTTATTGATGTTTTTTCTCAGCAAAATTAATGAAACTATTATTGGGTAAAATATTTACAAGACTATAAGAGTGACTTAGATACTTCCCTGCCTAAGTTTAATGTGTCTCCAGCATCACTTACAGTGGTCACTTATGAAATGTCTCAGCCTCCAGAACTTGGGATATGTGAGACCTCAAACACTTTTATGCTCTGGCAGGAGAGTGAGTGCAGCAATGATTCACTGTTACAGGCCAGTGCTCAATACAGATTGATTTGGTTCTGTATCTTTTTGTTTAAAATGCATCTCCACACAAATGAGTCCAGTGTGTTCAAACTTCCTAAATAATAATTTTACCAAAACTCTGTAATAAATAAATTATCCTCAAAAATCTACTGGATATACAAATAAATCTGCAGATTCTCTGTTCAGCAGCAGCAATAAATCCTTCCTCTATCACACACAGTGTTTACATTTGCCTAGGGGCTCTAAAACATTATGAGATGAAATGATTTTCCTGTTCCTTGGTGTCTGACTGCCATAGAATTTAAGTGTTTCATGAATTTAATTGTGAAGAGAACAGTTTAACATCTTTCAGCCCCCTGTGGGAAAATAGAAGGAGGAGCCAACTGGATATTGCCTGGAAAATGATTCATATTTAAAATTTAACAACGATTACTGTATCAGGGGAGGTTCAGAAGGGCAGCAAATGACCCCATGTCCATTAAAGATCTGTGCAAACTGGCAAAAGAAGGATTTGGTATCATAAGTAGGGCTTAGCCTTCTGCTTGTGGTACAGTTGCACTCCAGGTTACATTAACATCTTTATTTATGCAACATTAAGCCAATTTTCAGCATTTTCCTGAAAATCTATTAGTTGCTTTCAAGCTCTCTGAGAGATATTCTATTTCACTGCAGGAGAATTCATCTGCCATGCTCTGGACAGGGTGTTTATACCTCTAGCAACTAAAAGCTTACAAAAAGGCAGTCACAATCTTCTGCTGGAACAGAGGTAGATGAAACAAAAGCTGCTACTGTTGCTTAGATGTAACAAAAATTCCGTTTTCAATGGAAAATATTGTCATGACTTGCCTTGATTACTGAAATCAAGGAAAACATAACTTTAGTCTATCAAACCATTTTTGTACCATTTAGGGAATGAAAGAGAGGATTGGCATACAAGCTGGGAGAGAAAGCAGAACCACCAATTGTACCTCCTTTAAACACACAGCCCTTCACAGTTTCATTTTCCATCCTTACTTGTTTTCTTGGTCCTCTTTTCTTCACCTTTTTCTTTTCAAGGAACACAAAAAGGAATTCTAGGGTATTGTCTCTGATCCTTTGCTCTGAGTTCCCTTCTTGGTGCACAGAAGGCAGGGTGTGACATGACCAGCAATGGGATGTACAGAGCCTGCAGTGGATTCTTGGGTTTTATTCAGGACTAAATGATAACAAAATCTTTGAAAACCTGAGAAGAAGGTGGGGTAGTAAAAGGGATGTGTGGGAGAAGAGGAATATAAAAAAAGGATCAAAACAGATAAATTTCAGTTGGCAAGTGATAATATACTCTTTGGTTTCCTAACATTAAATTTGTAGCTTCCAATGTATTTTAGTCATGGATTCTGCATAGGAAGCTTAATGTAAATTAGCTATTATGAATTTACTTTCTAAGAATTAAAAACCAAAATTAAATAACATATACATTTTGCTAATGTGCTCGGTAGTGGAGCAGAATCAGCAGTAAGAAAAGAATACTGCTGGCAATTTCAGTGAAGAAGAAAATCAATCAAGTGTAATGTTCATCATTCCTTATTTACTGGGATGATTTGATCCTGGCATTCTGCACTGTGATGGGAAAGGCTGGCTTTGTTCAAGATGTCACCCATTTTGTGTCTTTAGGAGCTGTCCTCTTCCCTTGCCACCAACTCAACACACACCCTTTTGCCACACATGCACGGGAAATGAGTGTTTCCAGAGCTCCTGATTGTCCCAGCACCTCTCAATGTGCAGCTGACACCAAAAGAAATGAATCTGCTAGCAGGGACACATTGTCTGAAGCAATGCTTTGGTTCATTAAAGCAGTGCCTGAGCAGAGCTCAATAAATGCTCTTTATCACTGAAAATTAGCAGTGGTGTGAGCAGGTCTGCTGAACTTTGCAGCCACATTCAGGGTTAGGAATGGCAGGGTCTGAGTGTTGGGAATTGGAAGAAATAAAAATCTGAAATCAGAACAGCCTGGAGACTAAAGCATTCATTCCTGCATCTCTCTTAGGGTGGGACTGTGCATTAGCAGATGGCAGCCTAAAAACAATATGTGCTGAGAGAGCTCAAGATGTATGGCAAGATTTTCAACACCTACACAAGCGTTCTGAAGAGTATTGTCTGTCAGGGGTGGCTCAGGAATTTTACGAGGTGCTTTTGTGTGGATTTCTGCAGCTATTATCTGCAGACAATCAGCCGGGAGATGTTGGACCCAAATTCCAGGCAAATTTTTACAAAATGGAACATGATAACTAGTCACAATATTAATGACTAAGCTTTGATGTGAGCCTTGTAAAACACACATAAAGCAGCCCCAGCCCCTCTCTATTGGTGGATGGTGGAGATGGGTTGGGTTGTGAGAGGCAGCAGAAAATTGTGACTGAAGAGCAAATCATGATCTTGCCATCTGCCTGGAAGGAACTATTATATAGGGTTTGCTGTCAATCAGCAAACCTGTTTTGAAGCAAAGGCAGAACAGTAGATGATTTTTTTTTCTATCCTGCTCATTTCATGCACTAATTCCCTACTCAAATTCACCATTTCCAGCACCAGCACAGCACTCTGGGCTCTGGCTGCAGCTCCCTGCCTGGCCCAGCAAACAGCGAGAAGAGGTGTGGAAGACAGTGCTTAGATAGGTTTTCTTAAATAATGACAAAGCCCATATGTATGACAATGAATTAAATCTTAATTATTTAAGCAATGACATCAGGGAATATTGGCTGCTCTATGCCACATATTCATGATAATTCTCACTTTTTTTGTTCCAGCGGGAGATCTTTCCCCTAAACTCTCATTTCCATCCTCTTTAAGGGTGTATTTTGTGTTGCTTTATGATTCTTTTTTTGTTGTTGTTGTTGGTTTGGGGTCGGTTTTTTCATAAGCATAACTGAAGGCAAAAATTGTTGCTGTCTGCCTGCTTTATCTTTTCAACGATTTTCCTACGAACCCTAGGCTATAGTATTGCACAGCAGTGTATTTCATCCATAACTACATTTCCTCATGTAGCACCTCTAGTCTGAGGATGTCCAAGCATGCTAAAATAGGTGTGTGGAAGCCACACTGTGCCCCTGCACAATCCAGAGCATTTCAGAAGTAATAAACTGAAGTATAATTTAATGTCATAGAGTGATTCCATTATAAGAGTCCACGCTGCAGGGGACCAGTAGCACAGAAACCTCTCAATTTGATAATCATTTTTTTTTCCCCCCACCAGTGTGCATTTATGATGAAGTGGAAGCAAATACATGGGTTTGCAAATCAGCTGTTTGGTCAGTCCCCTGGTGTAATGTGAGAGCTGAGATTTGCTCTGCAGCTCAGGCCAAGAAGACTTTAAAATGCTATTTTCTGGGTAGCACCTGGACTTAAAAAGAGAAGTGCAACACTGCAGAGCTGATCTGGCCTCTTGCATTTTCCTTTGGCACCAGCCAAAGCTTCCTTTCCAAAAGAGGTGCTGGGCTATGCCAGGATGAGCATTTGATGTGCAGAGGAGCACCAGGGCAGCCCTGGGTGTCTGGAAACATTTCACAGCCTGGAGAGGCCCTGGGCTCCCAGCAGAGCTCCCTGCAGTGCTCCTGGCACAGAACCACCCTGGCACCTTTCCCACATCAGCCTGGGTGTGCCTGAGATTTGGGATTCACTCTAGCAGAAATAACACTTTGCTCACTGCTCTGAGCCTTCAAACCAGCTCCTCCCTGTGTTCAGGTGGTTTGAGTTTCTGAAAGCTCCCAGTAGGGTGAAAGACACTGAGAGGAAGAGGAGGGTGATGGGTTTTGTTGCCTTTGAAACTGGGGAAGCAGCAAAAAAGTCTTAGAGAGAACAAAACAAAAAAGAAGCAGTCTAAGGTAGAGGAAAAGAGAAATGAGAGCTAAACCTCCCTCTGACTTCAGACCCGTGTTTTGGTTTGTTTTCTTTTTAAGGTCAGTCTTTGGGAAATAGAACTGTGGGGGTTGTGAAGTGCTTTCCTGGCTGTGTTCATGGTTTGGACTTTGAGCTTTCATGGTTTGTTGGGGAAATTTTTGCTTCTGACGGAGGTGGGGACTGGAAAAGCATTGATGAATTTTTGAGCTTTGCTCTGCATAACAACTTTTTGTATGGATTTGGCTGCTTTTCCTACAAGTGTCCCTATGCCAGGAGAAGGTGGAAGGCTGGCTGGGCTGGGGGGTCTGCCATGGAGAGAGAGGGACTGTCAACCTGGGGCTGACTTGCTGCAATGTTTTAGGGGGAAATTTGTTTCCTAGATAGTCTGAAATATGTCAAATTGGACAGAGGAGGCTTCTTTTAACTTCTGTTAAAGCCTCCCTTTTTTATTTCTTCAGCATAATGACAGAATCACAGAATGGCTGGGGTTGGAAGGGGCCTCTGAAGACCATCTAGTTCAACCCTACTTCTAAAGCTGCTGAAATAATAATGGAGACCTACTTTTTTATTAAATATAACAGAAATTTAGGAACATAACGAGTGCAGAGGGAGCTCAGTGACCATATCTGAGCTCACCATGGGGAATTTACATCCCAAAGTTTCTGAATGCCTTTGCTTTTCTTGGATTTATTTTATTTATAATATAATTATTAAAAGCACCTGTACCTTCATGTAGAAGTTGACTTTTCAGCAGCAAAAGTAGGTACTCAACCTGTGTTTGAGGACTATTTGACATAATGAAAGTGATACATCAAATGCCAAATGTCCCCTCTGGCTATAGGTACACAAAATTTCAGTTCATGCAGCCTCTGACCCACCATTTGTCCATGGTAGGTGGATCTTGCCTGCAATGTGGTTTTAGTTGGTCTGGAAAGGCAGCTGCAGCCTGACAAAAGGAATAGTTTGTTTTCAAACTGGGAATATTCCAATACCATTTTATTTAATGGGCTGAACTTGACTCTTGAGTTTGTGCTGGGACGAATTTGGGAATCCATGAGAAGGTTCTGGATTTTCAGATCAGGATGATCTCTCCAGCTGGATATAGATAAAGGATAATAGTATCACAAGAAGCCATGGACTCCTATCAGTTCATGGGCTGTTTTAAATTAGATTTATTTGCTTTTTGGTATCTCTGAACTGAAACTAAATGGACAACTCATCTCCATTACACGATGATTATGTTCACCTGCCATGATATCCTGAGCACAGTCATGTTCTGCTGGTTATATTTTAAATGTATTGAGTGCTATTGAAACCTTTTTTTTGCATGATGTGCATGATGCACAGACAATTCATTTTGTTAATCCTCAGCAAGTGCTGATCTTGTCAGCTAATGGCAAATTCTAGATAAGAGTTGAGACTTTTTGTGTGCGTTGTCCTACATACTTTAAAAATAACTGGGACACAAAGTTTTGTGATATAAACTTCCCTGACAAATATAGATGTGTTCTTTCTTTCTTTCTCTCCCCTCTTAGGCTTTGGAAAACTGTCAAAAGCAGAATCCCTGCCTCCCAAATACAGTAATTGTGAAGACCAGACATTCCTTTGACATTCATTTAAGGTAGGATGGGAAGAACAATTGTGAGACTTCCTCCTTTTGTGTTCTGGTCTCACTTCTCCCTGCTTTTCTCAAGGTTCAGACTTGTTATTTAATTCTTTGTTGTTTTCCAGTACTTATTGCTACTTATTGTGCTCCTGTGGTTGTTGTGGGGTTTTGTTCAGCTGGGGGTTTTTTGGTTGGTTTCTTTTTCCCTGTGGTTATGTCATCTTACTGGTTGGATCTTCCCTGTGCTCTTGGGGATGTTGACAAAGCTGCTGCTTCTGCCAAGCAAGTTTGGTGTGGCTGAGGCAGCAGGGAGAGAGGAGAGCAGTGATGTGCCACGAGATAAGAGGGTGGAAAACCAGGTCCAGCTCTGGGTGCCAAGAGCAGCAGGTGGAGCATCTCCTGTGACTGTGCTGTGCTGTGGCCTTGGCTGATCCTCCATATCCATATGTCTGCACCTGTGCTGGAAACAGAGCAAATCTCCCAACATCCTGTGCCTGAAGTGGGACAAAAACTGTCTGCACCAGCCCCTGGCTCCCATGGGAAGTGGCTTCCCTGTACATGTTGTTCAGTTCTGCTCTTTCAGGCTCTTGGTGTGTGTGGTCTTTGTGCTGGTCAGTGGCTGGTGGAGGCTGTGGTCACAGCCAGACAAATCCTTGGTGTTTATTCCCTTACTGAAAAATGTTGTATCTTTCTGGCAAATTTTTTCTTGTTTGCCTTCAGGAAAAATGCTGCATCTTGTCACTGGAAAAAGCTATAGGAGAAAACTTGACAATACAGACAGAAGGATTTCCTGCTGTTGTCGAAGATGTAGGAAGGGCAAGAAAGGAAATAGATTCAGTTTGGTCATTGAGGTTGGGTGAAATCTCCTGCAAGAAAGGGAGAAAAATGGTGAGGAGTGAGAAAAGCAAGTCTCAGGACAAGGAAGGTTTTCCTGGGAATGTATCAAAAGTTCTAGACATGAAGTGGAGCACCTGGCTGAGCAGAGGGGATGTGCAGGCAGAACATCAAACATTGCTGCATCAAACACTCATGCATTGAATGTGGGGTGTGAGTGTTTGTCTGGGCCAAGCTGTGCCCAGGTGAACTTGTGCTCTCCCTGCACCAAAGAAATCCTCTTCGTGCCTCCTGTGCCAGCAGGAGAAAGGAAAACAACCAAGAGCAAGAAACACAGGGAGGCTCAGGGCCCTGGATGAGGATTTCTTGGCTGGTTTTGCTCTGGGTTTCATTGCTGTGCAGGCAGCATCACGTGTAGGCAGCTCAGTCTTCACGTGCCCAGCTGCTGGTTATCCATGTGGGATGGTTCCCAATAGAGGGAAAACTCTGTGGGGAGGTGAGGGGGCCAAGAAAAACTGCTCAGCCAGATTTTTTTGAAAAAGCTTCCACAAATGTTGTGAACCTAGGATGAGTGTTGGAAATCTGGCTTTTGGTGGAATTGAGGTAAATCTTGCTGTGAGACTACACTTGGCTCACCTGGGCAGGAACATTTAGGCAGGGAGGAGCTGCAGTGTGCAGTGCCTGTTGCCCTGGCAGCAGCCAAGGAGGAGTTTGGATATGGGAAGGAGCTTTGTAGGGTGGGTGGAAGCAGTTGGGAGGGGTGGAGAACTCAATCTGTGAAGAGCAAAGCTTCATTGTCCCAGGAACACTAGAGCTGAGGAGCTTTGCATTTCCAAGGTGGTGAGCCTTCTCCAGACCCTGTGAAATATGAGCCTGGGATGTGTTGTGTTAAAGCTCTTCATGGGGAAAAGGCAAGTGTGGGGGAAGAGGAGAGAGAGGCAGAGGAGGCAGAATGCAGAAAGCAGAGGCCAGAGGCCCCTGTTTGGGTGCAAGCACCAATCTGCTGTCTGTGTGAGCCTGCCTGAGTTGCATATGCTCTCCTTTTCTGTGTGCCCAGAAAATTGTGATAAATAGAGGTCCAGGCAGGGAAGAGCATTTATTTTTATTTGCCTATTTTTGTCATCCACTTGGCGTCTCTAGATGAATGGTGGAAGCAGGAGGGAAGGGCTGTTCTCCTTGTGCATGCAGCCCTGGGTGTGGGGCAGATTCTCAGACAGCTGGATTCCTGCTGACCCCTTCCAACCTACCTTCACCTTGGAAATATCATCCAGTGTAAGGTTCTGCTTGTAGAAGCTGTGCCAGCAAGCCCATGGAGTATTTCAGTCAGAGCTGTCAGGTACTCTCTGTGCTCTCAGGCTGGGATAGCTCCAGTGCTGCTCTCTGTCCTCTCCTCTGTGTCCCAGAGTGGGGGTGGAAGGACCTTCTGACACCCCACCTCCCCTCCCAGCAGTCAGACACAGACCACAAAACCCAGAGTGTTCTGCCCCTCTGCAGGGCATGGATTCATCATGCTCCAGCACCACCAGGAGCTGCCATTCCACAGGACACCACCTTTTGTCCCATCTCCCTTTTGTCTAGAGACAAATTACTTTCAGCCTTCCCTTTTCAGGAGAAAGCATTTTGAAATGTGCAGACTTCTCACTTGAGCCTTTTTTTTTTCCTTCTTATTTTCTCTTTCCAGTGTGTCAGGAGCCCAGCACTCAATGTGGGCCCAGGGGGGCTTGTAAGTGGAGACTCCCTCCCTGTCAAAGCCAGGTGAGGAGGCTGAAGTAAAGCCCCAAACCATCAGGTGATTATGACACTGTGCTTAGCAAAGAGGGCAAGAGGAGAATGTTTGATGTCTTGTTGGTCCACTGAAAGTTAAAATTGGCAGCAAAGACATCAAAGCAGGTGTGGGGATGCTTCTGCAAGATTTGCCAAGGACTCCTGTGTTCCTGTCTGATGCTGGGAGCCAGGGCAGGGAGAGGCTGCAAGCACAGCCTGTTTAATATTCTCTCTGTCCCTCTGATCTCCCCCCTACCCTGCAGAAGCAACATGTCCCCTGTTTCTGCAGAGCTTGTCCTGAGCAATAGCAGCATCTGTCAGGGGTTATGGTGGCATTAGCCTCATGGAGCTGGGAGTTAGCAGTGCTTGGCAGAGTGACAGTTCTGCTGTACCTTACATAAATCTGTATCTTGCATAAATCTGTCTCTGCCTACTCTGCCAAGGTGTGTGGTCACAATTTGTCTGATTCTTCCTGTTTTTGAGTTTCTTAGAAGGTTATGTTTGCTTGAGACCCTTTTCTTTCCTCTTTCTTCACATCCCCTCTCTGTACCCTTTCACTTGTATCTTTCCCACAAAGTCCTAAAAGGGATGTATCTTAAACAGGTGCTTATTTTTAAATAAGTTCCCATCACTTGCCCCTCACAGGAGCTGCAGAAATCTCCCTGTATTCCTGCGGAATTGAGTTCCTTGGGCCTCTCTATGGCTTTGGCAGCAAACCCCAGCAGCCTCTTCCTGCTGACTCAAGCTCTGGGCTGTGCCTGATCCTGGGTAGCTACGAGGTACCTCCCTTGCTCACCAGTGCTTCATGATATTTTCTTGCCTCTCATCTGCTTTCTTTGAGCCTTCTAGACCCTTCTGAGGCCAGGTGATAATTACCTCAGTTCTTTGCTGTCTTTCAGTGTCCAGGAAAACAAGAAAACCCTTATTAAACATAGCATTATATCCCCAACCGTACTTGTTCCACGTGTTTCTGAACAAAGCACTTGAAAAGAAAATGTTGACCTCTTGGAAGCATCTCTGGTCACGTGAGGCTTGGCCTGAGCCACTCTTTTGTCCCCAGCTCTGCTCAGGGACCTGATGGGAGCTCCCTGCTGTGGGGAGGGTTCATAGCCAGTGATCTCCTGTGTCACCTTGTCACACCCACCTGCCACCAATTGCTTCTCTGTGTGAGGGCTGTAATAAAGACCTGTTCTGAGCATTGTGGCAGAGGCCATTTCTGTTGGTCTGCAGGGCCAGGTACTTGCTATCTATTGTCCAAAAAAATACAGCTCCAAAGGAGCATGTGACCTGCCAAGTAAACTCCTTGCACCTCTCAGTGAGTCTCCACTGAGACAGATGCTCCCAGGTGCTGAGATGGAGGTACTTGAGTGGAAGGCCACTTAGTGCTGTTGTTATTTATGGTTTCTTGGTTGTTTTGTGCTGGTGAGCAGAGAAGGTGGCACACTCTTCTACCACAGGTTATCCAGGGGGGAAAAAAATAATCCCACATTGTGTTATAGCACACATCCTGAGCTCTTAAAATGGAAGTTTCTGTTTTGTCTCCAAGCCCTTTTTCTTTTGTACGCAGACATAAGAGCTGTAATACCAAGTGAATGGTATGTACTAAGTCTATACAATGGCCCTTTAAAAAAAATAATTACATATGGTACAAGAGGGAGAGGAAACCACTCCATTCCTGTAAATGGCCACTTAAGACGTGGAGAATAAATAACTGCAATAAATAACCTGGCATAGCTGAGCTTTAACATTTGGGAGTAAATCAGAGCTCTTTCCCCATTGTCTGCAGAACTGCCTCGGAAATGGAGTAGAAAGGAAAGATTCCACGCAGAGTTGTGGCAAGGTGTTGGAAAGCCCCTGGGAGCGTGTGGGAGTCTCCTGCTCTCCCGCGAGTCTCGTTCCACTTCCCCTGCACCGCCCTTCCCTTCCCCAGGCGTGTGCTGCTCTCTGTGCAAGCGAAGACACCCAAACCTTAAGCCTCGCTCTCCCCTCGCCAATAAGTGCCAGAACAAGGCAGGGGAGTCCAGGCTCTGCCGGCAGAACTAGCGCATCCCCAGGTGTCTCCTTGCCTGCCCAGCCCCTCGGCTCCCCCGGCGCTCCCTGCCGCCCATCCCCACCTGCCTGCGGAGCGGCCGCTCCCCTGCGCCGTGCAGCCTCTGCTGCCGCTATTTAAATGCGGCTCCAGTCGCTGGCGAGCGCCTGGCTGGGGCTGCTGAGCGAGGGCTGTGTCGCTTTAAGGCACAAGTGATGCTCTCCCGAGCAGGGATGTGTTGAAATCGGCTCCGGCACCTCCAGCGCAGGAACCGCCGCCTCCCCGGCCGCCCGTGCGGAGCCGGGGCTGAGCTGCTCCTCGCCCTCGAGTGTCCTGGAAGCTGCAAATCATCGCCACATCACTTCAAAGGGCTCGTCAAGCAGAAGGGGATGCTAGGAAATGATTTAAAGGTGAAAATGAGAAGGTTTCCACCCCTCAAACCTTGGCCACTTTTCTGACGGCAGTCTGAGAGCTCAGATGTCTCCTTTACTCTGGAAACAGGATTTGTAACGAAAAGGAGATTTTTTTTTTTTCCTACTTTTAATCCTGATAAAGAAGATTATTGGGAAGCTATAAAAGAGATCCCTTATTGTGGTACAGATGGATTTAAAAAAGTATTAGATCTTTCCGATGAACACTACGAGAGTGCTCTGCTCTTGGTTGGATTACTCAGGTAAGGAGCATCCTCAGGATTTAAGATTCAGAAAGCAGATCTGGAACTCAGCAAATAATAAGTGGAAAATATTCACTGCTGTGTTTCTGTGTTAATGATAAGATGATCTCTGGGTAAAATTGCTTGTGTGACAGTTTGCTGACGAACGAGTGCATGAAGAAATGTTTGTAAGAATTATTGGGTTTGAGCAAAGGTAGTTTGGAAATAGTGCAGTTTGAGAGAGGTTTTTATATTTCAAAAAACCCACAAAAAGCTAATAATAGAGCCTGAGTGGGTAAAGTAAGTCTGCTGTCCATGTGCTAAGAGCATGATGCTGGAGGAAAGGCACGGGAGCATTTAGCAGGTTGTGGAAGTTTCGCTCTTTGACTGGGATTTTTAAAGTTCAAGTTTAAATAACCTGCCTACCTGCAATTCCCCTGAGTGAGGCTCACCTTTCCCTTTGCCTTGTGGTATAAAAAGCACGGGAGCACCAATTATGACAAGAAGGTGTTAATTCCTGAAGACACGGGGAGCCTCCCGGGAGCTCCCTGATCTGAGGAGGTTGAATCTATTTTGCAGGATAAATGGGTCTAAAAAGAGAGGAAAAAAAGTGCATTGTATACTGCAAAGCAAACAGTTGGAAATGAAATTAATTATACACCAAGCAGTGCATCAAGCACTCGGTACAGAGAAAGGAAGAGCCTCATGCTGATCAAAATAATGTTTTGCTATTCTCTATTAATTATACTTGTCAGTTTATGTGGTTCATTTCAACTAATTAGACTTATAAAAAGCTTTCCAAAGACTCTGCTGCTTTAAAATCAGGGTGAAAAAAGGATTTATATGCATCTATTTTATCACCACAGCATTTCACTATTTTAATAATGTTCATCTTCCTGCTGTAGAAACCCCCTGATATTGCATGCAGATTTTTTAAAATTTTTTTTTTCTGTAAAGACATGATTTTTGCCATGTGAGAGACTTAATCTTTCAAAGTCTTTCTTGCTCTGTGCAAATGATGTTCAGCTGATTGGGTTATTAGCTAGTGAGCAGCATCCCATCATTGGCTGAGGAGAGTGCCTGAAGTTTGATTAATTTGCCCATCTGAAATGCAGCAGAAGGTGCTGTTAAGGGAACTGGACGATGTGTAGCGTAGCTGAGCCTTGCAAACCTCCTGGTCCTTGCAGGCACTGAGAAAGAGCTGCTGAAGTTAACAAGTCAGAGGGAAATTCAGCCACTTGGTACAGCCATGAGCACAAGTATGAGAAAACACAGCTTGCTACACCGAGTGGCCAAGCAGACAAAGAAATTGCCTTTTCCCTTTGCAAAGGGAATATTTTTTTAAAAGTTTGACGCAATCTGCTCTGTGAAAACATCAAATCTTCTTTAGAACACACCTAAAATTCAGTCTGGCCATACTCTGGTCCTTGTACAGGCACAGGTGGAACAAAAGGAAGCTGATTTCACCTGGGGATTAGAACATAATTCTGAGAAACAATTACTTTGTTTGGTACACAGAAGCATGATTAATAATTAATGCTTGCAAAAGCAAAAAACCAAATGATGTACTCTTACCTTCTGGGTCAGTAATAGTGCTCTTAGTTTTGGGGATGGGGTATTTTGGCAATGTGTCTTGGATGTCTGAGGATGTTTTATGCCTTTCTGCAATGTGTTTAAATCAGCTTTGATACTGTCTGGACATCATGTTGGTTTTTCCCAGCTGGTGGTGTGATTTTTTAAAATTTGGTTCATATTTTTAACTCCCCTGTAAATTGAGCTGTGGATCAGTGCGAGAATATTTTCCAGCTTCTATTTATATTGTGGTTTTTTTAGTCCTCAGATTATTGCAGTTTGATTTTTACCACTGAATTATTAAAGTTATCCAGGTTGCTGTGTTGATGTCTCTGTACCTCAGCTGTCCTTTCTGGGCATGACCTTTGTTGTACAACAACTGCATCCTACAGGGGGGAATCATAATCAAAAGACATTTAGCAAAAAGAATGAAAAAGAAAACAAAAATATTAAAAACACTGTTATAATGGAAGCTGACTATCATGTGTGCTGTAAGGCATTGGATAATAATGCGTGTCTAATATTTTGTTTAGAGAATGGCAGTGGTCTCTGCAATGTCCTGGGTCCTGTATTTGTGGATAAGTGCCTGTGCAATGCTGCTCTGTCAGGGGTCCCTCCATCACACTTTCCAGCAGCATCACCTGCACAGACCAGGTAGGACTGAGCTCAGCTCTGGCCTTGCAGCCTCTCTGCCCGTGCTCGTGTCTGTCTTGATAAATGATTGACTAATCAAAATCCTTTTTATCACTTAAGCTGTATGAGTTGCTTGCCTTTCTATTGCACAGCATCTGTTTTTCGGTTAGTCTAATGTGTGTTGTGCTTTGCCAACCCAGTGTGGGAATGGTCACCCTTTAATGTCATTTTCTAACATTTCCCAATATAAGAATCCCATTGTGGGTAATGGTTCAGTTTCCAAGTCCGTGTTTTTCTCTCCCCTTCTCCCCATTTGGAGAGGTTCTGGAACTTCTGTAGAACTTGGACACTGTGACAGCACAGCTTAGTGCAACTTTGTGTTTATCTGACCCAAACTGGGTTTGGTTTTGTTCCTTGAGCCACGGGCACCAAACCTCCCTCGGTCACCCACGTGTGCTGGAGGTCAGGGGCTTGCCCTGGCTTATTCTGAGGTTCTCCAGTTTACCTCTGAAAATTGATGGTGCTGCAGAAGTGTGGCCTGGAGGAGAATTTGTGTCTGTGAACAGAGTGCAATGTCTGTGAAGGCAGAATCAACCCCACAGGTTGGAGAACACATCTCACCTGGACTGCTGCATCTGCAGGGACAGCACAGAAGTGGCTTTTTTGTGTTTTTATTAATAGAAATGGATCACATAGCTGTTTCAGCTGCTAATTGCTCTTTGAAGAATGTGCTATGCTAAAAATTGAGGTGATGGCATTTTCTAGCACAGAATTTTCATCTGCTTAAAATTAGATGGGCCAAGAATGTCACTTAACCAAATTTGAATCCAAGGAAAAGGTGGGAGAGACTTTAAGAGTTGTAGAAATGAAAGATGGAAAGTGTTAAGTCACAGTGATGAGTCATTTTACAATGTGGCAATCAATATTTTAATGTTTTTTGGATCAAATTACATCCCTTCAAAGAGAGATGGGCTTGAACATGGGTCTTTAGCAACTTTAAAACTCAAAAGTTTTCCCAAGTAAAATTCTTGCCCAGAAGTCACAGGTATTGGAATTGTATTGGTTTGTTGTAGTAAAATAGAGGAACAGACCAAAAGCCTTGCTAGGCCAGGTCTCAGAGCCCATGTTAGAGCATCAGATTAACCAAGGCTGTTACCTTTACCCCCTGGCACTGGATATTTGGGAGTGCTTGAAGTTTGAGGAGTGAGGGACTTATTTGGGACTCGCAGAGATTTATTATAATGCAGTTACCAGTAATGCTGCTGGTTACTTGAGTGTGTCCCTAGTGAAGGGAAAGGGAAGAAACAGCCCAGCTAAGCAGATATATAAAAGGAAAATGTAATATCATTTTACAGAATCGGTTGAAACAAGTGACATTATGAGAAAAAATGAGGGCTGGGCAGACCCAGAGCTCTGCAACATTTGCCTAAGCTTGAAAAATCACCTTTTTTTATGAAGCAAGAACAGCAAGACACTGAATGCATACCAAATGTTGGGGAAATGTGAAAAATGACAAAATCTTTCACTCAGGGATGTGCTACAGATCGAGTGAAGGTTTTACAGCTGCCTCATCACCTACTTAGAAGCAGCCAAGCTTTCCCTCCTGCGAGCCTGGCTCAGGCAGCTTCTCTGCACCCTACATGAACAAGATTGATGGTGTTCTGATCCCAGGCAGCCAATTTCAGTCTCTCAAGAAATAATCCACTACATTGACAGATGAGTGGAATTTGACATGATGTTCACCTCGAATCCAGACTGTGCTGCACCTGGGAAGTAGCAGCAGAGAGTGTCCTTTAGAGAAACTCTTAAATATTTTGGACAATTTCTGCTGTCACAACAGAAAATCAAGACAGTGTTGGTTTTTTTTGTTGGTTTTTTTTTTTTTTTTATAAGGCCATGAATTTGCAGCCTGCCAACTGAATGTGAAAGGTTGTACATAAAAGGGATGGAAATATGTTAGCTAGCAAACTGACTGATTTTAATGTATTCAACTGCAGTCCCTGAGCACACCCTATTTTTCATATTTATATTATTAGGAATGCATAGTTTACTTTTAGTTAGAAACTGTGTAAGTAAGATTAAAACGTTCAGCCAAATAAAAGTGAATAAAAAATGGATGCAGATGAGCCAAAGCATAATTTCAGTAATTTAATATTTGGTATATGAAATTTCAACTTACTGAATCATGACAAATAGAGCTGTAATCAATAGCATGCTCAGCATACCTTTTCTTTCAGTTTGTGATCTTCCATAGATAATGAGCTGCTCTAGAATAAGGGAATTTGAGCAGCTCATCTCCATCATGGGGCCACTTTGGTACAAGATAATTTAAAAGGCAAGTTCCACCCCATCTTGTGCTTCTCATGCTTGATGAATAGAAGAGTCTCACTGAGCAGAGGAAGGTGCAGGTAAAAAGATAAAATCATCTTGGAGTGTATTTAGCATAATCAACTTGAACTGAACACAGTGGATTAGCACAGTGAATATACCCATCTGGACCATGGTAGTTAATCCAGTTTTGAAACCCTGGAAATCAAGTGCAGTATATTAAAAGGTTAGTTTATCATCAGAGATTTCTGAGCTTGATATTTTTTTCCCTCCCTGAAACTTTCTTGAGTAAGTATCTGAACGGCCTGAAATAGATTTTTACACTCTGTGCAATCACAGAAGTTTAAAGCCTCTTTCCAGCGCAGTATAATTTTTCATTTTTATAATTCAGCACTTTATTCAGTTAGATGACTTAACAGAAGGTATGAACCTGGAAACAAATGTGATCAACTGCTCTACATGACAGTATTTGTGATTGACTGTAGCTCTATTTTCTGTGAAATGTTGGCAGGTGGGCACAGGTAGGAAGGCCACAGTAAATACTGCTTGCTTACAAGATGAATAATGCTGTATTATTTGTGCCTGTTCGTTAATTCTTTCTTGTCTTATTAGCATGGTGAGAGGTTTGAGTGCTGCTTTTTAGTGCCCTTAAATATTGGTGCCTGTTCCTTTTGACTTGGCTGGGTGAGGAGGAGGAGACCTGGGAGCAAAGCTGCAGAACCCCATTGCAGAGTGGCTCCCCTTGGGCAATACTCACAGCTTTCTGCAGGGGTTTTCATGACTATATTTCATTTTCACAAAAATCATGTTAGGCAAAGGACGTGTGAAAGCATTCACAGGAAATAACTTTATGTGGAAACAAATCTCCATCTTCTTTGCAAGCTTGTCGTTTCTGTGTGATTTAAGAAGAAGCAGTGGTAAATGGAAAGAATTCCACCCTGGTTGTTTTAGTCCCTAAGATACACACAGTTGTAGGGCTGTGGAATTGGCCTGAGGGGTTGGAGTGCACATGTGATTGGCAGAGTTATCTGAGTGCCTGTGATAGTTCATTGATCATCTGATTGACAGGATTGACCCTCCCAGCAGTAGGAAGCAGATGCTGGGATTTGGTGACACAACAAGATATTAGCAAAGTACAAGGATTCAAGTTTTAAACAAATAAAAAAGCAGCCATCACCCTTTCAATCATGCAGTTCTTGGTGAAATTGTGGCTTTGTTCCGTGACAAGGTATTGGATCTGTCAGCTGATCATAGGTGACAACACTTGGCCATGTGTTGCTTGGAAGGACACAGGATTCACCTGTTAGTTTGTGCAAATGAATTAGGTACACACCAACTTGTGTGCAGTGCAAAGATGTAAGGCAGACAAAATCAGAAAAAAGTACCCACTGTAGCGCTGCTGACGTTTGCAAATATGTTAATTAAAAATAAGCCTGTTCAGAGGAAGAAATCATGGACTGAATCAAAGCTGGAGTTTTATGATGCTAAACATGAGGGACCTTTTATTGTGACAGTAGTTAATGATGTGCCTATTATAAATCTGCTCAAGAAGTGATTCTCTGTACTACATATTACGAGATGGAAAAATCAGTCTCAAAGCAATTCTGCACCAACAAGGAACTTCAACCTAAGGATGCTCTGAGCATGTTTCTCAGTAGACAGCATTTTGCAGAAACTGTAGTCTGTGGCTGTGAGCAAAAAATATCTTAGTTCTGATCTTGGCCTTCCCACTGATTTTTTTTATAGCCTTGGGATAAACTTCATATTTTCACATTTCAAAAGGTCTGCTATTTTCATATGCCCCATATATGTGGCTAGTCAGTTCAAAACAGACAGGGTTTTGAATCTAATTCCTCAGGAAGGTGTAAATAAAATAAATCTCTACTTTGTAGAACAATTGAGATTTGGAAGGAGAATTCAGCAGGATTTTTGCTCTTGGTGCAGACAGAAGCAAGTGTGGCACCAGGTAGTTAATACATAAAAGTTTCTGTGATTAGCAAGAATTGTGTTCATTAATCACATGGTGTGAATGCAAACTGTTACCTTCAGTATACAATGCTCAAATTGCCAGGCAGGAGCACAGCCAGCCACGGCCATGAAAAGTGACAGCTATTGTTTCTTGCTGTGTTAATTAAAAGGAGCAAATTGTTAAGCTCTTAGGTCTGATTCAGTTTTCATTTACACCAGCAAATGCACAGGAATTGCCACAGTGCCCTGGTTTGTTCACAACCAGAAAATCCTGCTCACAAGGAACTGCTCCAGTCACTCACTGGAAAGATCTCCCTTGTGATAGCTTTGTTATACACACCTGGCCTTCACAGGCTGCTCTTGAAAATGTGACATTACCAACTGCTAAGTGAAGAAATCCAGGCTGTAAGTACCCACTGCGTTCCTGGTCACATACAAAATATATTGGGAAGTATGTGGACACGTACTTTGTTTAGGAAGAGAACTGATGTGACAAAATCAACACTTAAGCAAGAGGCAGGGTTTCTAGCAGCACGATGGCAATGAACTGCCTGCTGTGCTTGTGTGATGCACTTGTTTACAGCAGCAGACTTGATCAGGGGTATTGCACCTTGTGATTTTGATTTTCTGATTCTTTTTTTCCCCCTGAAAAATCAAACCTCTGAAACAAAACCAGCATGGCTCCAGGGAGTGCTTGCAGATAGCCATGAGGGTTTTGGGGTCTGTTAGCTGTTGCCTGAGGCATAGGGAGGTAAAGGGGCAGAGTTGGCATTGCCAGGGATCAGGCAGGTCAGCGGCAGGAGGTGAAGGGCACAGCTTGGTGCTGGTGGAGGAGAGCTGTCACTCACTGCTGAATGGGATGCCTTGTTGCTTCTGATCCAGGGAGATGGAGCAACCTGGGGGGAGCAGGCATTGCAGCTCAATGGACTGTGAAGAGCAGGTGTGCAGTGGGGCCCTGAGCAGCCCACGGTGCCCAGGGAGGCTCCCCAGGAGCTGCTGGAAGCCTGGCTGCATTCCCTGTGAGTGTCCCTTTTCCCTGTGAGTGTCCCTTTTCCCTGTGAGTGTCCCTTTTCCCTGTGAGTGTCCCTTTTCCCTGTCAGTGCCCCTTTTCCCTGTCAGTGCCCCTTTTCCCTGTGAGTGTCCCTTTTCCCTGTGAGTGTCCCTTTTCCCTGTGAGTGTCCCTTTTCCCTGTGAGTGCCCCTTTTCCCTGTCAGTGTCCCTTTTCCCTGTGAGTGTCCCTTTTCCCTGTGAGTGTCCCTTTTCCCTGTGAGTGCCCCTTTTCCCTGTGAGTGCTCTGCTGGGGTCACACTCCCTGCACACCTCGTGCCAAGCAGCAGTGGCAAGGAGCTCACAGAGGGACAGTGGGATGATGCCTGCAGCATGGGTGCTCTGCACTGACACTCTCTGGGCTCTGCTTTAGCCCCCTTGCTCTGCCCTTCCTGCTGGCCATGCTCCTTTCCCCATCCCTCTGCAGGCTGGTGCACAGAAAATCCCTCCTGTCATGGCAGGAGCTTACCTGGGGGAAACAGGGACAGAAAATCTCCACTTGCTGTGCTGGCCCCAGCAGCATCTCCTGCTCCCACGTCTGAGCCTCCCTCTCCAAGTGCAGCCTTGGGGCCCTGGTGACTCATGCAGGGACCTTTCAGTGCACACCACTATTTGTAGCTCGCTGTCATGGTGTTAAAGACTGGGAGAATTCATTCTGTGGTGGTGAAGTCCCAAGGAATATTTGGCACCTACAAATATAAACCCCAAAGGCAAACTACATTGCTCTGCACTGAAGTATTTCTGCTGATAACATCAGAAGCATGCCTTTAATGATTAGACTCCTTTAGTCCAAGGCTCATTTATATTTTAAAGTAATATTCAAGTGCATTGATTCATAAGATTGATGTGTTTTCCCCTATAAGTTTGATATTATTTTATCCTGTACTGTCTGTAATTTCCTTTTGAATGTTTTCCTTTCCACTCTCTGAAACCAACGTTTGCTGTGAGCAAGATTTTTTTTCCTGGTGGAACTCAGCATTTTTGACTGTTTTCAGATGCTCTGTACAGATCAGTTTTCTCCAGCTGAACTTATTCCTTTGCCTGGGAGTGATGCTGGAGCTTTCTGTTCATTGTGCCCTGGGTAGGGACCACGAGGACTGCAGCACAGTTGGAGTTTAAATTTATGAGGCTCAGGCAGTGATGCACAATGGGGAATCGGGGGTGTAAATTGAGCTGAATGAAGTTACAAAGCCCAGAGTTTCTGACTCATATTTCTACGCTCTATTTAGATTGGTTTTTGACATCACTCTCTCGCCTTCTGCATTTCTTTTGGGATAAAAGTTTGCCCCTTTTCCTTCACAGTGAGTAAAGAAAACACTCTTGCCCTTCCTGTGACAGTAGGGTGCAGGATCACTGTTGCTATCATGATAATCAATAACTGTGTTCCAATGTAATCCTTATTCTGAGAAAACAGCCTGGCTTGGGAACTGAATTGATGGCAGGAATGGAAAATTTTACTGGTTTTTGGATGATGTGAAAGTGATTCCTTGAGAATCAGCAAGTGGAGTACAGTACATGAACAATCTCTTGGCTGGGATGGGTGCCCTTGTTGCAGTGCAGAGTCTCTGAGTTCCAGGTAACCCAGGGAATAACCTGCTCTCCATGAGCAGCTCCCACCCAGCCAAATCTCTCCAGTGCTAGGGAGATTTTTGGAATTGGGCACAAATATTTCTTCCATGAAAAGTAGAGTTTTGTTTGCATACCATGAGCTTTAACTCTTACTAAATGAACAGGCAACTAAAACCCAGCTTAAACAGTGATCCTTGTCTCTTGATTATTAGGAGAGCTGTTGGTTCAGATTAAAGAATGCTTTTAATCCATCCTCATGCATGATCCAAAGTTCTTAATGGATTAATTTAGTTTTCTGTAGCTGACAAATCTGAATCAAGAACCCTCATTTTGAACCTACCAAAACACAGCGAGCAAAATGTGCTGTCAATTAAAGCATGTACAAGTGAAAGTAATGTATGTGGAGAACTTGATTAAAAACTCCTATGAATGTACATTTCAGCTTGTTGGAAAGTGAGGAACCTGGGACTGTGATTTTCCTGTGCTGTAAATAATTTCAGCAACCAAAGGCTCTACAGATCAGCCTGGATGCAAGCAAGAGCCTCAGGATCTAAACTGCACACCCTGATAAAACTTAATTTTTACTGTCCTCATTAATGCTCTCCAAATCTGCTGCTAAATATTTCTGGCAAGCAAGGCTTCAGTGCAATTGTACCGTGTTGTTCAGGTTTTATTAATTATAATCTTTTCTTGCAGAGTCTATTTATATTTGATCATGACATTAATTGGTTGCCAAAACAAACTACAGCTAATGGTGTTTAATTAAGTGGTTGAGAGCAAGCAAGGACATTTTATTTGGAGAATTGGTTTCATTGATTTATATGTTTGTTCCTGAAAAGAACATGCAGAGATGAAGGGAACCTATTGGTTAGCACCTCTTTCCTCTGTGCTGCCCAGGATTCACAATAATACTGTGGTGGCTTTGACCATGTTCAAGAGTTTAAAAGTATCTGTAGTTCATAAATTTGCCTATATAGACACATTAAAGTGTTCACATTCTGAATCATTCTGAATTTAAATAAAACTGAAGACCAGACAGAAATGAGATCAAATAACACTGCAACTATCATTAAGGTCATGTCCAGAATACTGCAATTTGAAAAAAACTCATTTTAGAGAAGACCTTAGCTTCATTTCTAGACTGACTAAAGGTGCTGAGGATAAGGGAGGTATGGTAAAATACACTGAAATATGACTAGATAGATATTTCCTGTGGTTATATTCATTAAAAACTCCATTATTTTATTTCTATGATATAGTAATTCCTATGCTTTCTATCATGTGTTTAAAAATTGGCTAATTTTACAGTTCAGAAACCTTTGAACATCAGCCTATTTCATGTTTTAAAGCCCAAATTGGAGCTGAGTAGGAAATTCTGAGTACTTAATATCTGGGGGTTTTGTTTGTTTTTAAGAATCAGTTTCCTAAGTTGAAACTTTTAAAAGTGGTTCAATATCTTTGCACTTTCTTTATTTCTGCCTTGATATTCCTCTTTGGGGGGAAAAAAATTATCTGTGTAGGTATCAACAGCTACCCAAAACAAGCCATCATCCTGATAAAGGCATAAATCCTGTCTGGAAGCATAAATTCAGGTCTGCCAGTGGCTGCTTCTTTCCCAAGAGGAATCAAGGCCACAGAGAGTTCAAATTCAGTACCAGGGTGAACATGAGGATCTTATGAGTCCTTCTGGCTGGTACCAGCTCTTGTTTTGGTTTAGAGAAGCCCTAAAATTAAAGCAGGTCTGGTGTTTTCAGAAGTTACCCTTCCATAAGACAAGGATACTCTTTTCATTAAACAGCAGAGATCTGGGGGAGAAGTCTTGCTGCAATCATAAGCTCTCATGGCTAAGCTAACACAATTTACTGTGGCTGTTATTAAGGCATTAAATTCCTCTTCTTGGTTACTTGCACGGAGTGCTTTCAAATTTGGGTGGTCAGCCAGCCAGAAGTCACTGCTGTGTAAAGCAGAAAACCCCAAGGGATGAGTTGATGCTCACAGAGATTTTTGAGTTTGGAATTGTTTTCAGTGTGCTGGGGCAGGATCTGACAGAGAATGACTGTGTCTAAGCCAGCTCCCACATCTGTAGTATAATTATTTCTTTACCAATATCTGTTTGTGAAGCTTTAAAATGCAGCATTTTTTTTCCCTCCAGGTAATTAGAAACTGTGTTTCCTCAGCTGAAATCTCAGGACTTTCTCCATTAAATCCCCTGCCTGCGTGGTGTTTATCCTAACCTTGTTTTGAGTTTCTCCAACAAATAGATGACTCCTTTAGTTCTAATTTCGTTTCTCTTGGTATTTCTATTATCTCTTTCTAGTTGGCAGGCAAGGAAATCAGATGTGCATCAAAGAAACCATTTGTCATGGATTAGTGCATGCAAATGCCTTGATAACAGCAGTAGACAAAAGCTGTGTGTCTGAAGGCTGATTTAGGAAGGGAAAATTAACAAGGCCAAAGCAGCACTGATAGCTGTCCCTAAATGAGATTATTCAATGCCTAAGAGCAGGGCAACACTTCTGTGCTCTCCCTTGACATTTGTCCTCTGCTGAAATCTTAATCCCTTAGGGAAATTCACAGTGAAGCCTGTGAAGTGGGGAAGTTGTGGCAGCTCCTGGCTTTCCCATTAATATGGGCACATCAGGACCTTCCCTCTATCCATTAAAACCCATCTGTATCCCCAGCAGAGGTGGAGGATGCAGTTCACAGGTGGGCAAAAGTAGAAGATAAAACATTAATGATCCTCCAGCCTTGTGTATCCCAATTTGCCACAGCACACTGAGAGCCAGGACAGCTGCCAGGCCGGACAGAGAATTCTCTTCAGCTTGAATGTATCCTCCTCAGTGACTTCTTTGGAAATATTTTGCATTTCCTTCTTTCCCTGAGGGCAGAATTGAGTAATTGTTTAATGCTGATTCCTGCTGTTGATAACACCACGCTGAATTGAATGAGTTGAGTGGTTATTAGACATTTATCTCATGCTTGTCATGGTTACTCCAGTTCCATTGTGAGCCTGGTTGGTCTCTTCTGAATCCTAAGAGATAAATGTGAGCTCTAGAGCTCCCCACTGGTGGGAGGAAGGGCTGAAACTCAGTTGTGGGAAGGGGAATTTTGAGATGTCCTGACTGGGAGCAGGCTGTGGGCATGCAGGGCACATTGTGTTTCTAAGCCTCCAAAACCACCCTGGGAGATCACCAGACACAGAGGCTGTTATTTAGTGCAGGGTTCACAGTGTAGGCAGACTACCAGCTGTTTGCTGTAGGGTTTTATCTTATTTCAACCTTTTTTTTTTCTCCTCTCCCTTCCTCTAAATCAGTTTCCTTTATTTCCTCTAAATCTTCCTTTATATAGGCTCCTAAGGCTCTCACTTTTGGAAAAGGCTTTCTGAACTTCTTCATCTTAATTAACGTGCCTTGATGTGGTGTTTGAGCAACAAAATTTCATTTCATTTCATCCTAATTCAAACACCAGAGATATCTTACTAAACTAAATAGTTTTAAACAGTTCTGTTTAAAAAGTGTCAAAATGAAGCTATTTGATTAAAAAAAAAATTAAATGCTAGAAAGATTTTCCTACTTCCCGATACTAGGTAGGATAGATGAAGCATTTTTCTAAGAGAAACTGGGAAAAATATAAATCATAACCTCTTCTACCCATATGAAAAACTATTTCTGTGGATCAGAATCTTCCAGTGGGGAAGATTTCTTAGTGGTTTCTGGTGTCTATACACCCCACACATGTTTTGATTGGAACCTTCTACAAGCAGTGTGGTACTGAGAACCTCCTCTGAGGTTCAGGCTGTGCAAGGCCCCCCTAAACCCTGTCCTTAGGTGAAAGGAATCATTTCTTATGTTCCTTTCTTGTATTTTAGCTTGTCAAAGCAAAAGGTGTAATCTGCAGTGTCTAGAGATGGAAACAAGCCACAAAGTATGAATCTGATTTTTACTGAAGTCCTTCTGATGAGGATTGTGTCTTTGGTATGCTGCTGCCTAGATCTGAGGGGCTGTGCTCCTTAACGGGTGAGAAGAGATTATCCCTTAGTCCTGACAGAATCTAAGAAGCAAAATCTGGAGAGGAAATTCATTCAGAGTTTAGAATGCAAACCTGCTTTTAAATGTAACCATAGTAAAATAATTTTCTCTGTTTCATGCATTATATAAATTAGTATCTTAAGTTTCACATATCTTACTCTGTGCTGTGTCCTGTCTGCTTTCCAAGTGCTTTAACGTCCAGATTTCACATAGGAGGCAAAGAGATGAACAAAACTCAAATATGCCTTTGTCAGGAGGGATTATCCCATATTTTGATAGCACATATAGGTCTCAGAACCTCATTTGCTATAAAAGTAGCCTAGATCTACAGGGACTCGAGCAACCACAACCTGTTTGGTTCTTTCTCTTTATGACCAGCCCAGGGACAGGCTGTGCAGCATCCAGCAGTGCAACAGGCCATCAGAGGGAACAGGAGCACGTTTCTGGGATGGAAACAAGTGAGGTTTTGTTGCTTTGTTCCTCACAGCCTCCTCTGGTGGCTCTGGTACCCAGAGCAGCATCCTCTCCCTCGTGCTCTGTCCTTGCATGGCTTGGCAGGTGCTGCTGTGGGCTGGGGGATGCTCAGGGAGCCTCTCAGCTCCCTCTGCTCATGGAATCGAGAGCTTTGCTGCCAGGCAGCTGCACACTGGCTAAACTTCGTGGTGGCTAAGCTGGAATCACTGACTGCCCCAGCTGAGAGGTGTAAGAGCCCTCACGTTGCTGGTGCTCAATTGACAAGCAAATTGTGCTGTGTCCAAGGAATGTTTCCCTATCCAGGAAATGTTTCCCTATCCAAGGAATGTTTCCCTGTCCAGGGAATGTTTCCCTGTCCAAGGAATGTTTCCCTCTCCAAGGATTGTTTCCCTCGCCAAGGTTTGTTTCCCTCTCCAAGGACTGTTTCCCTGTCCAGGGAATGTTTCCCTATCCAAGGAATGTTCCCCTGTCCGGGGAATGTTCCCCTGTCCAGGGAATGTTTCCCTATCCAAGGAATGTTCCCCTGTCCAGGGAATGTTCCCCTGTCCGGGGAATGTTCCCCTGTCCAAGGAATGTTCCCCTGTCCGGGGAATGTTCCCCTGTCCAAGGAATGTTCCCCTATCCAAGGAATGTTCCCCTGTCCAAGGAATATTTCCCTATCCAAGGATTGTTTCCGTCTCCAAGGACTGTTTCCCTGTCCAGGGAATGTTTCCCTATCCAGGGAATGTTTCCCTATCCAAGGAATGTCCAGGCTGGGCTGTGGACAGGCAGTGCCAGCTTTGCTTCCCACTCCCTACTTAACTGCTTCCTGAAAGAGCTGAGAAGATTTGGCTTAGGACAGAAAAGCTTCCTCTTTAAACATGTTTCTCACTTGAAACCTACACTTCCTACCTGAGTTTAGTGCCATGCTTCCAGCCTTTCCCAGGCAGTCTAAAATGGAATTCTGCAAAACTCAGTGTATTTTTTGAAATGTGCCAGACTTGCAAATATTACCTGCCCACTGTTGCTCAATAGTCAAATCCTGCAGGCTAGCTACAGCAATGTGGAAATTCGTGTCAAGATAAATGTCATCTTATAAAAGGAAAAAAAAATTCTGACTATTTATTTTACTATAATTTGAAGAAAAACCAGCCCTTGATCTCTTGATTGCTTCTAAAACCACAGATTACTCGGCAAAGAGCCCTAGAAGATGTGTTCCAAAAGAGGACCGTGCTCTGGGAACCCTGGGTGGAAAATAACCTGTGAGTGTTGTCTTGTGTGTCCCAGCCAGGGGTGGGGGCACACACACTTGGTAGGGACAGGTAGTGAAAGTCCTGCATGTCCTTCCCTGCTGAGGGCCATTTTTGGGCAGTGCCTGTTGAGGCTGACTGCAGAAGTTTTGCTTCTCACTTGTTGGAGCCTAGAAAACCTCCCAAGCTGGATAGAGGCCTTCTCCACCACTTATCTCTGTTTTGGCAACACAAAAGCTCAGAGGTTCTAGAGATATTGATCAGCATTTTTGTTTCATGTCAGGAGTTTTTGCTCTTTTTGCTGCCATAGAATGAATTAAATTGTCCCACTTCAGGTTGGAGTCACCTGTTTGGACTGGGGGGTCATGGCAAGGGATCCTTTTCCAGAGGATCCTTCTCCTCCCATGCAATGGAAAGGAGACTGAGCACCAGCTGCTGCCCTCGGCCTGGCTTGCAGAAAGCATCTGGAGAATCTCATTAGGTCTTGAGTATCAAACTAAGACTTGATTCCCTCTCTACTGATGAATTAATGAGAAAATTGCTCATTGAATCTCTTGTGGTGATAAGCTTTCATGTGCTTGAGTAATTGTAGCAAATTTTCCATTGTGACAATTGTTTATTTTTTAGTTTGAGGGAATACAAGGTAACAGTCTGCATTTTGAAAAGCAGCGTTGCTTTTGTTGTGTGACTAAAGCAGTGTAAATAATTGAATTTTTTTTATATATATATATGACTGCCAAAGCAAGATATCAAGTGTTGGTTCGGTGCAGTATTTACATTTTGAAATTAGTTTAGAACCACTTTATTGTTTTTCTGACTAAGTGGAAAAGAAAAAATAGAAAAGAAAACCTGAAACAATTTGAAAAATTTCTAGACACTGAAAGAAGAGTGAGGAAATGGCCAGATAAATAAAAAAGATTAGGGATTGTACTGCTTCTTTCCTTAAATAGATTTAATTCAGAGTATCTCTAATCAGAAGTTGTGTTCTGCTTTAGGGGCTGACTCTTCATCTTTCTCCCTAAAGTAGAGCTGTGGTAAGATTTGGCTGGAAGGGAGAGTGCCTTCCAATAGCTCTTCAATTTTACATCTTGAATAAATAAACAAGAGAGCAGAGATGAGACATCAGGGTTTTTCTGGCTCACTTTTTATGAGACAGCAAAATACCCCAGTCCATTGCTCCCAGTCTCCATGGGTAAGGCTGGGTGGGGTTTGAGAAAGCCCCCAAGCCTGCCAGACAGGGAGCAGATGGACAAGACAGGTCTAAAATCTCTGAGGCTGAGTACATGGCTCTGCTCTGAGCTGGTGGGAGCACTTGCTGGTCATCCAGAACTTATTATATGTGAAAAGGAGGTTTTAACTAACAAAGGATGTGTATCACAAAAGCAGCTTTGGGTAAACACCAACCCTCTGGATGGGAAGTACTCTGGCAGATTTTTCTTTCTTGCAGAAGAAAGCTGAATCCCTGCCCCTAACTCTCAGAGCAGTGTGAAAGACAAAGGTTTTCTGCTCTTCTGCTCTCTTTGAACTCCAGGTTTGACCTGGAGCTTCTCTCTGAGTTTTGGGGGAGGCCAAGGCTGCACCCACCCCTGCTCATCCCTTCAGGAAGAAGCAGGAGCCCAGAGGGAGGGAAGGCACAGCTTTGACAAACCCCTGTTTGTCTGCAGTGCTGTTGGGTTTTGCTGACTCCAATCATCTCAAGGCCTCTGCTAATTTAATGAGCACATTTCACTCATCAGTGTGACAGTTTTCCACGTCAGACACCAATACCCCTCCTTTAGCACGCATCTGCAGCAGTTATTCTGCTGCCCTTGGAGAAGCTCAGACTGAAATATTACTTTGGCAGATGCTTTTAGGTTTTGGTTTTTGGGTGGGTTGGTTTATTTTTTTTGGTTTTTTTTAACAAAACCTTCGTATTACAAATGTGTTTATTTTAGCAATAACATCTGCTTTTGTCATTTTTATGTAAACTCAGCTCAGCCTTGCACAGCACCACTGTTCTCTTCCAGACAAAGCAGCATCATCTCTCAGCAGTGGAGCTCTGTGTGACCTAACAGCAGTCACTGAATCCAGCAGCTGTGAAAACTGTGCCTAATTGTGCATTTTTCATTGCAGGGGTGGCTGGATGGGGATTGTAGTGGTATTCCCATGTGGACAAATTGGTTTTAAAGTAGCAGGACTGGCAGTAAATGAGGTGGGGTTGTGCTTGGAGATGTTTAGTGAAATATAGACTTGTGTAAAAACCAAAACCTCACACACCTCTGGTAGGAACTCACCTCTCAAAGCAGAACACAGCTTCTGACTAGAGACACTCTGAGTTAATTCTATTTAAGGAAAGAATTTGGTAGGACCCAAATCTGAGTAAATTTGAAAGAGAGGCTGAGATCTGATTGGGTTTGGCCAGGTTTGGTGGCAGGAGGGGTCTACAGGAGTGGCTGCTGGGAGAAGCTGCCAGAAGCTTCCCCTGTGTCTGACAGAGCCAATGCCAGAGGCTCCAGGACAGCTCAGCTGGCCAAGGCCAAACCCATCAGAGAAGGAGGCATCAACAAAAACATGGTGGTTTGGGAAGGAGGGAGGGAATGTGGGACTGAAACAGCCTGGGAAAAGGGGAGTCATGGGTAGGAAGGTGGATTTGAGGCTTGTTTTTATTTCTCATCATTCTGCTCTGCTGTGGTAATAGATTGAAGTGATTGCCCCAAGTCTCTCTTGCCTCTGGCAGTAACTGGGGAGTGGCCTCTCCCTGCCCTGCCCTTCATTTTGTCTCCCCTGTCCAGCTGAGAAGAGCTTTGGGGATGGAAGAGCTTTGGTGGGCACCTGGCATCCAGCCAGGCTGGCCCCACCACACCAAGGGTTTGGGTTTTTTTTTATTTTTTAGCAGCCCAAAGCATTCCAAAGCCTTGTGGTGCCTGTTGAAGCTGCAGCCCAGTTTTGTGACATCTTTTCATGCTGTTTCCCAGCTCAGTGGATGATCTCTTGCTGTCAAATCTTAGAGCCCCAGCTTTCTGCCAGCAGAAATAGAATAGGGTGCAAAACACTTAGGATTTTGATGGCCCTTCATGTGGAATAGAAAATGTAGATTCATTTCATAGCTGACAAAGAGCTGATTATTTACGAAGAACGTCCAAGAATCTTTTTTTTACCATTATGGATGACTTTCCTTGTATTTGCACATAGTTCTTTTTTGAATCATGACAAAGTGAGATTAAACAAACAGCCCCTGAGATCTGTCATTTTCTTTCCAATGATTTGCATAGGATGGTGCCCATAAATTATGGAGGCAGTTACTGGATAGTGTGAATGCACAAGTACTTTGTGGTACAATTTTGAGAAGCATCCTGTGTATTATAACTGCACAAGATAATGATGCTATTCTATAAAAAAAGCTGCTAAAACATTTTCAGGACACTAAACCTTTAGGCAAGGGTGCTAGTTTCTTTCTTTTTTAACATAAAATTGACAAGTTTTATGCTGGATTATATAACACCCTGCCTATCTTCTTACTTATTTAAACATCAAAATTACAAAAATCCTCACTGTTCTAGACACTCTCCTTTGTTTGTAAATCCTCCTGTAAATGGGCAGCTTGGGAAAGACACTATAAGAAAAGGAGGCTTAATTCTGTTCTGCTGCAAAGACTCCTTATTTATGGCTGCTTTTATTTGATATGTTTGCCTTCAGTACCTCTTGAGGAGGATAGAGGAAGGGGGCAAAGCAGCATCTCCCAAAGTGAGAAAGTGTGGATGTGCACATGGCCAGGCTTGTCCAACTCCTTGTTCTCTGTGGCACAGGAATATTCTCTGCTGCCCTCTGCACCTTCCCTCACCTGGCGGTGCCAGGACCCATTTTAGAGTGCAGAGCTGGAATCTCCACATAATTGTCCTTTGCTCTTCCCTAATTTCTTGTCTTAGTGTATAGTCCAGAGAGGGATGTTCAGAGCAAGGTCCTAGACTCTCTCCTGGGTAACTCAGTGCTAGAAGTTTACCTTTGGCTGAACAGATCTTGCCCTCAGTTATTCAAATATCCTCAAGGGTTTGGGGTCTGCCACTGCAGGCACAAGACTTCTGCCATTCTTTAGGTAAAATCACTCACTCAAATTCCCAGCTTTTTCATTTTTTGTTTTGTTATCTGTTTACCCCTGCCCAAATAAAGAAGATATACTTCTAATATTTTTATTTGAAATTCGGTGTTCTGGTGGCCACAGCTGGGCAGACCTCAGTGCTCTCAAGGATAGGTTTTCTAAATGAAGTACTTAAAATCATAAAGGATAAATGTATGAAACCTGAAACCAGTATCAATTACCCAGCCTTTGTTCTTCTCTAGAAATATTTCTCTTATTACATTTTGAATTATGATTCCTGTAACAAATTCTAAAGCATATCTATTGACTCAAGTGGAGAGAATGCTCAAAGTGTCATTAAGTCTGCCGTGACTCTTTCTGTCAATATTTCATATTTGGGTAAGTGCAACTCAAACCATGGCAATCTGGGGGAAGGTAGTGCTCGTATGGCCCTACCACAGCTTTGCCTCCACAGCTTTCCTGTAATCCTGCTCACTTCTTGCCTTGCATTCCCCACATTCACATAGAATTCTTCCATGGGGGTTTCAGGCACTACGCCCTGCTAGATGTGTGGCAAGATTCAGAAGCTGCAAATCCATGAAACCAATCTACTTGGTGATCTTCCAGTAAATAACACCTGGGTTTATGCTTTGTGCAGCTTTGTGATGGATCATAATTCGGATTTAGAGCTGGTTGCCAGCCTGGTGGGCAGAGGGGTAAATCTGCTCCCCTTGGGAGCCCCCAGCCTGGCAGCACCTCACCTGTGTGTCCTGCTCAGAGCCTGGCAGGGAGAGGATGCTCCAGTGATTCCTTGCTCCTGGTAGCTGTGACTGTTTTAAGGAACTAGCAGGCTTCCTTTACTTGCCAAACATTTTGCTTCCATCATACTTCTGGCAGTGATAGGTATATTAATTATCATTTTTATCATGTAATAGGCTATAGCTATAAAAATATCAAATTGTGAGCACATCTGCAGACTAGCTTTAACTTTTAGTGCTTTTCTGTATATAGATATATATTATTTCTTTATTGGCAATATGAAATCATTCTAGTTGAAGAGTTAAATATCTGGATTTTATTAATTTTTCCCCTTCTACCAGAACCACGCCAACATCACAACATCTTGCCCAGCTCTCAGTAAACGAAGGTCTTTTCTCCTAATAAGTCTCATATGAAAGAGTGGAGGATATAAAGATTCCATCTGTACGCTTTCCCATAACCTAATTTATATTTCTTAATTTTTCAAGGAGGGAAACTTCCTCACCTGTGAGGAGAAAAAGAGAGGTAGACTATGAAACATTGCCCTTAATGGAAGCAATGAAAGTGTTCTGTGAGTTGGGATGTTAGAGCAAGTCTGCTGGGAAATGGATTAGTAGGCCAGGAGAGGCTATTGTGATCAAAGTGCATAGTAAATTAATTTACCTCACACTCCAGCAATTTATCACATAGATATCACCTCTACATGTGTAAAGATATATGAGTATGGATGTGATACTGCTCTAGTGCTTATATCTTATTCCTGAACCTAAATAATTTAACACTCCTGCTTTAACCTTATTGAAATATTAAAGCCCTGCCATTCCTTAGATTTGGTTTTGTTACAACTGTTACCTTACATTTTTGTGTCATTATGACACCCTTCAGTAACTGCAGCCCAGACAGGTCTTTGGCTGAACAGAAAGCAAAGCTGTTTTGGGCTGGTAAATGCAAAGACATTTCATGAAGAACAAGAATACACTTTGTAAAGTAGGAGGAATGACAGATTCACTGACATCAGGAGCCTTTTTAAAAAGAACTTTTTCATTTGCTCTCCCTTGCAACTTTTGGCTCGTAGTCATTTCCCTTCTCTAGAGCAGTTCTGGGTGCTTTTTCAAGTTGCACTTGCTATGCTGCACAATTAGACTTGGCTGGTAAACAGTTCATTAAAAATATCTACTTCAAAGCAAGATGAAAGGCAGCTTTGAGAGGTTTTGTTGGAGAATGGAGCAAAGTAAAGATCCACCTATTGTTGAAGGGCCTGGAGTGCCTAGAGTGGAGGTGGTGCAGTGAAGTTGGGTGTGGAGAATTCACAATTATGTCCTGGCCTGAATTAAGAGAGGGGAGAGTTTTTCTCTGCTACTCTTGGCCCAGGGCAGCACCCTGACAAGGGGCTTTGCTCTCTCGGTGCCTTTGACCAAAACCTGCCTTGTCCCTCAGCGATTCTTTCCCATCAAAACCCCGAGAGGCTCCTCCTCAGAAGGTTTCAGCTGTACATAATGTGTGCTGCCAGCTTACCCAAAAATTCCCCTCAAAAAGTCCCCATTACCTCTGTGCCTGTGCTCAGTTCAGTGAGGGTGAGCTGGTCCCTGCTCCTCCTGGAGCTGGCACAGGGCTGCAGAGAGAGAGGATCCTCCCCTCTCCTGCCATTCCACAACCTCTTTCCAGTGATTCCTTGGCTCCTGTCTGCAGAGCCACCAGTTTCTTAGAATCCCTTTATTTCCTGTATTCCTCTAATTAATTACTTATCTCCAGGTCTTTAAAAAAATCTGTTAATTGGTGTATGTAGCTGTCTGTTTCCCCTAAAGTCTGAAACCATTTTATGCACATCTTATCTAAGCGTGCAATCAGCTAAATTAATACTAATTACAGTTTTAGAGGCGCTCTTGAATTGGTTTTCTGAAGGGAGAAAAGTTTTCTTGATGTTTATTTACAAGTAGAGGTCATGAATATCCCTGTATTAATTTTTTTTGATCACTAACACCTGATAACTCAGATTTCTTCTTCCTAAAGTACTTTTGGTTCAATTAATTTGTCCTTACTGCTGGATCTAACACACATGCTGCTGTAGTAAATCACCTGCTAATGAAAGCACATCTTCTTAAATCAGTTCAGACTTGCCTTGTTAGACTTCTGTTTGAGGGAAAAAATGCACTTAAAAATACTTTCAGAAAATGCAAATAAAAAATAGTTACTCAGATAATTAATTTTAGTTTAATTTTTCAAATTAAATACTGTGACCCTTATTTCTTTTTTTTTTTTGAGTGAATTTGACCATCATCTGCATTTTTCTCCATAATTTTTAGCACAGAATTATTATTGTTTGTTGTAGGTCTCAGAACCTGTACTATCAGCGTGAAAACATGACCCAAGGAAACTATGAAGTGTTCTCAAAACCTCATGGAAAGATGAGCTGGTGCAAATATTCTAACTCAGACTCCAAAACTGCCCAAGAAACAGGGGATGGAAGAAGTTGATTGCCTTGTATAGGAGAAAATCTTTCCAAAACAAGCAGTTGGCTCTCAGTTGAGCTTTTATCCTTTTACTCCATCAGCACAATGCAGGCACCAAGCAAGACCACGTTGGTTCAGTGGCATTTGACCAGAATTGCCCTAAAGAGTCAGGGCAGTAGGTAACTGCTCCAGGGTTCTACAGAAAAGCAGCTTTAGACCCTCTACCAAATAAAATTCACTGATGGCTCATGTGGGGGATTTCAGATGAGCCAAATGAGCTATTAGAGAAAGGAGTGAAGGCTTAATCAGGACACTTCACCTTAACCAGGGCAAAATGAATCTCTTCCACTGAGGCAGAAAATGTGTCATTGTTCAGGTCCTCAAGAGGGAGTGTGGTGTGTGACTGGGTCTGCAGGGGGCAAAGAAGTGTTTGGGTGATCAAAAAGGGAGAAGGATACAGTGATCTTGAATAAAGAGGCCTGAATATCTTAAAGAAGTAATAAATTATCTTTAATAATTTCACCCTGCCTGGAACTTGAGTATAATCTTCAGCTTGTGTCTTCCTGGCTGTGTCTGAATAGTGCTGCATGAGCCATCTAAGATGCAGCTGTTGAAGTTTGTATGTGCAGCCAGAAGTCTTATTAAGGTTCTTTCATGCTCTGATTATTTCCACCTCATTTTGTTCTTCATACATTTTGTTATACTGTGCTGGTGTCTGTCCTTATAGCCTGTCCCTTATCTTCCCTCTTCCCTGATATCCCCTTTGCTATTGTGTCAGTTGTAAACCTGTTTTGCTGTTTTAGTAGCACTGTTTTTTGTGTGTTCCCAGCAGATTTGTTTCCTGTTTGTTGTGTTGCACTTGCTTTCCTGTGTGCCTTGCACTGGGCAGGTTTTCGTGCTGCTCCTTCCCACAGAACTTTCTGCACCCTTGCCAAGCACCCAGGCCCTTTGGCATCAGCTGCTGTTGGGGTAGGGGATTAGGTGTAGTAATTGGTCTGATATTCTGTAATCATTTATCTATTACTGCAGAAAGAAAGATTATCCAAAAAAAGCCTATCTTCAAAAGCCTGTACTTAGGATAACAGATGAATTATTCTTAAACTCAAGTGACTTCATCTGTTCTCCAAAGACATCTCCTGGGGCAGAGTGCTTTAGGTACCCAGGTGCAGTTTGTGCTTTCTGTGGATTTCAGCCGTGAGTTTTCAGGCATTTGGTTTAAAAGTTACATCAGGGTTTCATTTCACTGGGCCTTAATTTTCTCAATATTCCCCCTCTCATAAAATGATTCTAGGCATGTCCACACAGTGCAAAGGAGCACAGAGGTGTCCTCCTTGGAGCCTGCAGCCAGCACAGAGCCAGCACAGGGGCATCAGGACACACAAATTAACACTCAGTGTGTTAATTTGGTACCCTGCTTCCCAGGCTGGGTACTTTGTGTTGCTTCAGTATCACATGTGTTGATTGCAAAGCTGCTCTCTGCACTCAGGTCGTCAGAATAGCCTATTTTTAAGCCATTATAGCATCCTAGGGGCTCATAAGACCAAAATTCAGTATTTTAAGTATTACCTTAATTGCACACATTTGTGCTCATGCTATGTTTCTCAGATTTTGTTAATGGACTAAATTATCAGCAAAAATTGTTAGAAGGTGTAGCTAAAATTTGATATTGATTGACTCACTTATGCCTGTGGGTATGCTTAATATGGAGTGCCCTGGTTTATTAATCTGAGCCAAATTTTACTCTCTGAAAGAAGGAAGATGTTATTAAATTGAAATATATGTGTACAGCCAGGCTATTGCCCTACAAACTGTGGTGATAAACCTCAGGCTTAGGTACTCCTGAAAATATCCCCTATAGAGAAGGACATGTATTTGTGTATAATAACTCAGGGACTTAGAACAGGATTTGTGCTGGTGTTTGTAGCCTGTGCCCTGGCAGCAGTCAGCAAACTCTTAATTAGCCTCTAAACCCAACTTTAGGGCCTCAAGGGTGACCTTCAGTACAGGGGAGCAATGAGACACTTTTAATTTGCTAATTACTGCATGGGGCTAATGGGTGACATCAATTCCACAAAAACTATTCTTGCTCCTCTTGGGTTCCTTGGACTCCTTTGTGTGTATTGATTGCATCTCTGCCCTGAAAAATGTATAGGTAGTGTGAAATAAAGCGATCTTACCCTGAGGGGCTGTGAGATCAACACTGTCACTGTGTACAGGGTGATTTAAATATGATATTCCAAACAGAGGGCAAGGTACTGAGCTCATCTCCGCTGAAATAATTATTAACTGTGCTCTGTTTTTAAGGAAATAAATGTGAAATAGGGATTTTCTTCAGAGCTGAAGGGCTTAAATTGCTCCAGTGAGCAGCAGACGTTGTGCCATCAGTTAAGAGCAGCAGCTGAGGTCACTGGAGAAGAGGACATTGAGGGGAGAGCACAGAGCTGTCTAAAACTTCCTCACAAGGGAAAAAGGAGAGTCAGGCACTGAACCCTGCTCTCTGTGATCAGTGACAGGAGCCAGGGAACAGCTGGAGCTGTGCCAGGGCAGGTTTAGGTTGGATATCAGGGAAAGGCTCTTCCCCCAGAAGTGCTGGGGCACTGCCCAGGCTCCCCAGGGAATGGGCACAGCCCGAGGGCTGCCAGAGCTCCAGGAGCCTTTGGCAGCACTCTTAGACACAGGGTGGGGTTGCTGGGATGTCCTGGGCAGGGCCAGGAGTTTTCTGTCTCCACCTGAGTAGCTCAGCTGCTGGTTTGTGTGTCCCCAGGGTGTCCCCTCTCACTGCCCCCCAGCCCAAGTGGCTCAGGGCAGGTGCAGAGCCAGCAGCTTCTGGGCTTCACACCTTGCTGCTGCCATGGATCTGGGACCTGGGGCTGGCTTCAGAGGCCACACCATGAGTTATTTCCTTGGCCACACCATGAGTTATTTCCTTGGCCACACCATGAGTTATTTCCTTTGCACACTAGCAAGCAGGACGCTGCTTCTCCTCTAGTTTTCTACACCTCTTGTTAACATAGCTCAAGCTTGTGTAGTGACCTGGAACCAAGTAATTGCTGTGCATTAAAGTACATATACTTACTGGTGTAAAATGCAAGTAATTGTGCCACGTAGCAATCATACCAATCCAAAAATTGCTCGTAAAATCAATTTGGCAGGTGATGTCTTTAATGCTTTTCACCAGTGTTGCATTATGAAGAATGGTAAAGAAGTGCTTGGTCTTTCCATGTCATCTGCTAATATTTGTCCTTTCCTGTGTCTCTCCCCATTATTTGTCCCTGCTGGAAAGTGTTTAAATTGGTTAAGTGTCCTTGATTCCCCTTGCTACTTTTGCTCTTTTCCCCACTTTGTCTTTTCTAGGCTGAGTATCTTACATCATACTGAAAAAAAGCAAAACTTTTAAATATATTCTTTCTGTACTATTTTTTTTCAAAACTATTGTGTTTCTAGCTTCCAAAGTGTCAGATGTTATGGCTGAACTATCTTTTTTTTTTTCCAATCTGACATTGTTTACTTTAGAAATAGCTTGGAGAAGGTAGAGCTGACATATGACTTCATATGACTTCAGTGGAATTGCATCTGTTTTGTTAACTTTCGTATCATTTAATGATTTTTCCCCTTTAAAAAGAAAAAAATCAAACCACAAAAAGCAACTCAAAAAAAAAATCAATTGAAATGCAGTTCAGCAAATGAAAATAACAGTTAATGTTGGCCTTCAAAGTGAAGCAGGGGGAGTTAATGCTGGTATTCCCTCCAGAGCCTAGTGCTATTTTTTTTCCTTTGATAATACCAACAAAGTGGAAGCAGCTTGGGCAGATTTGTGTGGGGAGGTGTAAAAATTGTGGGAGTGTGGAAACAGCAAAATAAATTTATCTTCATCCCACTACAGTGTGTCATTGCAGCTGTTTATCTCAGTGGTTGCTCCACAGAAAATGCCAGAGCAGAGACATTTGCTCTGCTGCCTCGAACTGGCTGCAGCACTGGGGTGTTTGCAGGTGATGGGCCAGCAAGGAAAAATGAGCCTGGATGCTGCCCATGTGCCTCGGACAGAGGTCTTGCTTCTTCACCAGAAAATAAAATCCTGCTGCCAGGAGCTGTGCCTGTGCACTGCAAAAAAAAGGGAAAAGCCTCTGAGGAGGCACTTGAGGTTGGAGGGTGTTCTTTCCTCTCAGATTTGAAAAGCCACATCCTGTAAAGGTTTTTTCCCTGTGTCTCCATTTCTGAAGGGAGCAATGGGACAAACGCTGGGAAGGATTCTCCTGGATTTCTCAGCTGGGAAAGTGCCACAGTGAGTCACTTGTAAAAGTGAGAGGTGACTCCAGGAGTGTTGCTGTTGTTGACTGTTGAGGGGAGAGCTCCAGCATCATTGATGAACCACAATTCCTGCTTTTGCAGGGTTGTGGTTTTTTAGCTCCAGTATAAGTTAAAACTGCTATTTTTCCAGAATTTCCATGCCACTTGAGTTGTTGCATTGCCAGAATGACCTCACCATCTGCTCCCAGGTTCTCATCATACCTGGCCAGAGACAGGTGTGACTCTGGGTAGAAAGGAGAGAGGAGACTTTGGACAATTAAATAAAGATGGGTTCTTTGATGTTTATTAAAGCATAGTAAATCTCATATTTAAATAGAAAAATAACTCTTTAGAAATGCAGTTTTTTCCCTAAAGTTCATCTGCTGCTATATGTGATTCTGGTGCTCCTATACTTAGAAATGCTTAACATAAATTATGACCTAATTAACATTTGCATGGTAATCTAGACTTCCTACAGCTTATTCTCCTAATTAACACATGACAAATGATCAAGAATTAATATTTCATTGAAACATAACTTGTCCAAGAAAACCCATTAATGCTGCGGAAAACATTTCATCGCTTTATAGTTTTATAGCTAAAAAGTGTTCTGTTACAGTTGAGGCTATTAAATAATTTTGTCATTAAAATTATTTGTTATTAGAAAAATTACTGCAATAAGGATGAGTAGAGGCATTACAATTTTATTTTCTCAAGTTGTATAATAAATAGATGAATACATGTCCTAACCTGGGATAATTAGGGCTAGGGGGAGTTTGGGTTGCTCTGGCATTGCTCACTGCGCCACAGGGAGCTGCAGCCAGGGAAGTGCAAACCCCAGGTGCTGTCCCCTGTGTTTCTCTGCAGTGTGGCAGTGCCCAGGGGCAGTGCTGGGAGCAGAGCTCAGGCCAGGCCAAGCACACACAGGCACCAGCCTGGGGCCTCATTCACTCTGTATTTCATGTTTGCCCCTCCTGAAGGCTGCAAAACACCCCTGTGTTTATCCCTGCTGCAGTGGGGCCAGCCTTTGAGCCTCTGTCCTCACCTTTCCCAGGGGGATGTGTCGCCTTCTTGAAGGATATGAGGGTCTGAGCTCTGATTTATGTACAGCTGAAACAGAGAGCTAACACTTCAGGACAAAATACTTTCTTTAGATCTACAGGAAGAGAGCCTGATGACTTTAGCAAATGTGTATAGGCTTAGGATAATTAACACTTAAATAATAATTAGCTGCCAACTCATATAACCAAGAAACTGAAGTTCTAAATCAAGGTTGTAATTAGGGTTACATGATCAATGCAGTACGAAAATCCAATGAGCTAATTCCTTGAGTTCACAGTGATTAAGAACTGGCCATTTTTGCTGTCTTTTTCCATTTCTATTTCTGGGCACTGCTTACCCAAAATTTGAATAGAGCTGTGTTTCCTTGGGCTGAAATAGTAAGTTTGGCTACACTTACAAAACTCCAAAAATTAAAAATAATCAAATTAAAACGAATTTTCTTCTGCTTGAATCCCATGTAGATAGCATAACTAAAATAAAAAGTACCTTTTTTCAGGAATGTAAATCCCATCTCTGTTGTTTGGCCATCAGATACATCTCTACAGGCACTACTCACTCCATTTCTTTTAGATAATATGTCATCATTTGTTCACTGAGCAATAAATCCTTGGTGATTAATCAATCAATGCCTATCGGTTTCAGAAGGAATCTCAGCTGCTGCTGAAATCCAGGCTCTGCTCTCTAAGGAAAGAGCAGAAAACACACATATTAGACTAACATTTGCTTTGTTTTAGTCAAATTAATTTTGCCTTGCCTGAAGCTGAGAAGGAACATAATCATATAGAGAGTGTGTAATAAATCCTGCCTGACATCTGGTATTTCCTTATGAGCTCCTGAGAAGGAGGGGACACGGTGTTCAGGGACAAAGGCCTGGTACTGCTCAAGCACCAGCTGAACTGCAACATTTTGGATTTGCTTTTGTGCTCGAGCTGTGTGTGCTTTTCCTGGAAAGAGCTCCTGACTCAGTTTTGTTGCACATGGCTGCTTGGCACAACTCTCAGATGCAGCGCACAGACACCAAGCTGAAAACTCTTGGATTGTCAGTCAGCTCATCTCCAAGGTGTGAGGTCAATGTTTGAGGGCTGAGCCTTATCGTTTTATAAAACCCTAAACACTTCTCTAATTCTAAATTACCCATACCCTTTTTAATTCAACCAACAGTAAAGTTATTTTGGTCTATATTTTCAGTTCTGGGGTTATGAATATCTATCTCAGCAGTTCAGCATGCCCAGACTTGTACAAACTGTGGTCATGATGTGATTGATCAGGTTGGGGAGTCTATTTTCTCCCCCAGCAAGGGGAGGTCCTTAAAAACACAGGCCAAGATAATGGGGGATTTTGGACAAAAGGGAAAGACTAGGTTTGTATCTGAATGGTGACATTATGTCATCCTAGCTGTCAAATGAGTACAGGAATGCTGAGGATCCTTGAGCATCATCCTGCCATTGCCTTTTCAGGAGAGGCCTAAGTGAGCACTGGGTGTCACTCAATTTTTGCCTTAATATTGCAATGAACTGAATGTTGCAAGTTGTGCCTTTGACTTTCTTGTTAGAAGAGTTCCCTTTGTCCAGCATGGGAGTGCAAATGGAAATTGGTAATATTGATCCACCAGCAGTGATGTATTTTACAGCTGAGTGTGAAACATACCATCCCTTTGAAGCTCCCTTTCTTACTTGGCTATTTTTTCCTTTGTTCTAGTTATTTGTTATGGTCTGGGATTGAATCCCACAATGCAAAGAGAACTGAATGAAAAAACCCTTCAGAAATATAGCAGTTCATGCCTGTTTACAATCTTCTGTTCTACACTAGAGATACTCAAACACATGTGACCCTGAAAAAAGGCTTTTGATTCACTGTGACATGTGTGTCTGCCTCATGCAGGTGCCATCATAGCATTTGCCCTCTACTGTACAGCTGGAGGAGAAAAGTAATAACACAAAATTTCATGTCAGTCACTTCAACTGTAGGTGACCTTTCAGTGCTCCCAAAACCCAGATGTGTGTATTTTTTTCATGAACTTCATAGAAAACAATAAAAGATTGTTTGTATAGAAGAGTAATGAAGCTGATGAAGGGACTAAAGCACAAATCATACGAGGAGTGGTTGGGGGTGTTTATCCTGGAGAGGAGGAGGCTCAGGGGACCTCACACAGCTCCTAAAGGAAAGTTGTAGCCAGATGGGGCTGGGTCTCCTCTCCCAAGGGACAAGGGACAGGACCAGAGAAAACAGCCTCAGGTTGTGCCAGAGGAGGTTTAGATTGAATATTAGGAAAACTTTCCTCACTGTAAGGGTTGTCAAGTGCTGGAATGGGCTGCCAAGGGAAGTGGTGGGGTCACCATCCCTGGAAATGTCAAAAAAATGTGTGGATGTTGCACTTGAGGGTGTGGTTTTATTGGTGGACGTGGAGCTGCTGGGTTAACTGCCAGTGGCCTGAATTCAAAAGAAAATATCTTGAATGCCTTTGATCTATGACAAAAGGTCAAAAGTCTGAGATGCAGAAGATATTGCACATCACCCATGGGTCTGGGGATGGCAGAAATGTCAGTCAGGCTCCCGGCTATTTTGCAGCAAGAGCGATTTTATGTCTCCTGTGGTCCTAAATCCTCCAAATGAAGAGCATTCTCACTCTTGTGTCCTTTTGTTTCTTCTAACACCTGAAGGGTGACTGTAACTTGGCCTACTGTCTGAAAGGAATTGGGAATGATTAACTCTTGGCTTATATGGTTATTTTGGATTGGAAAGGCTCTGATCTGTATTGGTTACTCAGATTTTTTTTTTCTCCAAAGGCTGGAGAGTCAAATGCCTTAAAATGATTTTATTTCTTTTACACAATAAACAGCAGTGTTTTGTCTCTCTGCATTGTTATACCCTAATTCCATTAGATCTGCAGATAAACCCACAGCCCTGACTGCCTCAGAAAGGGTTTTACTTTCTTCCAGCTGCTTGAAGCAAAACCTATTTGCAAATAAACAGAGAGCTGTTAACTGTATTCCTTAAGAAACTCTGCTCGGTGCGGTGAGGCATCTCCTCCAATTTGTCTGTCTAAATGCAATTAAATGCTGCAAGACTTGCCATAACAAACTGCTGAACTGTCGCTGTCATCTACTGAAAGAGACACCTCAAGTTATTGGGGGCACTGTTCATTTCCTGCTGGCAGATAAGGGATCTGTCCTGCTGTCAGGTGTCAGTGGCTGTCAGCGCCGGGATGTGCCCGGGCTCCAGAGCGTGCACGGAGAGCGCCGGGATGGAGCTTTGGCTCCTGCTGCTGCTTGGCTTTGCTGTTTCAGGGGTGCATTTACATTTTCAGCTTCCCAAGGAGCAGCTTCAGGTTGTAACAAGTGGGGGTAATTCCTCAGGGGAAAGGCAGAGTGGGAGCAGGAATTTGAAGGGGTGATGTTTTGCTTTGGTTGTTTTTGTGAGTGCAGCTCTGCTCCCTGGCCACAGTGAAGGAACAAGCTCTGGTTTTATCATTTGGGGTCTGCCTGCAGGAATTGGCAATCACAATGTAATTTTGGTTCCTCCACTCAGACTTGTGCTTTGTGCTGAGCACCTCCATTTCCACAGACCAGCACAACTTTCAAATGGAGGGAGAGGGAAAAAAATCTCTTTTTTCATTGTTAAGTTAGCTGTAAAAGACGGGACAGTCTTTTCTTGTTGAGCACAGAAGCCTTGCTACCTGAATTTGGTCTCTCTCTAGCTTTGAACTCTCACTTGTTTTACCTTTTTGCCTCTCATTCCTTTTTTTGAAATGAGAAGAGCCCACCACAGGCTGTTATCAGCATTAAGCACTTGGCATAACTTGAGAAAACTCGTGGTAGTTCAGACATTTTCTTTTGGGCTACTGCCTCTCTTATTGATTGCTGTTGCTTTTTCCTCACTTGCTAATTTAGTGGGGAAAACACACACCTTTATTTCCTCCTGCCCTCTGCCACCCAAAGCATCTGGAAGCAGCTGCCCATGTGCCAGGCCATTAAAGAGGGAGAGTGGCTGTGCACTGATGCACACGCACATTTCTTTCTGACACCTTTGGCTCTAGTGCCAAAGGCAACTTTCCAAAAATATTGGAAGGCACAATTTTGGCTGCTGGAGCTGGTATTTACATGTAGAGCTGCACTGTCAGTTTGCTTCATGGCTTGGTGACCTGGGGCTGTCCATCCTCAGAGCCAGCACGAGTGGTGGAGAGAGAGCCTTTCTGCTCCTGCCCCTGGTGAAGGGAATTCTGTGCAGTGACTCATCCAGACACAGAATCAAAATGTTTATGGTGCCTGTGTCTTGGCAAGGCCGTCTGCCGTGCCCCCAACACAAATCCATCAAAGAGATTGTTGCAGAGCAGCCATGTGTATTAACTCTATTTATCAGATAATTAATTTTGGTAGCAGCTCGGGGAAGGGATGACCATAATTTACAGTGCAGCTTTGGGGCCACGTGGAAGGAAGAACAGCTCTGTAGTATTGTGGGCTGCAAATGGAAATTTTAAACACACCTTAGCATCACAATGAATAAACTAAATACATTAGGTAACCTTCTAGCCAGAAGGTCATCTTTGTAACAGGGTAATCCAGTTCATGTCCTGTTTCTGGCAGGGAAGGAATCATTTCCTCCTGTATGTGTTTCTTCAGTAAGAGATGGGGTTTGGGTTTTTGTCTGGGATTTTTTTGGCATTTTAGTATCACCTAAATCTCAAGAGGCACTATTACTGGTTCTCTGGCAGCAGTCATGTTTTAATATTTTTTAAACAATATGGTATTTATAGGCCAGCAAAAAGATTTGAACAATATAAAGCCACACATCCTCCTTAGACTAAGGGATGTGGAAATAAACTGCCCCAGGCAGGGCCTGAACCCTATAAATGTATCATCAGCCCCACTGCTATTTCCTGGGTGCATTTTCGTGCTGAATGCTCTGCCAGGACTGCAAGATGATTTACCTTGGTGTTGCCGTCCTCTGCTAGCAGAGAAGGAGCACACATCACATCATCTGTGTCTCCTCAGAGCACATGGAGTGCTTCTGCCTTCCACTCCCCAGCAGCCCTGCAGAGGCAGGGAGATCATTTATCCTGGGACCTCCTCATTCCCTCAGTGCTGTCAGACTGGGCACTTCCATTTGACAAAAAAACATACAACATGCAAAATTTTGCCTATATTTTTCACAACTGGGGTGACCTCTTTTATCAACAGCTCAACAGAGAGCAGGTAACATCTTTTAAAATTTATTCTCCTTCCCTGAAGTTTTCCTCCATTTTCTACAGTTTCTAGCTGGAGGGGAGAGAACCAAACTGAGCATTCAGTTTTATTTTCCAGTTCAGCATCCCCTGTACTCCTGCAAGCAAAGCGTGGGTCACACTCCAAACACCAGATAAATGGCTTGTTTTTACCTCATCTCTGAGTGAAACAGTCCTGCTCACTTTTTTCCTGCTCTTACAACGTGTTTGCTGTTGTTCCATTTGCAATATTTGTTGCAAGTTCCGCTCTGATGCCCCCCTTGATCCTCTTGGCGATGTCTGTGAGCGGTGCTGTTCTAGTACAAGAGGCAACCAGCAAAATTTCCTTTGCTGCTGCATGACTCTCTGCAGAAATGCCAATTCCTCTAATGTGGTGCATTGTTAGTTTGCCTTTTGTTTTGTCTTGAGTAGCTGCACTGAGTGTTGCGAGCAAGTAAAGGAATCAAAGCTTACGCCAGTTCTTGATTTAGACTGAAAAATTGGCTGTGTCCTGGGAAGTGAGACACTCTTGAAAAATTATATCAGAATCTGAGCTGGTTAGAATGTGAGGTTTCAGGGTTTATCTCTATTTTCTATGTGCTGTTTTTCAACTTTGCAGTAATTTTTTTATGAGTGGTGGTTCAATATTTTGTGAAGTCACCTTTTGTGTTGAATCCTCTCCCATTTTGTTTTCAAAATCATGATTGCCTTGCACTGCCCAGATCACAGCTGCCTTTATCAGAGCAAAGTGTCAGCTTTGAGCCGCAATGAAGGGTTTGACACATGTAGCAAAATCATACATTAAGATATGTCCGTGGGAAAGGACTGCAGGATGTTACTGCCACCGTGTTGGAAGAGATGAGAACAAGGAGAAACATGTAAATTGTAAAACACATCACATTATTTTAATGCCACACTTATAAACCACTCATTTAACTTTTAAAAATGCCTAATTGGGATACATTTTATTCCACAATGTGTTCTTTGAAGTTTGTAACGAATCAGTAGAATTAGTAGAATTTTTTTTTTTTTTGCAAATACCATTGGATCCAAGACCATACAAACAAACAGGGTATCCTAGAAGGGTAAAGGCCTCTCAAGACAATCAGGTCCTTATCAGGAAGTCCATAATACTGATGCTAAACACACTTTCTATTCTTGCCAACTCTTTCTCAACCAACCTCTGTTGGGAAAGAGAGGGAAGGAAGAGCTGTTCTTTCCTAAAGCCCTTTTATGAAGCTCTGAAATCTAAGACACAATCAAGTCCTTATCCTAAGGAAGTGAGTGGTAGATATCAGCCTAAAGAGACTAAAATGAATTATTTATGTGCATAATTTTGAGATTGACAGTGATCAGTCAGAGATGAGATTTATTTAGCTAAGCAGTGTTCCCCCAGAGACAGGAACAAATGGGGCAGCCGGGTTGGGGACCCTCAGCTGGGAGAGAAGATTGAGTGGGACATGGACCAGCCTTGCTGAGGCACAGTGTGGAGGAAAAACAGCCAGTGTGGAGCTGCTCTTCATGCCCTGGAAAACTGGAGTTATGAGCAGGACATTGATTTTGTAGAACATTGCTGCTCTTGACTGCTGCCAGTGAAGGGCTGTGGGTCTATGGGTTGGTTACTCCCATGCCAACAAGCACACAGATTGTCACCAGAACCAGATTGTTACTTCTGCAGAACTGAATGACGTTACAGTGACATAGACAAATACTTTTGCAATTGGTTTGCAACAGGTTTAGCTTGTTTCCAGAGCCACTTCCCCTCAGATTATCTAACATAAAAGATTAATCTTCTCAGCTGCAGTTTCTCCTGGTATCCTATGTCCAAGCCTTCTGCAAGGAATGCAGATTTTAGGATGTAATACTATCATGATGAATGCATGCATAATGTATTAAACCTATTCCTAAGCAAATACTGGCTGATATTTACCAACATTTGCTTTGTATCCAAGCCAGTCTTTTCAGCTCAATTTATATTGATCTTTCAGCCTGATCTCCACCTTTCCCCATCAGGTTTTTTTAACCACTGACCTTTATTTTGTCCTCTGGAGCTGTAGGAGTTACCGAAGTGATGCTATTAGATGCTTGCTCTTTAGAAAGCTGATGGTGTCAGTGGTAGCTTTGACTTCAGGCTCACAGAAACCTCCAAGTGTGTAACTAATATTCCCATATTAATCTCTCAGTCAGTTCCAAGAAGAAGAAGCAGTTAAACCAAAAAATTTGTCACCCCCAAAATGAGAAGAGTGAACAACAGAAGCCTGTTGGTAGAGCAGATATTTCTTCTGCCTTTTAGAGCTTCTTATTTCAAATGACATGGAAACAGCAGCTTTATACTCAGATAAGGAGCACACAGGTTAGAATTCAATGTGGTTGAACACCAGCTTGTGGGGTTGCCAGGAATTTTAGCTGCACCCTGCAGAATGAGAAGGATCTTCTTGACAAGGTAGCCCCTAAATCCCAAGGCTGTATTCCCTGCCTTGCAGGTGGGATTCTCTGGTGTTGGCAAACATCTTCCAGTTTGGCACTTGTGGCTTTCAGGTCTGTATGAAATATTGATGTGCTATGCAAATGGCACTGCCTGGTTACTCTTGGGCACCTGTTGTGGTACAAGGCTTGAATCAGAATTACATGAAGGCTGAGTCACAACCTGTGAAACAAACTCTTCAAAACAATCCCAATTTCTTCAAAGAATCCAGTCCTTTAGGTTGAAGCTGGTGGAAACTCCTAATTCTGACCATTTCCAGAGGGACTGTGCTTTTGTCTGGGTTTGCTGTATCAGGAGAGAGATGAATGCTGGTCAGTGTTTTGTGAGAATATAAAATCCACATCTGGGTTGGCATATTCTGTATTCTTAGACCTACTGCAGAGGAAAGAGCAGGTCACAAAAACCATCCTGCTGGTTTTGAGCTGAGTCTCCCACAATGTAATTATCACGTAACTGATGAAGAACCACACTCTGCAAGCATTATTTTGGTTTTTTTTTATGAAGGGATAATTACATTTTTCTCCTGGGAGCTGAAAATGCTGAGCATGTCACATGTTATGTTCAGTGCTGTAGAGGACTGGCTCTAAAGGTGGCATAAGTATATATCAAGGTTCATTTTAGGTGTAAGAACCCATGGAGACAAGCTAAAAATCATGACTGAGATGATAATCTCAGCCTCACAACTCTCCTGCCTAACTTCTCCATCTTCTTAGGAAACAGGAAGCAGGGTCACACCTACAGACATGTATGTGGGTACAGAAAGAGGCTACCCAAAATCTCACTGGATGTGTCACTCTATTGGTAAACGTTTTATTATTTCAAATCTGGTTCTTGATCTTTGGCTCTTCCCTCAGCCTTTCTAAGCCCTATCTGAAATAATCTGGTTATGTGGTAGTGTTTTGAGTTAAATTTTTGAGTTGTGTTTTCCCCTTGGAAGATGATGGTGGTACTACTATTATTATTATTATTATTATTATTATTATTATTATTATTATTATTATTATAGTTATTTTTATTATTATTTTTCGTGCTATAAATTATTTTCTACCAATCCTGAGGTGTTTTCTTCTTTGGAGCCCTGCAAGATTGATGGGCTTGTTGTCATTTGAGACTAATGCACAACTGTCAGTGCCACTTGCTCACTCAGGGATGAAGAGACCTTTAATAATGAAAAATGGTTAATGACAACAGCTTTTCATGTCTACTATCTGGAATTAAAAATCTCATGAAAGCTTTTACATGCTCTCAAATTGTGGTTCCTTAGTGCCTTTGTACTTTTACGTGCTAGAAATCTAACAACTATCCCCTTCATGCCTGCTGAACTCACAATTGGCTGATGTGGGAATGAAACCACAAAGATGGTTAGAGCTCCTCTAGCACTTGCTTGAAGATTAATTTTCATTTATATTACTTGGTGATTCTAATCTTTGTTTCAATTACAGTTACATGTTGATAATGTGATATCTGGGTAGGGATATAAACCAGAATTTATGTATATGTAAATTTGGTAGGTAGATCTACCTCTTTAATCTGATGCAGAAGTATTTCCATGGGTATTGGTTGTGTATGAAAGCTGATTTCTGCAGAATTTGCAATGCCAATTTCTGCATGGTATCACAATGCAGGTTTTTGGTCACCTCTCAGTCTGAACACAAAGTTATTTGTTGTGCCATGATGCTGCATGCTCTCAGCCCCTTTTCCCTGGCCTGGCATATTTAGAGCCAGGCACCAGCAGAAGTTCTCTGGTGCCTCTGTCAGTGCAGAGCAGTGGCTGGGACCAGCCTGACCAGAGGTGCAGGATGCTTCTGGATTCACTCTTGGATCTATTGGAGGGCTGGGGTGCAGCATCCAGTGGCTCTGCTGGATTAGCACATGGAAAGAGATTCCCCCTTTTCCAGAATGAGAATTCATTCCACTCAGCCCCAAAGGGTCCATGACCTGCCCTAAAAATAAACCCCTGGTGTATGGGAGGTTTAGTGCAAAATCATTTTAGGATATTTTTCAGGAGAGCACCAATATACACCTGGTAGTAAGTTAGAGCAGATATTTAGTTGAAGCAAAAGAGAAAATTACCACAGGTAACTTTAAACACACTAAACTTTTCTCATGTTGAAGTATTAGTGTGGATTAAGCATTCCAAGGAGTCTGCAGATATTTGGATGGCACTCACAATTTCCTTGGGATTTTCCTGTCTGCACTGGAGATGTGCCCAGTGAGTGCCATTAAATATTTACACCACCACAAACTACTGCACAGATGCAGTGCTCGCCATTAACATCTCAGAATTTGTCTGCAGGTGCTTCCTTCTCCCCACAGTTATTTGCTAATTCAGGCACAAGCACAAAAAAGTGGCGAGCAGGCCAAATGGTGTTTCAAACAACTAACAGTTGGGGGAAGACTGAGGACATTCATTCACTAATTGTGTCAGTGTAGGATGTGAATTTAGGCAACCACCAGAGTCTCACCAGTCATGTTCAAACAAAAATAACGCTAGGCGTAAAAAGTGACTTTAAAGCTATTAAGTGATGTGTCCTTTCATAGTTTCTTCTCACTCTGGATTCGTAGTTAATGTGCTTGTGGTGAAAATGATCTTTCTTTTAAGTTGCAGTTATTTTTGTGCTTAAAGGGTACAGCTTAATAAAACACAGCTTCTCTTTGAAATGTCTCTTGTCAAAACTAAACATCAGAAATTTTCAAACAAACGTCAGATGAACTCACTGTAATTGGCACCAGTGTGTTGAATATAAAATGCATTACTCTTGTAGGCAGGATTTGTTTCACTTCAACCCAATACCTTGAAATGAGTGTACTCTGCACGCTGAAAATGTTTGGTGGCAAGAAAAGTGATGAATGAACGTGACTGGTGGCAATAATTAAAATGTGTAAGTGTGCATTCATTGTGCTGCTGTGTAAACTTTGTTCAGGCTGAATAGAATCAATTTGCATATATTTGGCTGAGCACTGATAAGTTTCAAGATTTTGTCATGTATTACTGCTTGTTTAGTAATTCATATATTTAAGCAGCTGTTAGTACCTCTGGTTCTATGGACCAGGTAAGAACTGGTCCATGGTGGGAGAGCTCAGGTCCATCTGCACTGCCCTGACAAGTGCACCCCTAAGTGGGAATGGGGTATGGAAATAGTGGTAGAGGAAGAGGATGTGGCTAAGAAAAGGCTAAAAGAATCATAACAGAATCATAGTGGGGAAAAAAAGCAAAATACATCAAACTAACACGTAGAGAAAAGAAGAAATAGCACCCTAGAGGCCGGGACATAAGAACTGAAATGAAACTGCTATAAAGTATCACATCTGGAATACCCCTAATGACCAGCCCAAAAAGTAGAAATGAGGCTTCAAGGAAGACCAGTGTTGGTATGGAAAAGGAGAAGCAGAAAGAAAAACACATTGTCCTGAAAAGGAAAGCCATGGCATGAACACCTTCAAATATTTCTCCAGTTGTAACTCAGGGATGAGACCATCTGTCCCCTCAGAAAGCAGAGTTAGGGGTTTTGATGATTTTGTTTGGGATTTTTTTGTCTGAGAGGGGATGGAGGGAAATATGTGGACGCAATGCAGTAAATACAGTGAGGCATGAGTGAAAATTTCCTGTCGAGTAAAGGACAGAGTATTTTGGTGGGAGGGGGTGTTAAGGTTTCTTTGCTGTGTGTTTGTTTGTGGTTTTGGAAAGTTGCAATCTCAGTTGCTGTGCATTTGGAGGCACAGCTGATGTGGGGAAGGCAGAGCAGAAATTCCCATTCTGCCCCCTCTGCTCGTGCACTGTTGTTGCTGTGCTGCCCAGGAGAAATCTGTGCTGTGCCCGGGGTGTGGAGAGGCACCTCAGGAGAGCTGGGCTCTCTGTAAGGGCCACACACTAAAGCTCAGTGAATTCCACCCCTGTGCAGCTCATCACTTGGTTCTCTCAGAGTAATGCAGATTATGTGTGTTAAAAACCTCCTCCTGACAGTGCTGTTTAGAAATATGTCAGCTGCTGGCATCAATGTTTGAAGTCTTTGGTTGGGAAATCTGCCTTTTCGTGGTTCTTTTCTTGCTAGAAGACAATATCAAAGCTGCCATCTTAACCTCCTGCTAATTTGCTTCCAGTCAGTCAAATGATGAGTTAAACTACATTCTTTTTCCTTGTATCTGGCAGTTTAAGTCAACCTCTACCTTTTCTTCATTCACAAAGCCAACACCTCAAAAATGCCTCCTGCGTGTGTACCTTAACAGTACGGTTTCCTAAATAATCTCATCTCTAAAAAGCAATAAAACCTGTTGCTTGTACAGTTTCTGAATATTTACTTTAAAAAATATGGAACAGGGATCTGATGTTAAAAGCTTCTTGAAGTTTTGTTTAATTGAAAAAAAAGAGAGTAGCTTTTGGGAAAAAAATTGCAATGGAAGAGTGACACAGCATTTCTACCCCTGGGATGAATTCTGGGTCGCATTTGCTGAAGTTGGTCACAAAATCAGTTTATGCAGTTCGAAGCCAGACCTGTCCTTTCCTGTACATCCCTCAGGAACGGGGCAGAAATGCTTCTCACAGTCTCATCGCTCCAAACAAGCGTGCCTGCAGCAGACAGGATTACAGGGATATTAAGAAGGGAAATCAATTTAATACTGATGCTATAAGAGAAGTCAAGTACTTGGGGTGTATTTCAACTCAGAATTTGAGTTTCTGGGGTTTGAATTTGTGAGGTTTCTCAGACTGCCTGGAAATCACTGACTTGAATGAAGCTCAGAACAAGAGTAACTTGGATTTTTTTTTTCCCAGTGCTTTGAAATGGGGTTGTTTGTTCTCTCTTTACAATCCTGGGCGATTTAGAGGGCTGGGGAGAGGCAGATAGACAGCAGAATAATTAGTTTGTGGTGCATAAAACATTCACATGGTGAAAGGAGGCAAATGAGTGCCTCGGGGAGGATGTGGGATGCACCTGAATTAGCCCAGGTGCCCGATGTGAATGACAAAGCTGACCCCGGGCTGGCACAGGGACATTAAACACCCATCCTCACGGAGAGCTCAGGTAGTCACGGCGCAGTTTGCTGCCGTAAATCAGCGGCTAAATGAGAAGCAAGCAGGTGAGCAGGATTTACACAGCCCTGCTATGTCATCCTTTTACACGAACAGGCACTTAGGACGTTTGCTGAGGTTATGGCTTGCTCCCCTGGGAGGCTGGAATCATTTTTTGTGGGGGTAGTTTAGTTCAGCTCTGGGGAGGTTTGTCTGTGCCTTTATTTTATGGCACAGCAAAAGCTGCTGATCTCCCTCAGCCTGCTTGAAAGCACTTGCTGGTGAACTGCGTGATTCCTCTGTTTCCCCAGCAACTCCATTCATTCATTTAAATCTTTCTTATAAAGTAACTTTTGCTGTCTAGCTTAGGATAGAGAATTGTAAGGGAATTACAAAATCAATATACAAAACAAACACAAACTACATTTAGAGAGACCACTGCCAAAACAACGTGTGTTTGTGTTCCTTATCTAAGAAAGATTTATTTTTTGCATTGCTCACTTTTATTTTCCCTACAACTATTTCTTTATCCATCATATCAAACGTAGGAAAGGATGCTGAGGCTACTGAGGTGTGAGTTTGTGCATAAATGTGATGGAGCTGTGTTATTTTCTTCATCCAGCTACATCTTAAATGTAGATTCCAGTTTTTGTAGTGCATAAACTTCACGGTGCATTTCTATGGATATTTTGGAAATACAGGGAATATTTTGAAGAAGAGAATTCTGTATGGATGGACACAGTGCTGGGTGCAGATGCAGTCAGGATGATTTACCTCCTCAATCATTACATTAGAATTAGGAACATCCAGATCTATTGTGCTAGTGATTAACTGGAGGATAAATATTTCGATTCAGTGCTATTTGGTGGATGCACAGCTAAGTGTTCTCTTTGGCTCTGGTTGAGAAAACATTGGCATGGAGATAAGAGGAGTTTCCCCCACAGTGCTGAACTCCCACTGCCTGCCCAGTTTGATTCCTTAGCACTCTAAACAAAACCCCCAGGACACTGGCAGAGTCTTGAAATTTCTTTGGAACTCAGGAAAACATGAAAAATAATGGGCACTAGCTTTTAATCTATTGGAACTAACCCTTAAAAATCAAATCCTTTTGCTTTCCAGACTGTGACAAAGCCTCTTGTGTTGCAAGAGCTTTTCCAGTCCATACATTCATGGTGGCTCAGCCAGAACCAAGCTTTGAAGATGTGTCAGATGCCTTCTCATGCTGAGCAGATCCCAGCCTTTGTGTTGTCCATGTTTTCTTCCCCAAAATACGAGCAGTGGTCAGGGCACAGCCATCTGCCCCAGGGCAAGTGGAGTTTTCAAACATTCCCCATGCCATTCCCTCTGCTCAGCATTGTACAGACACTTCCAAGGAAAGCAGTGAGGGGTGGGCTGAGCAAAAGCTGGGTTCTGTTGTCTCTGCAGCCCCTGTGTGCTTTTAAAGGATGAAAATTAAACTTGCAGGAGCGTGTCAATCCTGAGAAAGTTGTGCACAATCCTATTGCCTGTGGTCTGCACAGGGGCCAATTTCACCCTGCCTTTCTTCATAGCCCAAGGCTGTCAGCTCCTTGCTTTCCCTGAGCCATGAGCATTCAAAGGAAAAGCAAGATAAAGAAAACTGCTTTGATTTTTATATTTCTGCTACCACCACCAAACAGCATATAATTAGCCTTTCTTTTACATATTAAAGCTAGCCTGATGATGCAATATCCATTATAACTCTAAAAGCTTAATATTTTAAACAGAAAAAAAAAAAAAAAAAACCAAACCAAAAACCCAGAGGAGCATCATATGCCTAGAAATTAGCATAGGGTTTTTTCCTCTTTAGAGGAATGCCTGAGTGCATGGATGCCGAGAGGATGTGACTCACACTGAATGAGAACAAGTTGTTCCTCAGCCTCTTGATATAGTGCCTGGGATATCAAACCAAGTCCAAGCCCTGATTCGAAACTCCCTTAGAGGACCAATTATTAATTGGATGTGAGCTACTTTTAATGAAGGGAGCACACCTCTTTTGGTGTTGTATATGCATGAAAACATGAAAAACTTGTTGTAGATGAGCAGTACCAACCCAGGGCATGCAGCCATAATCCAGTAGAGATGATTCCTCCTGCAGGGTTCACAGCTGAACCATGGCAGGTGGAGGATGCAGTCTGCATGTGGCACCTCCACAGGGCTCAGCACGCCAGCCCAGTGATGCTGCTGTGGGTATTCTTTACAGAAAACTTCCCCCTCAGGACAGGAGTATTTTGCTGTGTTTATTCCCAGCAAAGACCAGACCTACCTGGTGATTCCTCTGGCCAGTGCATGTGAAGAACGAATAACTGGCCCTCAATTCCCCTTTCATCAGACCCAATTTCTTCCCTTACTGGCTGTGCTGTCCATTGCACCTCTGCACAAGCTCGTTAACCTCCCTCATTAGTGCAGTGAGCAGGTCTTGGCACCATCCCACTGGGGAATGGGGTCATGCATTTGTGACTCACTCCTGTGCTCTATTTAGTGGCTTTAACTGTGCCATGTTTTGGGTTAGTTTTGCTTCAGCCAAGGCAGAAGCTTTTAGGAGACACCTCCTTGCATCGTGCCCTGGTTCTGGGCAAGCGCTGACCACCAGCAGCTGTAATTGGCATAGAAAGTTTGTCAAATAACCCTTGGGTAGTTGTTACTCTTTCTTAGAAAGCAGGTTTTGCTGGCTTTTTGGGGTTTTTTTTTTCTTCTTCTTCCCTCTTTCTAACCAGCCATATAATGGTTTATAAAAACTAACATTTAGAACATTTCTTTGCTGGTCATAACAAGAACCAATTTGAATTGAAGCGCTGCTTTTAAAGACAAAAAAACACCACAACTTGGCCTTTGCCTTCTACTTTTTACTTTTTTTTCAGAAATGATAAACAAGCTACCTGGATATTTAAATAATCTTTCATTCCAATAACTAAGTCACTACCACAGCCTCATTATTTAACATTGATGGGAGTGTTTTGCTGTGCAAAATCTCACTGCTCTTTTTATCCCTTGTTTTCCTCTCTGAAAACCCTCACGCCAGTTGATTTTCTGTCTTTGTTTTTATGATTTAGCAAGTTTAATATTCTGCCCTATGCTTTCTGTGCCCTGGATGTTCTCACGGAGTTGTTATAAAGTAGCTAAGCAAGGCTACATTAATAATTTGCCTCTCAGTAATTTTCCTTCAAGCAAAAAACTCTAAAACAATTATTTTTCAGCTGAAGGTCTTGGAAACTTCATTTGATTATCCAACAAGCAAAGACCTGGTCTCGGTGTTGACTGCATCTGCTTTGTTGTCCCTGTTCTCTACAAGTTTTTGTAGCCACAAATTCACAGCTGCACCTGAACCCTTTTCAGTGTGCATTACACAGCACAGTTAATATCTGGCGTGTGTTTTTCTTCTCATCTGCTCCTCCTTGGAAAAGGAAGTGTGAGCTGCAGTGTTCCCAGGTGCTTTTTTTGGTTGATTCATGCAATGAGAACCTTTCCCTGAGTTTCTTCCACTCAAGGGAATGGTTTTGAAAAGGAGATGTTGAATGGTCTGTGTCAAACTGAAGAAGCTCAGCATCCCCCTATGTGGGCCTAACATCCCTTAGAACATTTGGGGTTTTTCCAAACAATGAAATCCTCAAGCACAGGCTGTGACCTACAGACAGCTCGGGCTCAGGTGGGTGCAGGAATGGTGGAGCTGGGATGTGTCAGGAGAGAGCTGGGCTCTTGCTGCCTGCTGGGTGGGCTCTGCAAGGCTCCACAGCTGTGCCAGGGAACCATGCTAGTGGTTGTTCTGGTTCTTTGGAGGAAACAGCCACAGGCCCGTGGTGATAAAGGCATTTATCCTCTAGTCTAATCAGGCTGGTGGGCACTGGGTGCTGCAGCCTCACACCCTGAGGCAGGCGGTCAGTTGGGATTCAAGGAGGAGTTTGAATCTTTTGGGAATATTGGTGTTAGAGAACAGAAGTTAAACCTGATTTACTTACAGTGGAAGCTAAAAGGTTTATTGCAGCTTTCTGTCCAGGTTGGGTTTTCCCTGAACAGATCTCGCTGCCCAGGACCTTTGCACCATGTGAAGACCTGACAAGGTTTGAACTAAAGTCATCATCTACAGCACGGAGCAAGCTTTGTGTGTGCAGACACTTGTAGCCTTGCATTTCTTGAGCCTGTAATACCATGAAACACTTTTCCAGACAGCAGGACTCCTGAATCCTATTTCATTTTGGTCACAAAGGAAATTGGTCCAACCAATTTCATTATTTCCTCACTGAGAGTCAAATAGACCTCATATTAATTGTGACAGTGCTTCAAATTTTCCTTTTTTACTATATGCTGTATCATTCTTTCATGCCAGTTATTCTTTATTTGGTCTGCCTCACTGCAGGAATTTATTAAGAATCCTTATAGCTCAGATTTAGGCATGCTTAGGCATGATGATTTTTCATTTATTGTTCTAGAATGAACATTGCAGAGCAAGCAGGAGGCTAACCATTTAACACCAAGTGTCTTATTAATCAGCTTTTGTTTATTTAATTTAATAAGCAGCTTTTGATAGCTGTGAGAGTCTGGTTGTGTATTTAATTAGCTCAGCACTTACTGCTCGGGCCTGTGGAACATTTGACTTCAGTTTTCCTGATACTTTGCTATTATATACTGGCCTTTGGATCTCAACAAGTTTATTTCTTCTTTTTTCTTAATTTTCACTTGAAAATGCAGTAAGTATTTTGCAATAATAAGATTTCAGTAAGATAATTTCAGTTCATTCTGGATTTTGGGGGGTATGTGTGGGGATACAGAAGCCAGGGAACCACTTGGCTTTTGGCATTAAATACAGAGAAGCAAGCGCTGGAAATTCCTGTCTCTGAACTCCTGCCTGCTCTGTTGGGAAGACACAGAACCTTCCTGCCACCCTCCTCTCCTTTTGAATCACTCCCAAACTACTTCAAAACCACAGCTGTGTGAGGTGAGGGCCAGAATCCCCCTCTGAGCCCACTCTCTCCCATCCTCTGATCATACCCGCTCTGGGTTTTCTCACACAATTGTTTTTAGAGCCATTTTTGACATTCACAGTGCTACTCCCTTTACCTGGCATCCCAAAGCTTCTCCCCTTAGGGCTCTGGGGTCCAGCAGATGATTGTCACTCTGTGCTCCTCAAAATCCCCCAGGACAGAAATCAGACCTGCAGAGTACCAGGGCTCTGGGAAGCCTTTCTTTACTTTCATTTGCCTTTCATGTAATCATTACTTATTTATTAAGTAATTAATCTGGTTTTATTTTTCTGAACTAGAAGAATGCCATATGGTTTTTTGTTTTCCATTAGTTCAATCATGTCACATTAACAGGATGGGTTTGCATGTGCAGTCTGGATTTCCAAGAGGCCTTGGGCAGTTTTTTCATGGATCCCATAGCTGAAGCTGAACCTGATTGCATTTCAAGGATTCTCTTTAATAACCAGAGCATCAGAACTCAGTAAGATCTTGATAAATTGAGGACAAAGTATAACTGAAATAATACGTACATACATGAAATAATACTCACATACATGTGAGTTCCATTATACTCTTTTTGAAGGAAAAAATTATAAAGAAACCTCTTCTATTAATCATATTTTGCAACCCTATATTACAGAGACCATGTATTAAATTGATTATATATATGTATGTATGTGTCTAATTTTATTCTCAGTGTTGTGGGCTACAATACTTTGTGATGAGCGAATATTCAGGTTTACGTCTCTTAACTTCACAACTCCTTGCATAAATTATTGAAATACTGCAGGGGCAGGGAGGGGAGTTTCAGAAAACCAGATAATTGTAATTGTCTTGATGAAATATATATTGACTACATTAGTGTTTAACTATTTGAGAAACCCTTTGGGAAAAAAAAAATTACTGTTTGCTGTAACAGGCAGATCCCAAAGCACTCAGAGGAGTACAGGGATGGGTAGGAGTGAAGAGTGGCCCCTGTCCTTGGCTGTGGCTCCCAGCACTGCAGCCCCTATTAAACTATTCTGACACCTGAACAAGAAAAGTGAAGGACAGCTATTCAGTGCTGAAAAGCTCAAGAAAACCCAGCCCAAAACTATAACAACAATAATAACCTCCCCAAGTCTCTTACCCAGTCTGTTACACTGGCTATTAAAACCACCTAACCAAAATTCCATGCTTGGCAGAAAGCAGGGGCAAGGTTCAACTTGTTTTTCAAAAACATAAGTAATCAGCAAAGTGAGTTTTTAAACCCATTTTAAAAGAAATTTGAAGCACATAATCCAGCTTCTCTTTCAGTTTATTGCCACGCCTTCATTGGATTTTAGGGACTCTTGAGTAGTTCAGTTGTAGTCATTAGGATCCTAATTCTCTTAGGTACATATTAAGCACTAAATTGCTCTCTCATTCTTAGTAACACATTGTCCTGGAATGAAAAGAGGGCAAGTACAGATTGACATCTGAATTATTCTTCCTATTGTGTTATCTGGAAGAATTTACAGCATTTTACAATGCTTTCCTCTCTCTGCCCTGCATTCAGCATGTAAAACACTTTTTTCCCATTTAGATGCCTCATCTAAATGGGAAAACCAAAGTCTCTATTGCCCTGGATTTTTTACCCTTCCAGGAACAGGCATCCAGAATTGCTTCCTGGTATCCAGCTCCCTCTGTTTCCAGATACCCAGAGAAAAAGGATGTTCCAAATAGGATCTGAAACAAAGACCTTAAGCACTGTTGTAGGAGCCTCCACTCTTCCCTGGGTGAAAGGAGATGTTGTGTGGAAGCAGCCATGGAATCTTATTTTCCTAAGTCCATCAGCTACCAGAATGGGCCATCTCTCACCTGCTATGCCCACAGAGCCTGTGTGGACACCTAAAACCCATTTCTGCTGCAAATAATGTCAAAAGGTCCGTGGGTTAATTATCTCTGAAGCACTACAGCTCCTTGGGGAGGTGTAAGCACAAAACCAAATGCTGCTGTGTGCATCAAGCACAGCCAGTGCAGCAATCATGTTTTTGGCAAATTGGGAAAATGCCAAACGGAGAAGCCGCCCCACTGCAGAGCCTTGGGGACCTTGGCTTTGCCAAAAAACCAAGTGGCCATCTGCAAATTAACCTGAGATGGATCTGTGCTCTAATGGAAGAGTTGTTAGGCAGGAGTGTCAACAAGTGCCTTTTGATAGACAAAATCCTGAATAAAAGATGTCAAAATAGCCTCTGGGGAGGGGAGGCAATCAAAGCTCAGGTTAGGTTGGATGAGGAATCGGCTTTGCACAGCCAAAGGTGACACCAAGCTCCCTGCATGGGATTACAGGCAGCAAATGCTCCTGAAAAGAGCCAGGACTTGTTATCCTTTCATGACCTGAAGTGGTGTTAGCATGAAGGAGCTATTAAAGGGCAGTGGAGGCAGAGGAAAGAGACTCCTTTTAAGTGAGAAATGAGTCATTTGAGGAATGAGGTGCTTGCTTTCTTTTTTTCATATTTAATTGCTTCTCTCTCTTTCTCTATTAGTTAGATACCAGCTCTGAAAAATGTGCTCTTTGGGCTTCTGGGAATTCTTCAGCAGTATTTCAAGTGTGTTTGTCTATTGTTTTTATAGACTTATCAGCAAAAAATCATGGGAGAGGGGAAATCAGAAAATCTCTCATTGTGTGTAAATCATCAGGTCATTTCCATGAATATTCTGCAATCTTATTTCCACAACACTAAATGCATGTATGTGCTTTATTTTCATTGTGTCTATTTATTGGAAAGCTATGTTATCAATAGGGAAGTGCTTTTCTAAATGTAGTCTTGGTAGAATTGTAATGCCATGAGTCTGGCACTCTAATTATGCCAGTGAGAGTATTTGATGCTGCCATTTCCAAAAATTAAGCCATAGGCTACTATTTCCTGCCTTATTCCTGCTTTGGGCATTTTCCCCCAGGTCTGTATGGAGCTCCTGTAAGAGCTTTGCCTCAGGAGCCCATCCCTACTCCTAAAGAGCCCCAATGTAAAACCCTCAAATTGCCTCCTCTCTTCTGGTGATACCCCAAAATCACACCTCAGAGCACACCAAGGGCCGATCCAGGCTTTGTTCTTCCCTCTTTGCTTTTTTCTCATCCCTCCTTTGTCTCATTTATTTATCTTACTCCTTAAAAACATTTCATTTCTCACACCTTACTGTTGTTTCTCGCTTTCTCACATCTCTTCTTGCCCTCTCAAGGGCAAATCCTCATGTTTCACCCACCCTGGCTCTCCCTCTGTCCCAGATGCTGCTGTCCCAGGGATAATCACCCTCCTCATCTCCTCCTTTTCCTGCACTCCACTTTCTTTCCAGGGCTGTGGCTGCCAAACAGGTTTACACCAATCTACACAAACCAGATAAAATGAATTGTTGTTATTTCTGTTCCTAACAGCTTAATTCAGTTTACATCAAAACTGCTCTTACACTCTGCCATGATGAAGCAGCACAGAAAAGAACTTTTTTTTTTTTAGCATGTTGAAGAAGCCACCTGAGGTGTTTCACTGACTGATCTCTGCTGGTTTTTGGATAAGGAGTTGTGGGGGGTTGTGGACAGGATCTGAGGGCTGTGTTTCAACCCACAGCCTCTCCATTATCCACCTCTTCAGCTCCCAGGTTGTTTTTGGGTGAAAGAGGCACTTCCCTTCTGCCCCAACCACTGCTCTGGTCTCACACTTTTTCTCTTCTGTCTCTAAACAGAGTTTGCACCATTTGGACCTTCTCCCTCTGAGTGGACAGAATTTGTAAATGATGGATTTTCAGCTTGGTTTTCTTACCATTTCCCTCTTTTAGGAAGAGCATGGAATCAGCAGAGCAGTCCCCTCAGGGATGTTAATTGGGTCACCCTCCTCAGCACCTCTCCTGACCCAGCTTTTCCACCTCAATTTGTGTGCCTGAGCTGGGCTGGCTTCCTCAGTATCTGTGCAAACATTACACCATTTTATGAAAATAGCAGTGAATAATTCTGTTAGTTCCTCCTTGCTGGGGTTTCATTGCCTGTATTTTAAACATAGCTCATTAAGGCTGTAGTTATATATATTTTTTTAGCTCTTAACGTTTAGTTTTCAGTTGAGATACCATCTACTGTTTATTTTTTTAACTTTGGTTAAAAATCTGCTCAATTAAGAGTCTCTCTGAGTTTCTGGGGACTACTGAGGGCTTGACTCCATCAAGAATCAGGTCCTTGCATTTTTTACCAGTCTGATTTTCCTGATATTTATGAATGTCAATGGAATGTCTTTATTGAAAATGATAAAGCATATATTTGTACCTCCATCTCAGCTTTGGTTTTTGGTAGCTCGAGGAGGTGACGGTTGTTTCTCAGTTTCATCAGGCCACAGTCTGATGCAGGGGCCAACCATTGTTTTGTCTTTAACTCTGATTATGAAGAGAATATAGAAGGCACCTGTAAGACAGGTTTTGGTTTGGAGTGGGACAGATCAGCCCAGCCAGGCCTCTGCTTGCAGAATCTCATGAATGGGTGATGAATGAATGCCTCCTTCAGCACCAAACCCTCACTGCTTCACTGATCTGGTCTGCTGATCTTTCTGCATTGAGGGGTTTAACATTTTCTAATTGTGTTCTCTTTTTACTGCTGTAGGAAGTGATAACTGGTGACTTAATTGGGATATTTCAAGGAAAAAAAAAATTGTCCTGCTTGTATTACTGGCTTGCAGAGTTTGTTTGTTTTCTTAAGATTCTCTTCAATACAATACTTGAAACACTAAATTGCTTTAGACTGTGGGCAAGTTCCTACCAAGCACAGCACAGGAAAGATGCTGAGAATCCTGGGTGATGTGGGTCAGGCCTGGCTTCCTAAAAGCCCTGCAGCTGCTAATGCTGGGCTTCAGTCCACTGCTGGGAACCCATATATTCACAATCCTTTCAGGATTAAATTGCATCATGAGGACCACAGGTCTTGTTAGCCTGATCCCAATTTGTAATTACTTTGCTATTCCTCTGAAATGGATGTTGAACCAGAGAAAATAGGCCCATCAGGTGTGGTATGACCACAGGGCGTGCACCACAAACCAAATTGTGTAGTTTGCTTAGCAGATGAAAATACAACAGAAGGATCCATTTGAGGATCATCACGTCCCTAAGTATTGTCCCCGTTGTTTTCCAGAGATGTTTCATGAATGGTAATTGCTGGCTTGGGAATGGGCCAATGAGAGTTTGTGGATATTTGGCAGTGACTGGAGCCAGGGGGCTTCAGGGCTTTTCCACCTGGGCAAGTTAACTGGTGTCATTCCACCTGTGCAATTGCACACCTCTGATTGTCCCTGCATAAATACCCCACGGTTCCCAGAATGAGGGTTCCTTTCTTTTTCTTTATCATGCTTCCATGGTGGCGTGTTTGGGGAAAAGGCAGCAAACTTCAGCGGGGATGATCTCTCCTGCCACAGTGGTGGAGCTCAGGTTGTTCCAGGGGTTTTCAATCCTCTGCTGTCCCCACAGCCTGGCAGATTTCTGTCCCAGCACCATGGTAAAACAATGAGGGCTGAGTTGCATGGCCCTGTGGGATTATTTTGGCCACAGGCTGTGCTTCAGCCAGCTCTGTGGTAGCTGTTATCCCTCTGCTCTGCAGGATGACAGAAAGGAGCTATCTAGCAGGGACATGCCTTTTTTTGGTAGCACAGATTCTGAAAAGGGCACCATGTGCTTTCAGCAGGGTGATATTGCAGGGCAGCATCAAACCACCTCAAAAGGGTGGCATGGGACTCTTCTGAGGGATGCAAGAGGCACATCAGCGCCTTTCAGGGCTCCCACCCTCAGAGCTTTGCTTTAAGAAAAGTGGAGGAGGCAATGCAGGTGAGGGGAAGGAATTTGCTGGAAATTCTGTGCAAGGTGCAGTTTGAAGCATTAGGAGTCCTTGTGTAACCATTGTTTGAAGAGACAAATCTCTAATTTTGGAGTTATGTGTGTTCAGGACAAAGAAATGTTGGTTCCTTCTGCAAGTCAGCATCAATAGCCAGCTGGAACTTGTATAAAAATGTTTCTCTTTGGAGTTGCAATTATTTTTGATTAAATGAAAAAAAAAGGGACCTCATTTTGTTTTAAGTACACATTCTGCAATATTTCTGATACTATGGGAAAGATCACACCATGCACTTACAAATTACTGCTCAGTAATTAACTTCTTTGATCCTAAAAGTGAAAACAGCCCACCTGTGCTACAAGGTAGCTTGCAGAGTCTTCAGAAGAAAGACTTTTGCTGAAAAAGCCTATTCTCTCTGCTGTGTTATGCAAACAATTTTTTTTTTTTTTTTTCATTTAGAAGGAGTGAAGTATGACTTCTTTTTCTTTTCCTGGCTTGCTAAAAATATGTGATAACAAGTTGACTTCTGTGGGAGTTCTGCAGGGGTAAAATCTGAAGGATCAGTCCCCATATTGTATGTGATATTGTATGTGCCCTAGTAATTATTCTTCACTTGAACAGCTTCTCCATGGCAACCGCTTCGAGGAAGTCTTGTATCTTCACCTATTTTTAAAAAAGGAGTTATTAAGATGTATGTTTTAAATTTTTTCACCCTAAAAAGAGAAACAGAAAAATAATCAGACACAAGCAGAAACATATGGAGTTTCGCCCAAAAAGCCCTTTCTTCCATGCACATCTCCACCTTTTCTCTGTCCTAGGGGTGAAAAAGAAAAAAAAAACAACTTATAGCAATTAAAAATAAATTCACTAGGCTTACCTTTCCCCATCCCCTTCCTGAGCCTCTGAGACATTATGACGCTGACTTGATCAATCATCCCACATCCACCCTGGCAGTTTCTTAACACAAACTTTCTACTTCCCTCTATTTTCCAGCCACAGTCTGCTTTCAGTCTGGCAGTTAATTGTAGCCCTGCTCCAGTCCCACAGTTGTATTCTTGTCAGAAGGCTGAGCTGAAGGTCAGGACCTATTGGTTTGTAGCTCCTTGCTATAGAGCAAAGGGAGTGAAATGTTCTGTGTTTCTTTCTGGACTCAGCTGGCTCATTGGTGGTGCCTCTCTGTGCAGTTCTAAACCAGGAAATTCTCTAATGTTTTGCCAGAGACTAGAAAACACATCTGTTGTCAGTAATGCAACAGTCAGGAAAAAATATCCATTTACTTCAAACTTGTTTTCTGTTTTCATTTTTGTATGGCAACTGTGCTCTCTAATAAAACTCCAAGAGCAAGTGAGTGTCTCTTTCTAGTTTTCTACTTTTGGAGGTCACTGCCTTCTGCAACAACACATCCTTGAGAAGGGCTTTTTTTCCTTGACTCATTTCCAAATGTGGAGTTATTGTTGTATGCTGAGTGTTGTATTTTGTGTTCAGCTCCTTCTGCTGTGACAGATTTTAAAAGCTAACGGGGTAAAATGGGGTCACTCTCCTCTGTGCTGACCTCATGAATATGGAAATTCACCTGCCCTGGTGACATGATTTTTGTCACACTCCTGAGTGACAGTCTTGCTGGCAGGTTTTCACCCGTGGCTTTCTTAAACTAGATATATATTTATATAAATATATATACAGCCATGTTACCAGTGTTTCACCTGAAATGCCACATAATGTGGCACACATAAGATGTTATCTAATTGGCTTCAGCAGGGTTACATCACTGTGAGACTGGGCTGTCTCTGAAAGTTTTTGCAGGCTATGTCTGATTTTAAAATCACTGCTCTTGTGATGGTCATCAACCACTGATGATTTTTTTTCTGGTTTTTTACACAACAAGGCTGACTCGTTCAAAAGGTGTGTGAATTTGACACTTGGGGATATGGTTTGGAGATGAACAGGGCAGTGCTGGGTTAACAGCTGGGCTCAGGGGATCTTAGAGCTCTTTTCCACCTTAATGATTTTGTGACTAACACTGTCTCAGAGTTTTACCTTTTGCACCTGCCCACCCTGTGGTTATGAGCTGCTCCCACCCACCTGGCAAAGCATGTTGCTTTTTGAGATCCAGTCTATATTATGACCCAATAAAGAGTTTTATCTGCAGAACTAAGATGACAACAAACCGTGGCAGAAGCTAGGAAGGGTTTGCTGGAGGATGAGAACATCATAAACCAGCTTTCTCACTTAACCTGATTTATCACAGTACCCTGAGCCACAACACTCGTGCAAGCCAGCAGCTGCTGCTCAGTTTTGTTCTTTTCTTTGCAAGTTCCACTGTTGGAAAAGGGACTCATCAGGCAGAGTCCCCGAGTCTGCTGCTGCACCATAAAACATTGCCTGGTGCTGTTTTCTGACAATCACAGCAGAGAGGGTGGTTAATAAAGCTAAACCAGTGCTTTTCAGTCAAAATGTTGACAGCCACTTTGCAATTGGCATCCTGGCTCTGGCATCTTGGGAAACAGCTCAATAATTAACATTGCAGTGGAGATTTGAAGTGTCTGCCAGTTCTGAGGGGCACCAAAACAAGAGCCAGACTCACTGGATGGAGCAGAGGTGCCTCAGGTGGGCTGGACATCAGGCACTGAAGAGCTGTCATGTTTGATACGGTGCCATCAGAAGGAAGAAACTCCAACAGAATTTAAATAGGATGCATCCATTAAGTTCTCATTCTGTATGTTTGGCTTGAACAGTTACAACAAGGATTTAATTGTCTTTTGTTGACATTTAAAAAAATTAAGCCAGCAATTAGAAAATGAAATAAGCATACCTAGCAGTCAGAAATCTAGGGTTGTTTTTTAATATGTCTTGGCTGTAATAATTGTTAAATAGTGATTAATGGTATGCTGTCAATCAGGTTAGGAGAATAATTTTACTCTAAAAAGCTGCAAGACAAAATTTCTTGTTACCCTCAGTTCTGCACTACCTGTTTTGTCACTTAGTCTAATACCAGAGTAATTAATTCCAAAGAGCTGTCTTTGAAAAACAAATAGCCCTGGCTTCCTGCTGAAAATGATAGATATCATTCCACAGGGAAGCTAAAAAATAAACAATAGTTTATATATATCGCAGAAAATTGGACTTTTTAATTGAGAAGTATCTAAATTCTCCAATCACTCATCTAAATTCTCCAATCATCACACTAGTGGTTTCATATGTTAAATCTATGTGTAAAAATGGGTGCAATTTGGTAAAATTCTTCAATGGTTGTCGAAGTCTTTTGGTTAAAACAACCCAAAAATTTCAGAGGGTTCTCTGCAACGCTCACCTTATTGCTAAGCTTTGAATAATAATAAACAGAATGCAAACCTTAATGGCTTAATATGGTTCTGTGGACCAATGGGAAATGAATATTGGTGTCCTGTGGACCACCAGGGACAGGTGGGAAGCACATGGGGTCCTTGCTGCTGGGGTTCCATGGAATGCTGTTGCTGAGAGTGCAGAATTTCCATGGGCAATGTATTTCAGCAGAAATCAGCTGCCCCGCATTGCAAAGAGAGAAACCTTCCTGCAGCAGCAATAAAATGATTGATGGTGCTGTTTTTCATTACAGCTAAGTCTTAAAACACCCATTTATCCCATTTGTCTGTCCCATTCAGATTTTAGACAAAGTGACATCTTCTCCATGAGTCTCCTGAGCTTCCTGCTCTCCCTGAGGCAGGGCTCCTCAGTGCTTGTATTTTCCTCAGGACACCCATCTCTTTGCCTGTGTAAGTAGGATGGTGAATAAAGTATTCTTTTGTGGGGAATTCAGGAAGTTTATTGTTTCATTTATTGCTGCATTTGGATTTTGAGCTAAGTGTGAGCAAAGGCTGCACATGAATGCTGGAGGGAAGGGCAAATTTGGCACTGTCTGCATCACTGGCTGGTCTACACTGATCTGGGCAGGGTCCTGAGGAGCAGGGGCCATGGAATTATGGACAGCTTCTGCTCAGGATTAGTGTCAGGTGTTTAGACCTGACAGCAGCTTGGGTAGTGCTTTCTAAGGCTTTTTTGACTTTGCAGCTTTAGCACTTGTCTCAGCCCTTTTATTTATGAAAGAAAATCTTTAGACACTTTCCAGCAACTTTGCTAACATGAATCCTTCTGATCAAAATCTTTTCCATCCAAGCTAGACCTCGTGTCCCACTGTATTATGGGAATTATTCTTCCTGATTTCAGCTGACACCAAGGTGTGGGTATCCAAATGTTGAAGGAAGGATTGTGCATCAGATCTGAACAGGGCACAAGGGAGAAGGAGAACAGGGCACAATATCCATGACCAGAGGCCAAAGGAGGAAAGGTTCTCATCCCTTCCTATCTCTCAGATAACAATATATACCCCCTGTTCCCCAGGTTTCTGGTTGGTTTTCCCTNAGGAAAGGTTCTCATCCCTTCCTATCTCTCAGATAACAATATACACCACCTTCTGGTGGTGGTTCCCCAGGTTTCTGGTTGGTTTTCCCGGCTCTCCTCTCTAAGCTGTTCATATTTGAAACATACATCTCTCTGAAATGTGGCATTAAGATAATATCACAGCATTGCAGAATAGCTGGTGTTGGAAGGGACCTTTAAAGGTCATCTTGTCATAATGTGGTGCATGTGTCTCTGTCAGCTCTTCAACAGCAAGGGATATCACAAAGTAGGTGGCTAAAGCCACTTTTGTACCGTATCAGGTCATCTTGTTGTCACAATTACCATGTAGCAAACCAGGTATTAGGTCTCTCCTCTCCCTGCTCTTATTACAAACTAATGACACCAGGGCACTCAACTAGATGGGAAAAACTCAGGAGTCCAGCTTGCAATTTTAAGTCTCTTAAAGAAATAGACCAAGAAGAGAAGAAAGTAGAGCTTTATGAATGTTAATATCCTCTACATTTAAAAATGCCTCCTAAATATGGTAATGTTATCACTTTGTGTTCCTGACAAATTCCATTTCTGGAAGGTGTATGAGCAAATTACAGCTTAATGTTTTTCTCAAGGTATGTTTGTTTAAACTCCATGACAATGCAACTATGTAAATTCTGCTGTCTACATATGGCTTTTTATTCTTATATTTGTATCCCATGCCTGGATTTAGGTAGCATGTAAGTTAAATTCTGTCACATATTAAGCAGTTAAAGCTGATCCTAATTTTCAGGATCTATTAGAATGCAAAAGGAGTCATGGCATTTATCTTGCAGACTCATGCTTTTGAGATATAAATGTAAAGAAATGTGATTTGCTGGGCTGGAGTTTCAGATGATGCTGAATTTATGCTTGTGCAGACTTTTCTGAGGGAAAGAACCTTTGCTTATATCTTACAAGGGATGTGAGGTAATGGACTTTTACACTGAGACGTTTGTACTTCCAGAAAAGCTTTTACTGACCAAGAGCAATGCCCAGCCACTCCTGTGGTTCAGATAAAATTAATTGGTAAAGAGGCATTCCACATTTACAGAAAATGGAAATACAGTATTTTGATAACTTTAGGGACTTCTTTCCTTCCCAGAACTGACCATTTGAACATGCTGAGGAAGAGATACAGTCCTGTTGGTGCATTGAAATAAATCCCAGGGAAATGCATTAGCAGGCAGGGTATGTAGTTGTGGGGCTAAATCAGATGGCTGTGATTATAGATATGAAAGAGAAATCCATGATGTGAATTCTACGTGTATCTGTGTGTGTGCAAAATAAATCTTGTCAAAATAACAGTGAAAGGATTAGTGTATGCTGTGAAGTCAGAGCTGAAAAATAGTCCTGTGAGCTGCCCCCTTTGTAGTTAATGAAGACATAGGGCTTTTTGTAACATGCAGAAAATCAGGACTCTGTAATGTGTTCATTAAAGATTAGCCTGGACATAGAAATGGAATATAAGTTAGCTTTATAGGGGAAATATCGACTAGATAGGCTGCTAACACGGAGATTTGGTTTATTATTTAGAAATGCAGAATATTAGGATACATGAGCGTTTCTTTTTTTAACAGAGATGCCATGCTGTCAGCAGTGAAATATTACTGCAGGAGAGTTTTCTTTTTATACACCGTGGTAAGAAGTATGGCTTCCTTTCTCGGCACTTCAGCCACAGATGCTATCGGCGAGACCATCTGTGGTGACAGATTTGTGTTATATCACTTTGAAACTCAGAGAAGCTGGTAAAGCCTCCTACTACAGGATATAAGTAGCTCCTGCTAAGGCTGGGATGTATTACAGGGCTGTCTTTCTTCGGGAGGCAGAGCAGTGGGAGGATTGTGTGGATAGAGGCTCACAATAGCTTTCAATCACCTCCCCACCAAGCCTTGAGGTGCTGGTGTGGATCTTCTGGGCCAGCATCTACACAAAGCTCCTTTCTCTGGGTCTCATGGGGGATAGGTCTGGCCTCTTCTTGCTCTCTGTGAGGCGCTTGCAAACCAGTCTGGCCTGGGGATGTCAAGGGGGACAGTGACCTCAGAGTGTCCCCAGAGTGTCCCCAGACCCGGAGTCTGTGTAAGGGTTAATATCAGGCTGTCATGTGGCATTCATCTGGGGGAATGACTGCAGAAGGGACCATGTCCCCTCAAAGCATCTCCTCAGCATTACATTGTCCTAAAGATGGTAATGTTGTAATGTCACCATGCTTAGAACAATGTAATGTTGAAGAGATTTGGCTCAGGGTGGGCTTCTTCGTGCCCAGTCATAGTTTTTTCCTCTCCTAAACTTCAAAATTATTTATATTGCTGATCTGAGATTTCCTAGGCCAGGTTAGATGGGGGTTGGAGCCCCCTGGTCTAGTGGAAGGTGTCCCTGCCCATGACAGAGGGACTGGAAGTAGATGATCTTTGGGTCACTTTGAACCCAAACCATTGTGCAATTCCCTGACTCCCAGGATGCCAAGCTCTGATGAACACTGTTGTTAGCAAGTGACAACAGTGACCTTGGCACCATTTGGGCACTGCTGGGACTAAAACCATGACACCACTTGGGGCCAGCTGCCTGCACCAGGGGCAGGTTTTCAGCCATGAGTAGGGAATAAAGGGATGTTGATGGCACAGAGC